>VXAC01008800.1:18385-57861 GCA_013399225.1 Rhipidura dahli
CGCGTGTGCGTGTGAGTGTGTGTGTGTTCATGTCTGTGTGTCTGCGTGTGTTCACATGTGTCTGTGTTCATGTGTGTTCATGTGTGTGTGTGTGTGTTTCGGGGTGCCTTTATGCCGTGTACAGTGTGTGCGTGCCCGGGTGCACAGCCTGCACGGTGTTTGCACACACTCTGCACGGCATTCACCTGTGCACACACACACCCACCCCAAACACCCACAGGGACCTGTGCCCACTGCTGTGCCCCACTGCCCCACAGCTGTACTGACCCCGCTGCCCAAGCTGCCCCAGCCCCCTCAGAATTCCCCACAGAGACCCCGCCCCAGCTTCCCCAGAGATCCCCCCAATCCTTCCAGAGAACCCCCAGTCCCTCCACCATCCCCAGCGACTCCCCCAGTTTCCCCAGAGATCCCCCCAGTCCTTCCAGAGACCCTCATTCCTCCCACTATCCCCACACCAGACTCAGAGTGAGACTCGGAGCCCCTGGAAAAGGCAATCTGATATAAATAGCAATTTACACAGAATACAAAAATAGAAGGAGAGGGGGCAGCGCCCCAGGCCAGCACCCCACAGGACCCCACAGCACCCCTGGCCAGCACAGCCCCCCAGAAGCAGAGAACCATGCAGGAGTTTGGCTGGGGGGTACTGAGCTCCCACTAGGAGGGGGGAGCCCTGGGGGTCCCACTCTGGCCCTACCTGGGCCCCCCCAGCCCCCCAGAGTGTGGGAGCTGCCCCCAAGGGCAGAGAGAGTACAAAAAGCGGAAAGTGCATCAATCTACGTGTCCTGCCCCGGGGCGGGGGGCACAGGCGGCAGCGGCGGGGCAGGGACAGCCCCGGGAGGGTCCCCTGCAGCCCCAGCCTCCGGCCCATGGCAGAGACACGGCGTTTGTTCTGCCTTTGGGAGATTTGGGGGTCACTGCTGGGGGGCAGTGGGGCATGGGGGGGGAGGCCAAGCCCCAGGGACCAGGGCCCTGGGCCAGAGCATCCCCTTTGCACCCCTGAGTGCCCCCTGTAAGACAAACGTGTCCCCCCACCCTGAGTAGGGCACGGGGAGCCTGTCATGCAGCAATGGGGGGCCCCACAGCCCCAGCCCTGTCCCATGTGGGGACAATGTGACCTCTTTGGGGGAAGCCCCAAGGCAGGGGGACACTGGCTCCCCAGGATGTGAGCTGGGGGCACCACGGGTCCCCTGGGCGGAGGGGCCGAGCTGGCCCTGCTCCAAGGCACAGGCGGTGAGATCAGTGATGGCTTCAGCCCCGGGGGGATTAAAGCTGGTGTGTATACCCCGACCCCCCCGGGGCACTGGGGGGCCGGGAACGCTGGTGTGGGGCAGGAGGGGCTCACCCCCCGCAGCCGTCCTGCCGCATTCCCGGCGGCTCTCAAGGCAGCGATCCCAGCCCCAGCAAGGCACCGATGGGGCAGGAGAGGTTGGGGGGCCCTCTGTGACCCCCAGCTGGTTCGTGACAGGGCGGGGGGACTGGGGCACCTATGCCAGCAGTCCCATGCGGGTGACTTTGGCCGAGAGGAAGGTGTGCAGGACGAAGACGATGGGCTTGGGGCAGGAGTGCAGGTCCAGCGCCTGGGGGAAGATGGAGAGTGGTGTCAGCCGCCCTCACATCCCACTGGGGGCACTGGGGACCACAGGGCTGGGGGTTCCAATCAGCCAAACCCAGTGAGTCCAGGCAGCTGGGATGCTGCAGGGAAGGGGGAAACCAGGGACCAGCCCTGGACGAAGACCCCCAAACCAGGGAGTGAACCTGGCTGCCCCCTCCTCACCAGCTCCCCCTCAGGGCCCCCGAAATCCAAGTAGAGGGTCCTGATGCCGTCGTCCGCAGACATCTTCAGCCGCTCGTAGGGGTAGCGGAAGAGGACGCTGGAGCCCGGCTCGTCCCGGGAGATGGTGAACCCGCCCTCGTAGTGGATGGAGAGCTGGACCTCCTGCCCGGCCAGCGTGCAGCCTGTGGGCACAGCCGCTGTCAGCCCCCCAGCCCCGGAGGGGAACACGGCAGGGGGTCCCGGCACTCACCGACAGTCACCTCCTTGATCAGCTCGGCGGCGGCGTGGCAGCCCTGCACCAGGACACGCGTCCAGGCGGACAGGTCCCGGTGGGTCTCCACGCGGAACACGTGCATCTCCACGCCCTGGCGAGAGCCCGTCCGCGTGGCAAACGTCAGCTCCGAGCCCAGCGCGGGCGAGCGGCGCCCAGAGCCTGAGTGGACCAGCCTGGAGGGGAGCGGACGGATCAGGGGCGTCAGGGGTGCGATGGCAGGGCCGGCACCACGGCAGCCCGTGCCCATCAGTGTTTTCGTGCTGCTTCCCTGCTCTGAGAGGCAGAGCCGTGGCTCGGCCGATGGGCACTGGTGCCCGAGGGGACCCAGCCCCAGCTCACCTGGTGGCCACCAGTGGGTAGCTGTGGCAGGGGGAGGCCCAGGCGTCCCTGGTCCAGGGCATCCCGTCGTACAGCAGCAGGTCCTTCTCTGTCACTGCCATGAGCACCGGCCGCCACTGCTGCCGCCCGCCGTCCAGGCGCGCCTGCCGGGCACCAGGGCACCATGAGGGGCTGCAGGCACCCGCCACTGCCCAGCCACTCAACCCCGAGCCTGTGGTCAGACGGATCCCAACCCAGGGGTTCCTCATCACCAGGCAGCATCCACAGCCCTGCCATCCTGGGAAACCAAGCTGGGAGCAGCCCCCAGGGGTCCTGCTCACCACAGTGCCGGGGCTGGCCGCAGCTCTCAGGCAGTGAATTCAAGGAAAAGGGAGGGTGTGATGAGGGGTTCCATCTGGAAAATCCCAGTAGGAGAAGGGGCTGAGGGCACGGGAAATGCTGCCATCACCAGTGCACAGCCGGATGGGAGAGCAGCAGAGTGCCCAGGCCGGGCTCTCTGTCTGCATCCACAACTCCAGTGGCATCCTCAGTACATCTCGTTGGCACTGCTATCCCTGGGGGCACCCCAGCATATCCCATCAGTGCGTACCTGCTCGGCCAGCCAGGCGATGTGCTTCACCTCCCGGCCGCCAGCCGTGGGGCTGCCAGAGCCCAGCGTGGCGTTGAGCTCGGCCAGGACCTGTGGCAGCAGCGCGGTGATGTTGGCATGCAGGGCACTGAACCAGGCGTGGGCCGTGGCCGTGTCCCGGCACCGCAGCACCAGCGTGTTCCGGCTGTCCGGCGAGTGCAGCTCGATCAGCCTGTCAAGGGACAGGGACGTGGTCCGGGGTGGGACATCAGCACCCGGCCCAGTGAGCCCCTGCCTGTACCCGGCACTGCAAACTGGCTGCACTGGTCTGGAGCTTCCACCATGCATTTTCACCTGCCAGGGCTTTTAGCCCTCATTTTGAGGCAGAGGGGCTGCCAGGGGTCTGGGAGAGAACATGGCACAGCCCTGGGCCTGGTCAAACCCTCTGGACTGTCCCTCCACAGCTTAGTGGGCAAAGCAGGAGGTCATGGCCTCAGTGATGGACAGCTGTGCCCAGGGTGTCCATGGGGTGCAGGGTCCCTCACACTGGCTGTCCTGGGGGTCTTTGGGGAGCAGGCTGTCCCATACCAGCACCCACCAACAGCCCGTCCTCACCTGTTCTCCAGGTCGGGCATGCTGAGGTTCCGGGCAGCGAAACACATCTTGAGGGGGATCACCTTACGGTCACGGGGGCCCTGGTGCTGGGGGGACCCCGAGTCCTCGCTGCCACTCAGGCTGGGGGACTGTGGGGCCGCCCCCTCCCACGGCAGGTCTGACACCAGCGACGGCTTCTTGATGTAGGGGGTCACCTCCCGCATGAACTTCACTGGGGGAGCAGGGGAACAGTCAGGCCTGGGGAGGGTCCTGCACCCCCACACCACAGCCCTGTGCCCCAGGGTTGATCTGACAGGGTGACGTGACCCTCGTGCACCGAGGCTTGGAGGGTCTTGGGGGTCCCACCCTGTCCGGGTCAGGGATGTCCCGAGCGAAGGACGGTGCTGGCAGCTCATCCCGCTGCCGGCGCGGATGTAGGAAGGGGAAGGCGCCACAGGACAATGGTGCTGGGCGGGAGGTCAGGCTGCAGCCCATCCTGGTCCCATCCTGCCCTGCCGCTGTCGGAGCAGCCAGGACTGTGCCCGCCAAGTTTCCAGCACTGCAGGCGATGCTGAGCCGGCACTGCTGCTCACGTCCCGACGGCAGCCAGACTCTGCTCCGCAGGACGAGGAGCAGGGTGTGCAGCCAAGACAGCCCGGCTCCACGTGCCTCTCCAGGCCGGGAAGGAAGGAAGGAGGCACCAGCTCCAGCTCCTGCTCCCCCTGGACCGTCCCACCCCAGCACCACCCTGCTGACAGCAGCTCTGGACCCCCGCCCAGACACAGCTCTCGGCCGGCCCGCACCGAGCCCCGGCAGCCAAGGCCAAGGGAGGGACACGCTGGGGACAGAGACGGGGCAGCGAGAGGGAAAACCAAAGAAAACAGCAAATGGGCTGTACTGCACCGGGGACCAAGCAGTGAAAGGATCCTGCAGCCGGCACAACGCCGCAGCCAAGCCCACTGGAGGGGGAGCAACACTGGTGGTGGGGCCCAGGCTGTGCTGCTGCCAATCCTTCACTGCGGGGCTGCCGAGTGGGACGGGGGGGCAAGGATGGGACAGCAGCGATGGGGAGTGGGCAGGAGACACCAGCCCCCCGCCTTCCCACCAGCTCTGCTGAGCCACGGCGCTGCCACGAGGCACTTGCCCTTGCTGTGGGCAGCACACGAGTTAATATTAGCTGCCGCCGCGCTGATCCCGGGATTACCGCCGGCCCCGCACCCCTAATCCCGGGCCGGGCTGGGCAGGGAGCGCCGCGGGCAGCGCCACGGCCGGCAGCTCCCGCCGCGGGGCCACTCGGCAGATGTTTGCCAGATGTGGGCAGCTGCCTCCAGCACTGGGAGGGAGCTCAGCCCACGGGGGCTCCAGTTCACAGCGCTGCGACCCTGAAGTACAGGCACTGACCCTGAAGGAGTCGGGAGGGTGAGAGGCCAGGCTGGGCAGCCAGCAGCACCGGGGCCTGAGCGCTGTGCCAGGGCGCTGCCAGAGGAGTGTGGGTGCCCCATGGTGATGGGCAGTAGTGGATGCCCACGGGGGGGGCAGCAGAACTGGCTCCCAAGTTTTCAGTGCGATGCATCCTGCACGGTGCAGGCAGGACATGGAGCACCTGCAACCACCCCTTCTGCTTCTGGAGAGCTGGTGACCAGCACACAGCTGCACCAGCAGAGCCACCATCACCCCGGCACAGCCACCGCCGCCCCACCTACGCGCTCACCGCAGAGGAAGCCCAGCTGTCGCTGCGCCCCTCGCCCGTCCCGCCGCAGGAAGGCGGCTGCTCCGGCTGCACGGCAATGCCGGCCGCACACGGCTTCACCGGGGCCGAGCTCCTGCACCCAGCAGGGGATACCGAGCGGGTTTGCCCAGGCTCATGCCCGGCCGTGCCCCAGGCAGAGCCCGCGGCTGCACCGCGCCCACGGCTTCCCGCAGGGGCGGAAGGGCTCCCTTCCCCCAGGGCAGCAGACGGGGCCTGTGGGCGCCCGCGGGAGGTGCTTGGCGTGGGCCCTGAGGCCAAACCCGGCCCCCAGGACGGGTGACACCAGCCCCAAGGAGATGCTGATTTGGGGTTGACAGTCTCCCCTCCGCCACTGGCACAGGGCCCGAGAGAAGCTCTGGCACCTGCCAGGGTGGTCACAGCTCCAGGGCTGGTGAGGAGGGATGGGGCTGGGTGGCACAGACAATGTCCCCCACCAGCTCCTCTCCGGGGCCCGCTGATGCCAGCTGACCACCGGATGGTCCCACCACAGCCATCGGACCAGCAGTGCCCAGCCACAGCCAGAAGGGAAAGGAAAGGAAGGGAAAGGAAGAGAAGAGGTGTCTGCCACGGCGCCCATGGCCGTGGCGGAAGTGAGGGACAAACACAGCACGGGGCTGGAGCTCCTGCGGGACAGGATCAAACAGCCAGGCAGCACGAGGAAGGACGCGCTGAATCCGGCGCGGGGTCCCGTGGGGACTCTGGCTGTGTCCGACAGCAGCCCTGACCAAAGCACCGAGCCAAACGACACCACTCCCCCGCAGCCCCTGCAACGCCCCAGCCGCGGCCAACACCTCGTGCCAGCTGTGCCCGCACCAGGGAGCCCAGCCGTGTCCTGAGTGTGCCAGGAGCAGGTGGGAAAGCAGCAGCACCCGTCCCCATACCCTGTGCCCAACGTGTCCATGGAGCAGCCTCACGCAGCAGAGCACAGACGGACGTGCCAGGACACCTGGGCAGTGTGTGTGGCACCACAGCGCGGTACGGGCCACCGTGACCCACGCCACAGGGGGCTCGTGTCCTCCCCATGGCAGGAGCCCCGCGCCGCGCCGCCGGGCTGGGCAGGTCTTGCCCGAGCTTGTCGGGCTGCCGGGAACAGGTCGGGCAGGAGCCGGTGGCTCCGTCGGGCCAGTCCCGAGCCAGCTGGGCCGTGGGCACCGGGCCCACAGGGACACCGAGCCTGCGGGGAGGCTGAGCCCGCAGGGACACGGGCAGAGCCCGAGGCGACGCCCGGGGTCACAGCCCTTCCCGGGGGCAATCAGCCAACCCGGGGATTCTGTCACCAAGGATAGGGGACAACCCGTTCAGGGGGACGCCACAGCCAGGGGACACCAGATCTATCCTCGGGGACACCAGGTCCGCCCCCGGGGACCCCAGATCTGTCTCTGAGGGACCCAAGTCCGTCCTGGAGGGACACAATCAGCAGAGATGTCCTGTCCTTGTTCCCAGCTGTGAGGAGGGGTCCCCATCCTACCACAGAGGGAGCAGCCCGTCCAGGAGGGGACACCCCAGTCGCTGTCCCCGTGTCTGGGGGGCCCACGGGGGTTGGGGATTTTGGGGGTACACACACCCGCGCCAGGACTGTGGTGGGGGGAATGGCGTCCCACAGCCGGAAAAGGGACCCAAGATGGGGGGCGGGAGTCCGGTGACAGCGGCAGGGGAGTGTGGTGGGAGCCGGTAACGACGGGGGAGCAGCAGGGAGGGGGACAGGAGAGCAGCAGTGGCCCGTAGCGGGGATTCGGGGGAGAGGAAGGGGTTTAGGCGTTACCTTCAAGGATGACCTCCCTCCCGGCTCTCTTCAGCGCCTGCACAGCTTGATCGTGGGTGGCATCGCGGAGATCGACGCCGTTAACAGCGAGGATGGCGTCGCCTAACCGGAGCGCCCCGCTCCTTTCCGCCGCCAATCCCGGGAAGATCCGTGAGATCAGCACCGGCATCCGATTCTCCCGACCTCCCTTAATGCTGATCCCGAGCCCTCCCGCCTCCGCTTTCACCACCCGCACCCTCCTCACGCCACCGGGTGCCGCCGCCTCCGCGCTGCCGTTCACCACGCCGTTCACCACCGACGGATCGCCGGTTCCCGGTTCCGCCGTTAAGCTCAGCGTTTCCCCTGTCAGTTCGGCCGACACACGGACCCAGCGCTCCCGGAGGAGCAGCTCCAGCAGCCCCGTTTTACAAGCCCGGGTCCACACGGCCATGCCGCCGCCGCCGCCGCCGCCGCCGGTCACCGGGGAAGGGGCGTGGCTTGGCGGGAGGGCGCGGCTTTCTGGCCCCGCCCCCGCCCGCATGGCGCGTTGCGGTAGGCTCGGCGGGACGGGGGGGACGGGGTGAAAACGCCCCGCCCCCGCCACCCGTCCCACCAATCGCAGAGGTGGCGGCTAAGCCTCCGCCCCTGTGATTGGTCGCATCAGAGGGCGGGGCTCGGAGAGCCACGCCCCCGCACGCCATGTCTGGCGCCGAGATTTATTTCGCGCGCTGCGATTTATTTCACGACGTGCGCTTCAAATCTCCCTTTTTCCCCAGGGAATTCCCGATCTCCCTCTCTCCCTCCATCCTGAGGGAATGACGCTTCCCTGCCCCACGCAACACCCACAGAGCCCCGTCCTTAGGGAACGAGGCTTCCCGGCCACAGACAGCAGCCACAGACCCACGCGGCCGCTGGGGAGAGAGAAGCCAACACTGGGATTAGTCATTGACAGGGAGAAGGGATGGAATTTGGGGTGTCACCTTGAGGCAGTGCCAGGGAGGAGAACTGGAGGGATATGAGGATAATGATGACATGATGGTGGTGTGACAACAGGGAGTCACACACAACAATGATAAGCCCTGAGCCTGGACGTGTACAGAACAGCGAGGTTTTATTCCTACAGCACCCTAAGAAAACTCCTACAGTGCCCCAGGAAGCACAGAGACAGTTTCTGAGGTTGGAGCAGCTTCTTCCACTCTCAAGTGCCAAATTTCTTCTGCTGGACAGGCAGAGGCAGCTGGGTTTTGAAGTCCATGATGGGTCGTTCCACCACAACCAGGCAGTTCTCGTCCAGCAGATCCATGAAGAGCAGGGGCTGCAGGGCAGGAGATGGGAAACATGGAATCAGGGAATGGTTTGGGATGGAAGAGACCTTAAAGGGATCTTGTTCCACCCCGTGCCATGGGCAGGGACATATTCCACTATTCCAGGCTGCTCCAAGCCCCAGTGTCCACCCTGGCCTTGGGCATTGCCAGGGATCCAGGGGCAGCCACAGCTGCTCTGGGCACCCTGTGCCAGGGCCTCCCCACTCTCCCAGGGAACAATTCCTTCCCAATATCCCATATAACCCTGCCCTCTGGCAGCAGAAAGCCATTCCCCCTTGTCCTGTCCCTCCAGCCCTCATTCAAAGTCCCTCTCCAGAGCCTGAGCACCTCCCTGACCCTGCTCCCCAACACCATCACCCACCTGGAACTTCTTGCAGATCTTGAAGGCGTGGAGCTGCCGCTTCCTGGCCGTCGCCGGGAGCTGTTTCAGGGTGCTCTGGTTCATCAGGAGGGCGCTGTCATCGGGCAGGGGCTGCGAGAGCGGGCACAGCCCAAGGTCAGCGCTCCCACAGCAACTCACCCAGGCACCCCCAGCCCTCCCGCCAGCTCACCAGGGACTTGTCGAGGACGCAGAGCAGGTAGGTGTCGTGGAGCAGGATGTGCGCGGGGTTCTTGGGGTTGAAGGTGATGTGAGTGATGGGCGAGTCCCGCTCCAGCCAGGCGCGGTGCAGCCCCCGGCTCTGCACGGCGCGGCTCCAGCCCGTGTACTGCTTCTCGGGGATGCTGAACTCAAACAGCTGCGCAGGACAGTGGGGACAGGGCGGCTCAGGGGCCTGCAGCAGCAGCTCCAGCCAGGCCCCCGAGCCGGGCCTGAGGGCAGGGAGAGAGGCACAGGGAAGGGAGCGGGGCCAGAAGAGCTCCTACCTGTTGGTCCGAGTAGGCGATGACGAGGTTGTTGGTGCTGGGGTGGATGGCGAGGGCCGATACGGCGCAGTTGTAGGTGGGCACCACGCAGTGATGCTGCAGGAGGGGACAGTGCACTGATGGGACCCACCAGGGCCACTGCTGACACCTCTCCCACACTCCTGACCAGAACCTCCAGGACTGCTTCTGACCCCCTTTCCCACACACCCACCCCAGCCCTGCTCTGGGGCTACAGTGATGGCTCCCAGGGGAGGCCTGCCTGCTGAGCCCCCCATGCCCCATCCCCTGAGGGTGGGGGCTCATTCCCAGGCCCACCTTGAAGCATTTCAGGTTGTAGATGTGGATGGTCCAGTCGCCGCTGACGGCTGCCAGCCAGTGCCCATCTGCACTCGGCGCCAGCAGGTAAACGGCCTCGGAGCAGCCTGCAGAGACCCTTGGGCTGAGAGAGGTGCTGGGAGCCCCAAACCCCGCAGGGACACCCAACCCCACATCCTCCAATTGCCCAGTGCCGGGCCATCAGGGCACAAACACCCCCAGCAGAGACTCCTGCACCCCTCAGGGCAGGAAAGGGGAACACCCCTCTCTGCACCCCCAGGAGCAGAGGAACCCCCAGGAACGCCCAGCACCATCCCAGCTCCCCCCAGCCCACACCTGAGGGCGGCCGCAGCGTGTGTAGGTGTTTGCAGCCCCCTGGCTCCAGCAGCTGCAGGACGTGGACAGATCCTCGCGCGGAGGCCACGAAGAGGCTGCCAGAGTCGGCGGAGAACTGGAGCTGGTAGGCTGGAGGCAGCAGCTTGGGCACTTTGGGGACCTGGGAGTGGGGACAACACATCCCTGGCAGCCACCCCACTGTCACCCACACTGCCCACAGGTGACACTGGCCACGCCAGCCCCCAGGACGCCCCAGCCCCCCAGCCCTCTGACCTTCCTGAGGCTGACGCCGTCCCCGTCACAGTGCACGCGGTACAGCTGGAAGCGGGAGGCGGTGGAGTAGCCGACCCACGTGCCGCAGGGTGAGACGCAGCTGCAGTAGATGTGCTCCGGGCCCTGGGAATGCCATGGGGCTGAGGGGGGCCCGAGGGACCCCCTGAGACTGGCACACACCCCTCAGCTGCCCTAGGAACACCCCAGGCCCCTCAGCCGTACCTTGCTCTTGAGCTGCACGAGGTGCTCCGGCATCCGGCACAAGGGAAGGACCTCGCCGTCCTTTCCTGGGAAAGAAACCACACGGAGCATCAGTGATGGGGGAAAACCACCCAGGGCCCTTTGAGCAGCTGGGGATCCCAGGGGAATGCCCAGACCCTACCCCGAGGCCCAGGACAGCTCAATCCCAAAATCCTGTTGGCAGCATGGGCTCTGCCAGGGAGCTGACACTGGAGAGCTGCACCTGTGACTCACCAGTCTCCTCAGTGGAGCCAAGTCTCCAGAGCTCCAGGTGCTGGGAGAACTGGAAGAGGAGCAACCGGGCTTTCCTGGCACAGGAGACGAGGCGTCGCTGCATGGAAAAACAGTCAGGATGTCATGGACCCACAGCCTGGCACAACGGGCTGGGGCACAGCCGAAATGCCCTGGGGTGCTGGAGACTCCACAGAGGGGGAGAGCAGGGAAATCAGGTCCTGTGGGATGGGAACCCGGAGATGGAGACCCAGCGGGACCAGCAAGACCAGCTTGACGACTTCTACTGCTCCTTGGCAGGAGCCTCCAAATGTACCAAGAAAGGGGACACAATAGGGCTGAGAAGGGACCCAGGGACAGGGAAGGAATCCTGACAGGGCAATGAGGGCACCTGGCAGGGCAGGGAGATCCAGCCCTGCCAGCCCCACCAGCCCCAAGACCCCAATCCAAGCACCACTCACGTGGGGGAAGGTGAATTTTCGGAGCGCTGCATCGTAGCCCTTCTTCTGTATCTTCTCCATCAGCGGGCGGATCACCAGCTGGGCATCCAGGCCTGGAAGCCAAGCACAGGTCAGCCAAGCCAGTACCAGGAGGGGAGATCCAGCCCGGTCCCAGTGCTACCAGCAGTCCTACCCCCGGAGATGAGGGCGGTGGGGCTGTGTGCCACGGCCCGCACGTCGTGGCTGTGGTACTGGAAGGGCTTTGTCCGCACCCAGCGCTTCTCCAGCCCGCCCAGCTTCACCGGCAGCAGCTGCAGCTGGTAGGTGGCCCCGGAGGAGGTGCCCACGACGATGCTGTCCTCCTTCTGCAGAGAAAAACGGGAGGAAGTTGTGGGAGCAGACTGGGGAGAACAGGAGGGCGCTGCCGGGAGGCACCGAGTGCAGCAGCTCCCGCTCCCCGCCAGCCCAGGGGGACACGGGGGTCTCACCCACCTCTGACACGGCCAGAGAGAGCACGGCCGAGGTGCTGACGGTGTGGGACTCTGCCAGCGTGCCCTGCTCCCAGTCCCAGAACTGCACCCTCCCGAAGGAGTCGGCGCTGACCACGGTGCCGCGGGACAGGAGGGCGATGGCCCACACCACGCACTCGTGCCTGGCCTTCTCCACATGGTAGTTCACCATGATCCTCTGCACCGTCTGGCCTGGAGTGGGAGAAGGCTGGCGGTGACCGGGGGATCCCCCGGCGCACGGCGGGGCCGGCGGTCCCGGGGGGTGGGATGGGGTCACTCCCGGGGCAGCAGGTACCTGAAGTGACGTCGATCACACGGAAGAAGTCGATGGAGCCAGCCACGATGTGAGTGTCGGAGGGGTGCCAGGACAGGCACAGGACACGGCCTGGGGAGGAAAGCTCCGTGTGAGAACCCACGGGCTCGCAGCCCCTCGGTCACCGGGGACGGTGCTGCAGCCAGGACCCACCTTTCCGTCTGTCCAGGTTGCGCTCAAACTGGATCCCCCCAGGAACCACTTGGAAGATCTTAACGGAGCCGTCCTCGCAGCCGATCTGCGGGGGACCGGCATCAGCGCGGGGCACAGCGGGACCCTCTCCCCCCGCCGCCGCTCCCGCCGGGACTCACCGCCAGCTGCGCCCCGGTGCCGTTGGCCGCCATGCTCCAGATGGGGCCCCCGCCGCCATCCGCGCCGCGGGCCGCGCTCAGCCGCGACAGGTCGTACTCGGTGATGTCCCCGCCGAGCCCGGCCCCGAACAGCCGGTCCCCGGCCGCCCAGCACAGCGACTCCACCGACCGCGCCTCGTGCCCGGGGATCACCTGCGCAGGGACGGGGTGACAGCACGGCACGGCCCGGTACGGATCAGCGGGGCCAAATAAAGCCCGGTACCGCCTCGGTGCGGCTCCGCAGGGCCAAATAAAGCCTGGTCCCGGCTCGACACGGCCCGGCTAGGCTCGGTACAGAGCCGGTACAGGCTCGGTGCCGATCGGAAGGACCAAGTAAGCTCGGTACGTGCCCGATACAAGCTCGATAAAGCCCGGTACGGCCCGTGCCGGTGCCCTCACCTTCTCCTGGAAGTAGTTGGCGGCGAAGTTGTACACCTCGACGGCGCCGTCGGTGCGGGCCAGGGCCAGGCGGGTGCCGCGGGGGTGGCAGGCGAGGCAGGGCACCGCCCCCGGCACCAGCACCGGCACCGGCTCCAGCTCCGCCCGCAACCCCCGGGAACCCGCCCCGCACCGGCAGTACCTGGCACCGGCCCCAGCCCCGCACTGCGGGAGTGATGACCGGCACCGGCAGCACCGGCGGCACCGGCATCAGCGGCACCAGTGCTGCACCGGCACTGGCATCATCACAGGCATCACGGCACAGCTGCTCTACCGACAGCACCGGCAGCGGCTCCGGTGCTGCACCGGAACCGGCATCACCATCACCCGGCACCGGCATCACCGGCGGCACCGGCATCAGCGGCACCAGTGCTGCACCGGCACTGGCATCATCACAGGCATCACGGCACAGCTGCTCTACCGACAGCACCGGCAGCGGCTCCGGTGCTGCACCGGAACCGGCATCACCATCACCCGGCACCGGCATCAGGCGCCGCGGGCACCNGGGCTGGAGGCTGGATGTGGGGTGTCTGTGGGGCTGGGGGGCAGTAGGCCCCCTTGGTGGGAGATCTGGCCTTGGGGGTCTGTGGGGCCCAGGGAGGCTGTGGGGCCTGGGGGGATGGATCTCAGGACGGGGGTCCCAGTGCATGGGGGGTGTGTGGGCCCAGGGACAGAAGCTCATCCTGGGGCCTCAGGGGTAGAGGGGAAGGGCCGGGGGCTCCTGCTCCCCTCCCCGCTGCCCCTGCCCTGACCGTGTCTCTGCAGCCCCTGGCAGAGCCCCACCATGGTGCAGATCGTCATCTCCAGGTGAGCCCTGTGGTCCGGTCGCCGTGGCCCCTGTGCCAGCCGGGCCCAGGGTGAGCCCCCCTCTCTCCCGCAGTGGTGGCGCGGGGGCCTCGGCGCAGTGGGTGCTGGTGGAGCTGCAGGGCGAGGTGGTGCCCCGGCAGAGCGAGGGCCTGGCCGGCAGCCTGCTGGGAGACCTGCACTACACCTCTGAGGTGAGGCCGGACACTGCCGGCACCCGCCGGGCACAGCCCAGCCCAGCCTCACCCTCCACTCTGCCCAGGGCGTCCCTGTGCTCATCGTGGGCCATCACATCCTCTACGGGAAGGTGGTGCAGCTGGAGAAGCCGTTTGCCGTGCTGGTGAAGCGGGGAGGAGCCCCACACGGCCACTACACCGTCACCGCCCTTATCAAAACCAAACTGCTCTTCAAAACACGCCCCAAGCCCATCATCACCCATGTGCCCAAGAACGTCTGAGGGGGAGGATATGGGCTGAGAACTGTGATCTGCTGCTGGAAGGAACAGCAGGGACTTGGGAAGATCCAGGACCTCGTCCCTGTCCTCCTGCACAGAGGACTCAGGGCCTGATGGTGCCTGGGCACCCAGAGCCCTTCCTGGGTCACTTGTCCCTTCCAAAATGACTGTTTTCAGAGAGCAACCAAGCTCTTGGCCTCAGACCCTGTGGGTCACAATTCCTGGTGGATAAGGACCTCCTGTGAGCCTGGGCAGGGGTGTCCCACCCTAGGGGCTGCCCACGGTGTCCTACAGCTGTAGGGACACCGGTGCCATGCAGGGACTCAGGACCACTCTCCCTCAAGTCAAGCAGGTGGACCAGGGACCCTCCCCAAACTACACCATGTGTCCTCACTGCAAGTCTTTATTTCCACAACTCCATCAGGATATAAAAACCAGCTTTTTCCGCCCGAAATATGAAAAAAAATCCCCCTGGCAGGTTCAAAAATAAATAGATTTACAAACCATCTGCAACAATACCAAAGAGCTACAAAAGTCTTCTAAAAAACCTTGTATTAAATTAAACAAAAACCAGCTAAAAGCTCCGTCATAGAAAGGGGTTTTTATCCAAGTCCTGAAAAAAGGACCCACAGGTGAATTCCCTGGGGAGGGGAAAGGTTGGGAAGCACCTTGCCTAAATCCCCATCTTCCCACTGCTGGGAAGGTAGCGGGGTGGGAGTGATGGGGCTGTAGGTTGCCCAGGGCGTGACATGGCCCCAAGGGGTTTCCAGCAACACTCCGGCCAACACAGCCCCCCAGTTTTCCCAGTTTCTCCATACCAGGATTCCCCCTTTGGCTCTTTGGCAAAGCTGAAGGGACCTGCTGCCCTCCTGGAGCAGCCAGACCCCCGAAAGGCCTGGGGGGCTCCCCGTGGGTACGTGCCCGCACGCAGCCGTGGGGCAGAGGCAGCACCAGCCAGCAGTGCTGGCACCATGCTGGACGGAGACTGTGTGTCCTGGAGGTGGGAAGTGCTGTAGCACCATGGAGGTGGGGCTGAAATCCCCATAAAAAGCACCGAGGGGTGGAAGATTCTGGAGTGGGGTGGGGGGAGCGCGGCCAGCAGCGCTCCACACCAGGAGGCTCCACAGGGCACAGCGGGGCTGCGGCCGGCAGCACCCAGCTGGGTGATGGGCAGCCCTGGCTCGGCTTCTCCGTGGCCAGCTTGGGATGGAAAAATGAAAATATAGGAAAAATAAACATCTTAATAAAGAAAAAAAGTAAGATTTCTAGATCTGATGAGAAATGCCAAGGGTTGGGAGCGCTCAGCGCTGCCCAGCAGCTCTGGGATGGGGAAAAAGGGGACTGGGGGTGTTCACTCCAGCATATGGGATCACCCCAGCACCTGGTGGTTCTGGCACGGGGAAGAGGGGACAGGGGGGGTTACCCTGACACACTGGATCACCACGGCACACGGGATGACCCTGGCACGGGACCACCCCATGGTCAGACCTCAGCGAAGACCAGCCCACACTGCTCCTGCCGCTTGCCGCAGCGGCGGGCGATGATGGCCAGGTAGAGGGTGAGCAGGGCCACCCAGTAGCAGGCATAGAGGATGGCACCTGAGACAAGAAAGGCCACCTCGGTCTCGCTGAAGAGGTCCTGGCTGTAGGCGGTGTAGGCCAGCCCGCCCAGCAGCACCGCCACCCACACCGACACCGGCAGCAGCCCCACGAAGTTCACCACAATGGTGCGGCGCCCTGAGGTGCCCCAGCCCGACTTGTTGATGGTGGCAATGGCGAAGATTTTGGCAGGCAGCAGGCTGGACATGTAGAGGAGGGCATAGAGGGACATGAAGATCATCTCGGCGTTGCCACGCAGGAAGCAGGCGTAGGTGGCCTTGATGACACCCACCAGCTGCACTGTCAGCAGGAACAGGAGGATGTTCCAGACACGGCCGCGGTAGAAGAGCTGGATGACAGTGGCAATGAGGAAGAAGGGGAAGAAGCCGGTGACCACCGACTCGTAGGTCATCCAGAGGTGATGCTTGTGGAACCAGAGCGCGTTGTAGAGCCACTCACGGAAGTAGGACTTGCTCCAGCGGGTCTGCTGGTTGAGCCAGCGCAGGTACCGTGTGGGCGTCTCCGTCAGGCACTTGGAGCGAGCCGTGTACTTGGTCCGGTAGCCCAGGCTGAGCACACGGTTGGTGAGGTGCCGGTCATCCCCGAAGCTGCACTTGCTGCCCAGGAAGGTCTGGTGGTACCAGTCCTCGAGGAACTGCTGCAGCAGCGCGTTGCGGTACATGCCCAGGGGGCCGCTGATGCACTGCACGCACCCGAAGTACGACTGGCACGCCCGCTCCACGTTGAAGGCCATCCAGTACCGCACGCTGCTCAGGAAGGAGAGCCACGAGTCGTACTTGTTCAGGATCTGGGGAGGGGATGGATGTGAGCCCCGGCGGTGCTGCAGGCCCCCGGCACCCCCACCCACGCTGCCCGGGGTGCCCTCCCTCATGCCAGGGTACCTGGACGTCGCCGCCGACGCCGCCGACGTGGGGGTCGGCCTCCAGGATGCGGAGCATCTCGGCGGTGCAGGCGGGGTCCAGCACCGTGTCTGAGTCACACACCTGGGGGCAGAGGGAATGTCGAGCCCCGCTCCCGCCGCCCACGCGCGCCCGGCAGACAGCCCAGCCCACAGCCAGGCAAGCCTGAGCCGCGGACGGCGAGACCGGGCAGAGCCCCGGAGACCGGCAGGCGATGGCAAAGAGCAGAGCACCCGGTGGTACCAGGGCACCGCTGCCCAGGACACCCATCTCTGGCTGCTGGCACTGAGGGGGGACCTGCCCCAGTCACCACATGTGAGGACCTGGCACCCCATGCCACACTGTCCCGCGGGATGACACCACAGCAGGGCGTGTGCTGAGGAGGTGATGGGACACCCCCATGGGCAGCTGTGTGGGCAGGGCTCAACGCCTCAGACCCCCAGCGCCAGTCGCCCCCAGCCCTGGTGGCTCGTGGTCAGTGCATGGGGCCAGATCCAGTGCCAGGCGCCCAGGCGCTGCTGAGGATACCCGGGGCTGCTCCCGTTCCACCCACAGCCCCTCTGCCCGGCCACACATGCAGGACGCTCACTGCCCGCATCTCCCCGGCCCGTGCATGCACCTGGATATAGTCCACGGAGTCTCCAAGCGCCCGGAAGGCCGTGTACATCACCTCTCGCTTGCCGCCCCACTTCTGCAGGATGCAGGAGTAGGTGTTGCTGCGGACCAGCGCCTGAACACGGGCCAACCCTTCCCGCAGCCCGGCTTCCGTCTCCCCCTCTCCCTGCGCGTGGAAGTTGCTCCTCCAGATGTAGCTGCCGGAGTGCTCCGAGCCCATCACGTCGTGGAAGATGTCCAGCATGTAGGTGTCATCGGGGCCGTTCCCGTCCACCACCATCACCACTTTGAGGTCAGGGAAGGCGATGCGCTTGACGGAGCGCAGGCACTTCGTCAGGTAGTCGGGATCCTCCTGGAAGGCGGCGATGCAGAGGGCCACCGAGCGCCCCGGCCGCACCGGCCGCCCCTCGCCCCGCATGCGCCGGTGCTCCAGGAAGGCGAAAAGGCTCTGAATGAAGAGGTGCAGCCCCAGGATGGCCCCGTAGAGACCGAAGGAGAGGTAGTGCTTCTCCGTGTGGATGAACTGGTACCCTGTGACGTAGGCGGCCAGGATTCCCCCCAGCACCGCCACGGCGAAGAGGCTGGTCCCCACGACACGCAGGGCCGTGGAGAGGCTCCCTGGCATCTGGGGGGACATGGGGCACCATCAGGGCAGGGACGGGGGGACATCCTCCCCATCAGGTCACTCAGAACACAAAAGCGGGGTGGCCCTGCTCCTCTGCTGGCCCACGGCCACCCTGTCCCTCCCCGGTCGCTGGTTTGGGGATGACACCTTCCCAGTGCCTCCGAGGGGCCAGAGGAGGTGCAGGGGTCCCACCCGCCCCGCTGTGTGTGGTGCCAGGTGAGGTGCAGGGGTCCCGAGTGTCCCGCTGTGTACAGTGCCAACACCCCCCATCCACCCAAGCAGGAGCACGGCTGCTCCCAGGCGACGGCTGGGCTGGAGGACAGGGAAGGGCACGGGGATGGCAGGGACCAGGGTGTCCCCGGGGAAATCACGGCCGCCCAGAGCCCTCCTCCACCCCGAGCGCGTGCGGTGGGACCCCCGGCTGCGGGGACGGCAGCGCCCAGACCCCCACCCCGCTGCGGGATGGGACGAGCGGCGCGGGCGGGACGGGACTGCGGAGCCGCACCGGGACGCGGGCAGGGGGTGCGGGCAGGTCGGGGGTGCACGAACACGTGCAGGGGTGCGGGCAGGGCGCAGAGCCAGCCCCAGGGACCCTCGGCGGCACCTCCTGGGCAAACCCCTCCGGCTTCCCCCCGGTACGCAGCCCCCGGCGCTGCCGGCTCCTCCCGGTCCTGCAGCCCCCGGCGTTCCCGACTGCCCGTTACCCTCGGCCCCGCAGCCTCCTGTGCCGCCGGTCTCGCAGTACCGCGGGGGCGCCCCGAGTCGGCACCAGCGGGGCCGGGAGGGAGAAAGAAGGACCGGGACTCACCGTGGTGGTGCCGCCGCTCCCCACCCGCCGCCGCCGCTGTGCGCCCGGCTCGGCCCGTGCGGCCCCTTTATACCGCGGCGGGGCCGGCACCGCCCGCANCGGCAGCGGCTCCGGTGCTGCACCGGAACCGGCATCACCATCACCCGGCACCGGCATCAGGCGCCGCGGGCACCGGCACGGAGCCACGGGGCAGGGACCGGCGGCTCCATCTCCCCGCGCCCCGCTCTCGGGGCCCCCCCATCACACCCACGTGTCACCTTCCTGTGTCCCCGTGTCCCCTCGCGGCACAAGCAACCCGTGTCACTCTGTCCCCGTGGCCGCCGGGTGCCGGGGCAAGACCAGGGTCATCCTGGGGACAGCAGCACTTAGTCCCCGTGCCGGCCTGGTGGCAGGGGACAACCAGCTCCTGGAGGGGCCATTCTGAGTCGGTAAGAGCCACAGCCTCGAGTCGGGACTCAAATTTAGCACTTTTGTGTTTCTCACCGCAATCGTGTCCTGCTGTGCTGGGAGCTGGCTGCGAGGTAATGCCGGGATTGGGCCCGGAGACTGCAAACACCGGGCGCTGGGAAAGGGGATCCCTCCAGCAGGAGCGCCCCGTGCAAGCGGATCCCCCTCGCTGACACCCCCGGCACTGTGGTGATGTTGTCTGGGAGCTTCCCAAGCACCTGGAGTGAGTGGTGAGGAACCGGTGAGTCCATGGATGGGACAGGGACACGCTGGGACCCTCAGCACCACCAGTAGGGTTCCCACAAAGCCATGGTGGGGCACAGGGGTGTGAAGGCCAGCACAGCAGGGATTCGCATGGTCGTGCCTGTGCCACCACCATGGTGCTGGGACAGGGGACAGGGGCAGTGTGCCTGCAGCCCTTCCTGTGCCCTCATCAGGTTCCCCTGACTTTTTGCTGTCCCTGTGGCTGCTCGAGGTAGAAACCACACTCTCTGCACCTCCAGCACAGCTGCTGCCTCGCTCCCAGCAGCAGGACAGCTGGACACATTCTTGCTCCTGGAGGCAGGATGGCCGGCCAGTGCATCAAACCAAGAGACTTTTCATTCCAAATTCCTCCTCTGCTGTGCACAGCAGGCCCTGGACAGTCACAGCTGGTAAGGCAGCACCCTGGTGCGTGCCTGTGGGCCAACACCAGTGCCAGGAGTGATGAGGAGTGCTTGGCCATCTCTGCTTTCTGGTGAGGAGAATGTGCTCCCGCTGCCTGTGCACTCACAGCACAACATGGCACTGGGTGGAGACACGGCCAGGACTCCCAGCCTTGCAGGGAAAGGGGGTGCTGGACCCACCCCCCACACCTGGCAGGACACAGGGCAGCTGGGAATTGGGCCCCTGGGGCTGTGCATGGTGGAGCTGGGCTGCCCGGTGCCAGGGGAGAGAGGGGGCCACCAAGCTGGGTCCCTGAGGACTCTGCTCCCCCCACACTGCAGGTGCAGGAATGGGGCACATGGTGCTGCAGCACTCATGGAGACTGCCCTGCCTAGAGGGAAGAGGTGACTCTGATGTTGGGGTATCCCTGAGCACATGACGGTGAGTGGTGGTCCCAGCCAGGTGCCATTAGCCCCTCCTCTTGCTGCCACAGTAGAGGGGCCCATCCTCAGAGCCCATGGTGAGGGAGCCCCCAGAACCTTCAGCATCCTTGTGGTGTGAGTACAGGGCCAAGGAGGGGCCATGGAATTCCACTCTGGGGGTGCAGACTGGAGAGCTCCCCTCCCTCCTGACTCCCCTCGGGGACAGCCACACATTTGGTGCTGGTTAGCCAAAGGAAGCCCGAGGCACTGGCCCTGCCATTGCTTGCCCAACCCAGGGCTCACCCTGGGGGTGATGCCCACCCTTCCACAGGACGCAGGGGATGGGACATGGCCATGACGGTGCCCACCAGCTTTGTGTGGCCCCACAGACATCACGGACACAGGGCTGAGCATGTCTCTGTTTAATCCCACACCTCGTTCCCTCCCCGTCCGACACCGCCAGCGGCATCCTGGAGGGCACAGCAAGCCCTTCCCTGGGGAGCCCTGGCCCCAACCCTGGAGCAGGAACAGTTCATTTCCACGGGCTCAGCCCCACTACGGCAGCACCACGATCTTCTTCTCCAGCGTTTGCGGGGGGAACAGGACCCTCCTCACGGCGGTGTCCAGCTCCTCCAGCGCCAGCTGGGCGTGCAGCACCGTCGCGCCGTCGCGCTCGGCCGTCGCCACGTGCTTCAGCAGGCGGTACAGGTCCCGCAGCACGTCCCGCAGCACCTGGGCACGGCGGGCAGGGGCAGCGTCAGCGCCCGCCGGCGCCTCGCCCGCACCGCCCCCTCAGCGAGTCCCGGCAGGCGCGGGGCCGCCCCTTCCCCCGGCGCTGCCGGTGCCGGGACACCGCAGCACCTCCGCCGCCGCCGGCCGCAGCCTCGGCCCCCCCGTGACTCAGTTTCCCCACACGCCAGTAGCACATTGTGGTGATCCTTCAGCACAGGGGCACAGGGGTGTGCCGGGATCCCGGCTGCGGGGATTCCCGTGGGCAACTGGCTGTTTCCTCCACGGGAGCTGAGTCCCAACACGCTTGTTACTGGGAACTGCGGAGGGAGGCCACAGTGGTGGAAAAACTGGGCATTTCCAAGTCAAATCAGTGATGAACAACTCCCACGGCTCCCAACAGCTGGCACTGCCCCCGGCATGGCATGGCAGTGCCCATGGCACAGCTCAGTAGCTCAGAGGGACACCCCCACGAAGCCCCCCTTCCCCAGGATCCACTAAGGGAACCCTTTAGTGGGGGATGCCCAAACTGGGTGCCTCAGTCCCTTGGGACTTTCCCAAGGAAAGCTGCTTGGGAATGAGCCCTCCAGCCCCTATAGAGCAGGGGCCCTCCCCAAGCCCCGTGGGGGCTCTCCCTGCCCCAGGGACAAGCAGGGGGTGACCCACCTCAGTGACCTTCTCACTCAGCCCCCGCAGCAGCAGCACCACCACGTGCACCGCAGCTCTTCGCACCTCAGCCTCGGGGTCAGTCCGGGCTGTGGCTGTCACACAGCAGGTGACCTGTGGGGACAGGGCAGGGGGCCATCACTAAGGACTGAGAGATGCAGGGGATCCTGTCGGAGCAGCCACTGAGGTGCTGGCAATGTCCCCAGAACGAGGATGGGACCCCCATGTCCTGTGGGGCGCGGGCTCTGAGCAGCTCCTGCCAGGGCTGGGCGGCACATGGATGCCTCAGGAAGCTGTGTAACAGTCTGTATAAAAACCAGGCAGAGCCAAAGGAATCTAATTAAATCCCGGCAGTGACAGCCGGGAGAATTAGCAGAGCTCGCACCTTCCCGAAATAGCAGCGTGTGGCTCACTGGCATCACATCAACTGCTGGGATCCACCGGTGCCGAGCGGGAACTGAGGGGAGCAGCCCGAGTGCCAAGACCATGATGTCTCACTCCAGAGCACCGGGGGATGAAGCAGGAACCGGGGGGGCTCCTGCAGGGCACAGACCCATCGGCTCCAGGGCTGCGGGGGCCCCCAGGAGTTGGGCTCACCCCTCTGGGATCTGAGCTCCAGCAGCTCTGGGTCTCACCCACAGCCTGCAGCCGGGGCGGGTGAGGGCCAGCTCCATGATACTGATGGTACTGATAATGGTAATTATGATAACGGGACGGTAACGAGGTGTCATTAAGCGGGAGGTGTCTCTGGCAGGCACCACTTGTGCCCCCAGGTCTCCTCTGGCAGTGGCTGCCATGGGTGGAGCAGGCACCTAAAAATCAGGGCTAGAACCTCCCTAGTGTTTGCTTCAGGCCCCGTGACTTTTATACTCCACAATATCAGCAATTACCACTCATGTCCTTTATGGAAATGTCCCATCCCCATGTCCTCAGCAGCCCAACCATGTGCTAACAAATGTGCTTGTTAACGAGAGGCCCCATGCTCCCCCGGCAGGCTCAGGGGAAGGATGGAGCTGGTACCTCCTGGATGATGGATCCCAGCTGGAAGCCGAGGTGCTGGCAGAGCTCCCCCAGGTTGGAGAGGCTGCTGGCCCGCAGGGCACTGTCGGGATCCCGGGCACCCCGCAGGAAGGCCCGGATCAGTGGCTCCCGGTGCTGGAACACCATGTCCCCTGCAAGAGAGAGCAGAGCTGTGCGTCACCAGCAGGGAAAGGCCCACCCCTCCTGCCAAAGCCCTGGCTCCTTTGGGAACAGATGCACTGGGCATCTGCCTTGCGACACCACCGAACAGCTGGATGCAACATCTGCAGCGTGGCCAGTGCCCCTCGGCACACACCCCACCGCACAGACCTTGGGTCCCTTTGGCACATCACAGTCCTCCCATGGGGTCACTCATGGTACTACAAACACACCAAGTGTGAATCCCAAATTCCCACACCACCCAGACCAAATCTCCTGCCCCAATGAGCACACAGAGGTGCTGTGGACGTGTGAGCTGCTAATGAGAGCTCAGGCCCGTGCTCAGCATCCACAACCACCCCAGGAGAGTGGTCATCCCATCCCACAGGAGCTGAGCAGCTGTGTGCCCCATGGCGCGGGCACACCTCCTACGAGGCAGGGCCTCAAGGCATGGAAAGCAAACTCCAGAAGGCCAGCTGGCCTGTGAGTTCTATGTTTTTGCAGCTCCCTCAAGCTCTGGAAGCTCCTCAGACAATGGTGTCCTGCAGCAGATGGAGGCAGGGGGATGGATGCCTTGGGATGCCCCAGGGTGCGGAGACAGGAATGACCCTTGTGGGCAAAGGAAGGTCCCCAGCACCCTGCACGTGGGGGCTCAGGGCTGGGGACTGGCACAGGGTGGGGGAGCACAGGGCAGCGCTCTGATGCCAAGGACTCGCTGGGAATGTATCATGCTCTGTGCCTGCATCCCAGGACTTGGAATCACAGCAGTATGAGCAGTGCAGGGTGATCCCAGCAGGATGCATCCCCTCCAAAGCCAACAGTGCACCAGCCTCCGTGCCAGAGGCCTACAGAAGGGGCATGCAACACTTCCTTTCCCCTCCTAGAAAGGCAAAGGTGCTTCAGTGGGACAGAAAACAGGGATGGGGATGGGGACAGGGCAGGAGAGAGGCACAGCAGAGCAGGAGAGCTCAGAATCACAGGGAGCTGTGGAGCGATCCTGAAGTGCTGGGTAAATCCTCGCTCTCAGATGCTGAAGCTTTGCAAAAGTAACAACTTGGTGCAATTTGTTCTATAAATACACCGGCAAGCCGGGACGCGCCGGAGCAGCTGCCCACGGCAGCGGCACCACAGCGAGTGGGGAGAGCGCGGAGGGGAGAATGTGCCACCCCCCCAGGGCAGCTGCCAAGGGAAACCCCACACTGGTCAGACACACGGACATCACCCGGGGAGGTCTGGGACTGAGGGGCTCTGAGCTGAGACAGTAGGATGCCCTTTCCCCATCCCAGCAGCGAGGGTGGATGGTGGCACAGCCTGGCACTGGTGGGATGCCACAGCTGGCAGAGCCCAGGGATGCCACTGGTGCCAGGGAACGTGGCACAGGCCACAGGAGAGTCACAGTTACAGGGGCTCAGGGGGTCTGGGCTCTTCAGGGGCATCCCCAGGCAAGGCACACAGCGCCCACCCATCGACCAAGGACCCCTGCCCGGCTGCCCCAGCACTGCAGCCACCGGCTGCCACCTCCCTGGCCATGGAGAGCTCCAGCTGAGCACTCCCGCTGGCCGGGCCTCCTCCACAGAGTCAGACAAGGCATTTTAGGACGTGTCCCAACAGCAGATGCCGGAAAGGCCTCATCCAGTTTCTACCCCTCAGCCCTGCGTGTCTGGGCGCTTCCCGGCAGTCTCCAAGCCTCGTGCTGCCGACCGAGGGGATGGTGGGCTGCTGGCATGACCCATCATCCTGCTCCTGCTGCTGGCAGGCCTGGCCAGCTTCCCCTTGGCTTCCAGACCCATCCCACCTTCTGACAACGGAAGTCCCCCGTGGGCTTTCCCCCTGGTGTTGGTGAGGCTGAGTGGTGCTGTGGCTGCTGGCAGCGGGCAGTGCCATGCCCACAGCCAGGGACTCACCCAGCGCCCGGGTGACACGCATCAGCACCTCGCCCAGCTTCATCCTGGTGACAGCAGCCGTGGCGTCCTCTGTGCTCTGTGCTGGGCACTCGTACTGTGCCAGCAGGACGGGCAGAATCTGCTCTGGGTACTCACTGGAGAGCAGGGCAATGCCTGGAGCACAGAAAAGCTGGAAAATCAGTAATTTAGCAGTTGGCAGCTGGTGTCCACTCACTGCTGCTGGGTGATGCCCTTTGACACAGTGTGGACTTGGTGCACTGGGGGCAGCTGGGCACTGCAGCCGATGCTTGGGCACAAGGTGTGGTCACTGCTCCCAGCTCCTGGCCATGGGCACATTGTGGTGCCAGTGTGTCTCTGTCCCTGTCGGATTTGCCTGGCCCAGACTGGGAGCAGGAGCCAATATGTGCCGCATGCCCGCTGCATCTCCCAGGGGCTGATGAGACATCAGATCCCAGACGCAGGGATCAGACCCTTCTCCAGCTCCATTGCCCTTCCCTGAACACATTCCAGCCCCTCAATGTCTGTCTTGTCATGAACTGACCCCAGGATTGCAGGTGTGGTGTCCAGTACAGCAGGAATACATCACTGTAGTCCAGCTCCATGAAACCCAGTGGTGCCACAACCACTGGCTCAGCCCCAGCCCCGCCGCTGTGGCAGGGAGCAAGTGGGACTAGGGGGACCCATCTGGAGTGGCCCCCAGCCCCACGCTTGGCACGGCACAGCTCGGCACAGCTCGGCACGGCACAGGTGCTACTGCCACGGGTGAGTCAGTGCTGCGAGGAACCGCGTCAGGGTTAATCACCGCCGCGGCCGCGCTGCCAAACGTGCGGCAGCTGCAGCGGCGCGTTAATCACCGGGATGGTTCCAGCCTTTGTGCTCCAGCCGCGGGCAAGGACAGACCCGTCCCTCTCAAGACTGTACAGGCAGTGGGAAGCACAGCATAAACTCCTTTCCCAGTGGTTGCCAAAGGTTACCAACCCAACGGCAGCGGTGCCAGCATCGCTGTGGGCCAGGGGAATGGCACCTCCCCTCGATGGGACACAGGGGACCGTGACTGTCCGTTGTCACACAGGACATGCCTGTCACCCCAGTGCAGAAGCACCTGCCTGCAGATCCCAGGGGCAGCCCGGTGCTGTGGGGCTGTGCCAAGCGTGCCGGAGCAAGCACTGACCTGAGGGTTTCCTGGGAAGCAGCGTGAGTACTCGGGAGCTGCCACCTTGGCAGAGCCCTGAGGGAGCACCAATGGGCCCTCCTGGTCCTGCTCCTCTGCCAGCCTCAGCTGAACAGACCCCTCAGAGGGTGCCAGGCCAGAACTGCAGCCCCAGCTGGTGGCATAGACCTGGCACAGGGATGGTGACCAGCTCCAGGGAGTAAGAATAACTGGGAGATGAAGTCTCCAGCTTCAGGAACTTGGCATGGAGCCCACATGTAGCCCCAGGCTTGATGGAACAGCACAAAGCCACAATCTGGGAGGGCAGGAGATGCCGAGCCCTTAGCCTGGCCCTGGCTCTGCTGCTCTTCACTCCCACTTCCCAGAGCTCCCACAGAACAAAACCTTCCCTGACAAAGTGCTGGCACTCATCCCAACAGGCACAGCTCACCTTGGATGGCTGAGAGGTAGACAAAGGCGTCCTCGTGCTGCACGTTCTCCAGGAACACCTGGGAGGAAGGGAACTGCCATCAGCAGTGACCCTGGGCCGGGCCAGCAAGGCCAGAGGGCTCCGATAATTACAACCATCTCCAGCTCTGCTGGGATGGGGCATGGGATGGGGGACACAGCAGGAGACAGGGACCAAGGCAAGGGACAAGGACCACAGCAGAATCCTGGTACCTGCAGCAGCTTCTCCTGAAGCCGAAGTGCCTCTGGATCCCGCTGGGTGACCAGGCTGGCGAGGCGGCGCAGGGCAGCTGCCCGGCTGGGGGGCTGGGGGTCATAGGCTGACACCAGCAGCTCCTGGAGCCCAGCCGGGGCCGGGCTGTCGCCACAAGGGGCTGGAGAGGCACCAGGCTCCTGGCGTGTGCTCTGCTGTTCGCTCCTCTCCCTGCGAGCCGAGGGGCTGCCGTGCCCGTGCTGAGGTGACGGGGGGCTGGGGGCTCTGCTGGGAACGCCAGCAGGGCTCGGTGCTCCCGTGCCAGGCTTCCTGCCCAGCACGCCGTTGGCAGCGGCGCCCACCGTGCCGGGGGAGCAGGCGCCGTGGGTGCAGATGGCGATGCGCAGGTCCGAGGCCAGCTCCTGGGTGAGGGGCTCGGGGTAGGTGCGGGACAGCTCCTCCAGCAACGGCACCAGCCTCTTCAGCACCACGAAATCGCTGGACTGGAGCTGCGGAGGGAGAAGAGCAGCGCTGGCACCAATGTAACGGGGGTTCACTCCCTGGCATGCTCCCAGGGGTGGGTGGGCAGGGGGGTGAGGAGCCCCAGAGCCCATGTGTAGCCCCATCCCCAGGCTGTGAACTGGGCTCTGGGCACCACAAGCTCCTCTCATCCCAGCACCAATCCCAGCCCTGGCAGCTCCGGCAGCAGCCACAGGAGAAGGTGGGAAGGGCATGAACCTGAAGAACAGTGGTGTCCGTGCATGGGGGCCAGGCCAGGGACATCCCTCCCACCAGCACTGTGCCAGACTTGCCATCAGTCCTGCCTGGAAGGACACTCTGGGCACGGCAGCCACAACCTGTCCTGAGCTCAAGAAGCTCCTTCTCTAACCTGGATTTAACTGCTAAAATCTGGGATGTGAGGCCTGAAAAAGGGTGCTTTAGCAGAGATTTTGGATGACTGTGTAAAACCCCTTGCCTGCTGAAACCCAAACAGCTCTGCAGCTGCTTCTAAAACCTTTCACATTCCATTTTCCAAATTATGTCACTCCCATTAACGCAGAAGTGGGAGCAGGAGCTCGCCTGGGAGGGGCCCATTGCAGCCGCAAGACTCTGGCTTTAACTTCTCTTCAACTACAGTTCTTTCTCCAGTGTCAGAAATTTAGCAATAAGAGACAATGAATGATCTTTTTCTGTTAACAGCTGGATTTTCCTTAGGGCAAATCCAGGGATGAAGCAACCCCAGCAGCTCAGTGATGGCAGCACATTAGTGGATGTGCCATCGCTCCCCATGGCAGCCCCACTGACACCTGAGTGACACAGAGCTCATATATATATATATAGGTATTACAATGTAACTGAGAGATATAAATAACAATATAAATATTCAGTAAATGTAAATATAAAAATACAGGAGGATTTTCAAGGGTACAGCCCACATGGGAAGTTCACAATGCTCCAGAGTCTGTGACCGTGTGGGGATGCAGAAGTGCAGTGCTGGTATTTAAAGATGCTGTATGTGACCGTGCTGCCCTGTCAGTGTCTTTTTGGAAGAGATTATAAATTAGTTAATTTGGCTCTTGGGGGTGCCCTGCTCAGACTGAATCCTTGGTCAACACCCCAGCACTGCCCCAAAGAAATCATTTTTATCTATCTCTCTATGTATCTATTTACAGGTTGTGACCGAGCAGGGACCCCAAGCCAGGGCACCCAGCTGTGCTGCAGCACCCTCGGGTGGGCATGGCAGTGCCTGGCCCCCCACTGCCCCACACCCACCGAGCCCCCGGCTTTGCCCCTCACCTGGACGGCCCCGCCGAGCACGGCGGCCACGAGCCCCATGGCCATGGCGAGGGTCTGCGCCTCGGCCGCCGCACCGGGGCCCCGTGCAGGGTGGGCACAGGCCCGGTGCAGCACGGCTGCCACGAACTCCTGCACCTGCCAAGGGAACAGCCGTCAGCAGCGGGGACAGCCCAGGCCACCCCCGCTGCAGCTCCCGCTGCCCCTGCGCCCAGCTGAGCCTCCCCAGCCCAGGCAGCCCTCCAGCACAACGCCATGCAAGATCAAGGAGCATTTGGACAACGCTCTCAGGGTTGGGATGGTTGGGATGTCTGTGCAGGGCCAGGAGCTGGACTTGATGATCCCTGGGGGTCCCTTCTAATTCAGCAGATACTGTGATTCTGTAATTCTGTGAAACTCTTCCCGTTTTCCTCCTGTTGCCACTACCCCGATCCCAGTGTGGGCTCAGCCAAGTCACATCCACAACTGGGACAAGGTGATGGTTAAACTGGTGGAGTCTCTCAGCAGCAGAAGCTCCTGTGGGGCTGCAGGAACAGAGGGATCCCGGCTCCATCTCTGCCTCCTGCCTGGCTCCACCGTGGGATGGAAGCTGGGAAGGCAGCTGGGATAGTCCCAAAGGGAAGCTCAAGGTGGTGGCATTGCCGTAGGTAAAGACTTGGAAATCCCAGAGGCAAGGAGCTGCAGCCCCTGTCCACAACTCTCCATACCAGCCTCCCCCTTATCCTGCACAGCTGACACTCCAGCCAGGCCATTTTCCATGTTCTCCCTCACACAGTGATTTTTCCCACAATATTTTTATTCCACAAGCCTGTAACAATCCTGCCTGGTTGGCGCTGGCCTTCTCCACACTTGGCACCAACACCTTTGATCCCACAGGTTTCCTGCCTTCCTAACATTTCTTGAAATTAGGGAGTTGATGTTCTCCATGCCTTATCTTCTCCCAGACAAGCCTGGCAAGGGTTTGGATCAGGGTCATTCCTACCTAGTAGGTGTGTTGCAAAAAAACAGGAACTATTGTGTTCCTATTTCAGAAAACAAAGTACAAGGGCAACAAGGTCCTACTGCACCAAATCCCAAACTTCTACCCCCAGGGCACTGGGTGCAGGCAGCATTTCCTCCTCAGCTGCCAGCTTCCTTAAGCACATCCCTTAAGCAAGGAGGGAGGCTGTAGAAAAAGCCTTCAGAAAAGGCTGCATGGAAGGCTCAGGTACCTGCTGGGATAATTATTCCAGAGAATAAATTCCATCAAACAGCAAGTAAGTAAAAAAAAACTGAATATTTGCTCTCACAACACAGTGACACACAAGCTGGAGGGCCTGAAGTTATATTTAATGTAAAAAAAAAAGGAAATTTGTGGAAAAATAATAGTAGATGGCAACTGAGAAAAATTTAAAAAATAATCTGGAAGAAAAAGACACTTTAAAGTGGGAGGAAAAAAATGTAAAATAAAACAACAGGGCACAGTTGTGTCTTAGGCAGGATGGGAGAATCCTTGGTGCAGGGAGGAAATCAAGTTGACCTTGGTTATGGAGGAGAACATGTAAATAAAACAAATGTGCAGCTGGGGGGACCACAGCAGCTGCTGTTCCTGGGCTCCAGCTTTGCAAGGATGGATCCCACTTGCTCCCACCCCATGAGGCCCCCCAAACGCCCCAGGGAACCCCACACTGCAGAACCTGCTCAAAGCCTGTCCCTCTCCCAGCCCGGGGCCTCCCTGAAACACAACCCCAGGCAGGAGGATAATGCATTTTTTGTCTGGATTCCTTTGGTGGTAGGTTTTTATCCCAGACTCCTGGCTGGACCCTGAAACCTGGCAAAACCCTTCCCCATTTCCCACCCGACTCTCCGGCCCCGGCGGGTGGGAGTGATGGGGAGGCAGGTGGGGACAAAGCGCCGCCGGCTGTGTCCCCTCCGTGCTGAGCACACAAAGGCTCCTTTGTCCCAAAGGAAACGTGAGGAAACCTGCCCACGGCAGCACAGAGAGCTGGCATGGCTGGGGCACCGGGGAAAAAACAGCAACAAAAAAACAGGATGAGGAAGTTAAAAGACACCGGGTCTGCAAGGGATCTGCAGGGGATCCACAAGGGAATGCCAGGCTGCCCTCGGTGTCCACCTGCCTTCCTGACCAGCACATCCAGCGTGGGGAAAGATTTTAACAATCCTTTTTGGGACTGGGGTCAAGGGGGCCCAGTGGCTTTTGAAATTATGATATTTAGCAAATTTGACACTGGCCATTCAGGAATGTAGGAGCACAGTTATGCCAACCAGGTTGCTCCCATTCAACCTGGCCTTGGACACTTCCAGGGATCCAGGGGCAGCCACAGCTTCTCTGGGCACCCTGTGCCAGGCCCTCACTACCCTCACAGGGAGGAATTTCTTCACAATATCCCATCTAACCCTTCCCTCTGGCAGCGGGAAGCCATTCTCCCTTGTCCTGTCACTCCAGACCATTGCACAAAGTCCCTCTCCAGGTCTCTTGCAGCTCCTTTAGGCACTGGAAGTTTCTCTAAGGTCACTCTGGACCCTTCTCTTCCCCAGGCTAAGCAATCCCAATTCCTTCAGCCTCTCCTCCTGGAAGTGTTCAGCCAATTCCCCCAGACTTTTCCACGACCAACCTGCACAATATCAGTGAACACGGTGTCGGAGACGCCCTCACACAGCGTGGCCACGAGCTGCAGGACCAGCAGCTTCCTCCCCTGCCTGGCCTGGTACTGCTCCAGCTCCAGCAAACTCCCTCCAGGCTCCACAGCTGGGTTTGGAGCTGCCTCATCCTCCGCAGCCACCTGCGTCAGCTCCTGCCGGGAAGGGAGCGCAGGGCACGGGGAGGCAGCGGTTAAACATCGGGAACCAGTGCCAGGAATGCCAGGTGAATCCTCACACCACCACCACCTTCCAGAAGGTGGATTAAGGTCTCCAAGAGCTGTCCACAGCCCCTGGGTGTCCCGTCCCCATCCCCTCCTGTGACTGTGGGCTGGGGACACAAAATTCCAGTCCAATCCAGGCCTGGAGGGATCTGCGGGGGGCTCCAAGTGGGATCAAAGGAAGCAGGTATGGGGCCCCTCTCCTACAGCCAAGGAAGCAACAGGGATTATTCCCAGCCTCCAACACACTTCAGACATGTTCCTGTTGTTAAAACAGCCTGGGGGGAAGATGAGGATGAGGGTTAACCCCTTCAGGGACAGGGCTGCTCCCTCTCCTTGGCTTCCCACCCAGCACAGGGCTGCTCCAGCATGTGCTGTACCCCAGGACATGCAGGGGGTTGATCCCTCTTTTGCCTTCTGCTTGTCCAGGGAACCCTTTCCCACAGGTATGCCCAAATCAGGGACTGGCTGCCCTCACCTTCAGGCAGTGGATGAAGAAGTCTCCAGCCAGACCACTCTTCTGGCAGTGGGACAGGAGCTCCACCAAGCTTTCCACATGGCACTGCTCTGAGGAGATCTTCTGGTAGAGGGCCTCATCTTCATCGCTGGAACAGTCACTGTGTCACCAACACAAACACACCCAGAACTCCCTGACCCCCAGACTCCAGGGCATGGTGAAATCCCTGGCTGCATTTCCCTGGAACCCTTCCTTCCCAGCACTTCCCAGCAGAGCCTGGAGGCAGCTGAGCCAAACATTGCCCAGGTAATTTGGGCTCTCTTATTAACTAACCTGCACTCATTAACAGAAACCATGAGCCCAAAACATACATTTCATCCAGCCATCCCATAAACAACAGGAGTAGTGCTGGCTAAGTCAGGCAGTGGTCAGAGCCGTGGCAGCAGGGGCATGGGCAGAGCCAGGGCCATTATGGAACAAGTTTAAAGTATTCCCAATTTAAGCAAGGCAGAGCTGCTTCTGATTGTGGCCTTCCAGTACCTAAAGAGAGTTAATAAAAAGGCTGGAGAGGGACTTTGAACAAGGGCCTGGAGTGACAGGACAAGGGGAATGGCTTCCCACTGTGAGAGGGCAGGGTTAGGTGGGATATTGGGAAGGAATTGTTCCCTGTGAGGGTGGGGAAGCCTTGGCACAGGGTGCCCAGAGCAGCTGTGGCTGCCCCTGGATACCTGGAAGTGTCCCAGGCCGGGTTGGAGGGGGCTTGGAGCAGCCTGGGACAGTGGAAGGTGTCCCTGCCCATGGCAGGGGTTGGAACAAGATGAGCTTTAAAGTCCTTTCCAACCCAAACCAGCCTGTAATTCTGAGGTCACGAAGAGCTCGAAAAGAAGCCAAATAAACATATTTTTGTGGGGATTTTGCTGCAGGTGCTCCAAGCACACCCTTGGGCACAGCTGTGCCTCTGCCTGCCCCACAGTGCTGCCCTGGGCCCTCCTGCAAGCTCACAGCCCCTCTCTTCAAACCCAACCTCCTGCTGCCAGACGTCCCAGGCTGTGTGGCTGGAGACTAAAGGCTGCAGTTAATTCCCAGCATGGCCAGCTCTGCCTCTACTTAGGGACCATCTGCCTGCGCCAGAGGAGCTCCGCGGCTGCTCCGCGACGCTGGCACTGCCACAGTCTGTGCTGCGACTGTGTCACCTGTGCCCGAGGGACACCGCTCACTGTGTCACCAGACAGGCTCAGGCTGCAGGTTGGAAGTTGAATTCAGGGGGTGTTGAGATTGGAAATGCCCATCCCATTCCTGGATGCTGTGCAGGCAGGGCTCAGGAAAAGCAGGCAGGGAGTGCACACCAACACTCAGGTGGAGTGTGATGCTTCTTGGGGCTGGAAGTCAGAGCTCTGTGCCATGTCCAGGGAACCTGGGGGCTCTGTGGGTTGTGTGGAAGCGTCACCTGCCTGAGCTTGAGGGGATAAGACCCTGGTGGGACGGCACTGGCAGCCCCCTGCTTGCCCAGGCCCTCTCTGGCAGGCTTCCCTGGAAAGCCCTGGGTGCTGGGTGGCCCAGGGGACTGTCCCACAGCACTCACCTGATGGTTTCCTCCATGACGATGGTAGCACCGCCCTCGCTGCCCACACGGAACTGGCACCGTGGGTGAAGGGTGGGCACGTGGCTGCTCAGCCCGGCCAGGCCTTCCAGCACAGCCAGGGACTGCTCCCGCTCCGCCTTCTCCAGGAACCACAGCAGGATGTCCTGGCACGGGGAGCTGCCAAGGAGAAAGGAGCCGGTGGTGACATTGCTCTGCCCGCTGCACCTTCCCTGTGATGCGGTTTGGGACGAGGGACACGACTGGAGTGCTCTGGAGCAGCCACGGGCTCTCCTTGGGATGCTCCAGCTCCTGGCTCTGGCAGCTGAAAGCATTTGTGCCTGTTTCTAAGGGGACCAGCAGCACATCCTGCCCTTCTGGCATTCCCATATGGAAGGATTTGGGTCCCTCCCCACTTCAGGCTGGCAAAGAAAGGAGCACTGTGAACACCCCTGTGTTCACGCCCAGCCTGTGCCTCACACCGAGGTGACAAGGGCTGGTGGCAGTGCCAAGGGAGAGGAGGAAGGAGATGGGAGCACTGAGGTGGCCTGGAGAGCCCTGCCAAGGGAAGAAGCAGGTTAATGAGGTGCAGCAGCCGCGCTGTGCTGTGCCAGGGGTCTGGAAACCCGAACACTTCCAGGCAGCTGCGGGTTCAGTCATCCCTGCCAAATTCCTTAGCAAAGGAAGCAGTGACTGCTGGCCCAGCAGCGGCGTGAACTTGGCACGTTCCACCAACTTGTCACGGCACTCGCTGCTCTTTGAAGTGATTTACGATGCCTTCAGTAACAGCAGCGGCCGTGGCTACACACACCTTGTAGGGAAAGCATCCACAGGCCAGGATCACCAGAGCACAGCCTAACCCCACCAGGAACGGTTTTACCAGGCTGGTCCTAATTCCAGGGAAAGCCTGGGGGGAGTAAGGAGAGAGGACAGCCAGCACCTGGTCATCCCTGTCCCTGCCACAGCTGGCACATGTGGTGCTTCCCACTGTACATGGTGTGGTTATCAGCTGCCAGGAGGCAGGTCCTGATTGTACCAGGGGAGAGTGATCCCAGATTGGAGAATGATCCTGAACTCCCAAGAGTCAGGGCTTGAACTGTTTTTCCAGTTTTTAGGCTATCTGTAGAGCCCTCCAGCCAGTTTCCAGCATCACTACCTCCATCCTAGGACAACCACAATCCCTGCTCTAGGCAGAGCCACTCTGTGCTCCCAAGGGCACACTCACCCCTACAAGGAACATGCTGGCTTCAGGGAAGACAAAAACTAACGTGAGAATGGCTTCCTTGGGCACAGGGCTGCCAGTGAGCCCTGCCTGTGGTTACTGCCTGCGCAGGAATGAAAGTGCTTTGGGATGAGAAGATGGATGTCTGCTCCTGCCTGTGCCCTGAGCGTGGCTGTGGGAGGTGGGCAGAGCCAGCAGATGAAACCCCAGCAGAAGCTGAGTACAAATCCTCCCTTACCGTAAGTATGACACATTCTGCTTGGCGAAGGAATAGAGGGAAAAAACCACTCCCAGGACTGACTGTAAGGATCCCAGCAGCAGGCTCGAGCTGTCATTCCCAACCACATACACCTACGGAGAGAAGGGCACAGGGAGGGGAGTCAAACACCTGCGTGGGGCTCAGGGGAGTTCAGGAGCACATCTGTGCACAGGGCAGCTACCAGGGAGGATGGTGGAGGCTTCTCAGCCTCTTCCTTCAGTCTGGAGGCTATCTGCCCTCATTATGCCCCATTCCTTATTAAAGCCTGCCTTCAGCATCATCTTTCTCCAAGAATTTGCTTAACCACAGCAGGGCTCCAAGCTACAGGAATGTTGCAGCCAGCTATTTGGGAAGTCTGCAGCTTAGGGGTAAGGTCCTGCCTTACCCAGGGATGCAACAGGCCCTCTGGAATGAGCAATCTTCATTGAATTACTGCAAATCTCAAACATGGAGGTCAGTCCCTAGCAGGGCAGCTGGGCTGGTGGGTGCTGAGCTGAGGCACTGGGCTGCACAGGCCCTGGAGGGACTGCAGGGGCTCTGGGGATGTTGTAGAGGCTCTGGGGGGTTGTAGGGGCTTGGAGGTGATTGCAGAACCCGGCTCCCCCTCTTCACCTCACCCAGCAGCCTCCCAAGAGGCTGAGAGATGCCCCCATAGGGCCCTGCCCTGCCCCACTGATGCACACAGACCTGTTTCCCTGTGCTAAGCCCCACGGAGCCATTCCTCCTCCCCAAACCCTTGTGTACACAAAGCCTCCCGATGAAGCCCCAAGGATGGTTTCTCACTAAGCATCAAATGACACTTGCTAGGCAAGAAACCCCCAGAAACCTGGGGTCCCCTCACTAATCTGGCTGCTGTCAGGCCCCCAGTGCTCTGCCATTAAGGAGGGGCCCACCCCAACCCCCCCAGCACTGCTCTGGGAGGGAGCAGCCCTCCAGACCGGTCTCTGCCTGCCAGCCAGTTACAACAGATCATTACAGGGAAAACAGACAACAATCCCAGCATTTAAGAGCTTAGCCTGCCTCAAGGCATGCCAGGAAGCAAGTCACCAGCTTCTGAAATTTGAGTTCCTGGACTGGAGATGTCCTTCTGGGTTGGAATGTACAGCAGGAAGCTGCTGGAGCCTGCAGCGTGGCACTGGGGATACTGGAGGGAATGGTAGGAAATGGAGTTATGAGGGGAAGTGTCACAGGAGAGACCTCCACAGAAAGCCCTCATCCTTCACAGGAAGTGCAAGGATAGACCCCAAATGCCAGAACCAAGATCTGTGCTCCAAGGACACCTCAGAGCTCCTTATAGTGCCTAAAGGGGCTCCAAGAGAGCTGGAGAGGGACTTTGGACAAGGGCCTGGAGTGACAGGACAAGGGGCAATAACTTCCAGCTGCCAGAGGGTGGGTTAAATGGGATACTGGGAAGGAATCCTTCCCTGTGAGGGTGCAGAGGCCCTGGCACAGCCCATGTGGAGGCTGGAGTACTCCTGCAGATGAAGATGAGATGACTGAGCATGACTGCAGGTCACACTGGGTTTGTGTGGCCCAACACACACTGAACTGCTCACCAGGTCTCCAAACAGCTCTTTTCCTCACCCAAAGCAGACACGGTACCTTGAGCACATCTTCCACACAGGTGCCAAGCTCTGCCTCTGGCACCAGCACGGCCCCTGCTGCCGAATCCTCCAGTGCCAGCTCTGAAAGCAAAGGGCAGAGACATGAGCCCCCCAAAACAGCCCAGAGCCCCTGGCAGCAGAACTGCTCCACCCATTCCCTGCACCCAAAAGCACTTCCACAGCTCCCTTCCCTCCCCATGGGAACAGACCAGCCCTCATTAGCCATGCTAATTGTGCTGCAATGCCGTAAACCCCCAAGGACACAGGGAAATCGAGGCAGACCACAACTCCATGAAGGATGACTCCCCAGAGAGCTGCTGGTCAGCATGGGGAACCGAAAGCTTCTGTCTGGAAGCCCAGAACAAGGGTGTCAGACTGGGAGAGGTTCCCAGAGAGCACAGGGCAGAGCCAAACTGCTCAGCTCCCACGCTGCAGTAACCGGACGCGAGCAGCAGCAAATACGGTGTACCCAGACAAATTGACAGGGTCAGCACGGAGAGCTGGGCTCCCACACCCCACAGCCTGGCTGCTGGCCTGAGGAAATTCAGGTGGAACAACAAAAACCACTGAGGAGAGAAACCAGACCCTTCCCCAGGCTGGGTACCTGCGGCCTGGGAGCAGCGGCGGAGCGGTGCCAGCAGGGGCTGCAGCAGGTGCCTCTCTGCCAGCTCTGGCTGCTCCCTGGCCATGGTGAGCAGTGTGGTGGTGGCCACACGCTGGAACTGCCGCGCTGACGCTTTGTCCTGGATGTGCAGCAAGTCCAGAACCTGCACGGCAAGTTTGTAATAAAGGAATAAGGATCAGCACCCCCTCAGAGGAGGCAGCCTGGCTCCTTGCAGCAACCAAGGAGCAGCCCATGTGCTGCCTTTCTGGGCACCTGGCATGACATTCCATGTGTGGAAGAGCCAGTGTCCTTCCCATGCACGCAGGATGCCTTTCTGGGCTCCAACCAGCAGCCTGCACCACTCCCAGAGCCAGAGAGCTACACACAGAGCTCTGTGTAGCACAGCGCCAAGCACCTCGTGTGATCAGACAACATCATCCAGCATTTCAATAAAACATGGAAAATTCTACAGCCAGAAAAACGTGTCCACGTTGTGCTACCTTGAACCAGGCCACACTCAAACAAAAGCAACAGCCCCAGCACTCTCAAAGTTGCTCTCCCCAGCAGAGGGGCCAAGGGACTTACCTGGGGGCACACCTGTCTGTAGTAGTTCTCGAGGGACAGGCACTGCTGTGGGCAGGCAGCCAGGATCTTCCCAACTGCATCGCACTTCCTCCAGTCCAGAGCTGCTACTTCAGTGCCAGCACCACCTACAACAGCAGCAGAAATCCCAGGTCAGCTCCAAACTATGGCTAGCTCTGGATGAAGACAGGTGTTCCTAGCCAAAAATTGGATTTTGGGCTTTTATTGCTCTTGTTAAACCAGGCATCTTTCAGGAGACACCTGAGCTTAAGGATAGAAAGGGGAAAATTACTGTGCAAGAGCTCTGATAATGGAAATAACTTCTACAGCCAGGTGGGTGAGCCAAAAGGTGGGGAGAGGTTGTGCTTGGATGGTTGGAGTTGGCTGGACAAGATTTTGTCACTAAAAACTGTGGGATTCAGCTTTTGGAGAGCAACAGCTTCCCTCCCTGGCAGGACATGGAGAGCAGGGGATGGGATGAGTCTCACTGTCCCTACAGCTCTCCCAGCCCAGTGCCCAGCATGGCTCCCACTGCACTGGTACTGAGACAGGGCATTCCCCAGGACTGATGCCACTCTGGACACACATGAGGTGTGACCCCATTGAGGCACAAACAGGATAAATGGGCTTAGAGCCTTTCAGTGTGGCCCTCAAACATAAAGTGCATCCCAAATTAGAGCAGTTTGGGAACTCAGTGCAGTCAGAGGCAAAGTTTGTTTATCACCATGCCACCTTGGCCTGGCACAAGCCAGTTCCTACATCCAGCTCTTGTAGCTCTGCTCTTCCGAGCCTCTCACGGGATGAAGTGAATCTGTGAATCTGTGATGCTGGCACCCAGAGCCCCCCCACTCACCATCTGTGCCCTCCAAGACACCCCGAACCACGGCCTGCACCCCGCCTGGCCTCAGCAGCCTCTCGGAGAGCAGGTGCCCGCAGAGCCGCCGCAGCCAGCCCGGAGCTGCCCCAGCACCCAGAGACCTCTGGAGGGGAGCAAAGGAGCGGGGTAAGGAGCGTGTTTGCACACACCCGTGCCAACCCACCTCTGGGCAAACAGCCCACGCTCTGACAGACAGCACAGGACACAGACAGGCTGTGAACTGCTGCTTCATCCAGTGGCACAAAGCAAATCAGGAATTAATGACAGAGGTCAGCCCTCGAGTGCTTAGCACGCTATTCCGTCTCTGGCAGTGTCCAAGGCCAGGTGGGACAGGGCTTGGAGAAACCTGGGATAGCAGGTGTCCCTGCCCATGGCAGGGAGTGGAACGAGATAAACTTTGAGCTCCCTTCCAGCCCAAGCTATTCTGGGATTCTAGATTTTATTAAGGGCATTATCCCATTTCCTAAAACAATGCTCAAGAGATTCTGCATCTCCTCCTCCCCAGGAGGCTTTGGAACAGCCCCAAAGAGCAGCAGGTGCCCTGTGCCATCCCCCGAGAGGGAAGGGTGAGGTCTGGAGGAGCAGCGGCTGTGCCTGGCCGGGCACGGCGGCTGTGGGTGCCAAGCCAAGGTGGCACGTGCGGCGGTGACAGCCCCTGGCACACCCACACCCCGCTCCGGCACGGCACGGCTGCCGTGGCACACACCCAGCAGCCTCAACAGCGCTCGGGGACGGGTTTTTACGGTGTAAGAACGTTTCCAGGAGAGCAGCACCCTCGGAGTGCGGGAACCGCGGGGGTACGGACCCCGACAGCCCCGTGCCCGGTTACCTGCTTGGGCTGTCCCTGCAGGACGAGCAGCTCCTGCACCGCCAGCGGCTGGTAAACACGGTCCAGGATGTCCCGCAGGGCTTCCCGGCACCGCGCCCGCTCCGCTTCCGAAACACCCTGCAGCAAAACGTACCAGGGCTGATGAGGACAGCTTGGCTGGGCACTAGAGCCCCGGTCCCGACGGTGTGCCGGTGCCCTGCGGCCCCTGGCCGGGCTCCGCGCGTCCCGTCCCGTCCCTCGCACGAGCAGGACACCGGAGGGAGCGCCTGGGGAGCGGGCTGGGGCTCGGCTGGGCACCCACACCACCGCCGGGGAGGGGGGACAGGGGCTGCGAGTGTCGCACGGACCTGGCAGAGGGCGGCGGGGCCGTATCCCAGCACGCAGAGCCCGGCGAGGAGCAGACGGAGGTGCCGGGCGAGCAGCGGGGCGCCCAGGGCCGGCAGCCGGGCCAGCTCTGCCAGCGCGGCCGCTGCGGCGAACAGCCGGGCCCCGCGGGTGCCGGGCGGC
>VXAC01008801.1:0-13126 GCA_013399225.1 Rhipidura dahli
GGCAGGCACTGATCCCTTCACTCTCGTTACCAGTGACAGGACCAGAGAGAATGGCCTGAAGCTGAGTCAGGGGAGGTTCAGATTGGGTATCAGGAAAAGGTTCCTCACCCAGAGGGTAGCTGGGCACTGAACAGGTTCCCCAGGGATGTGGTCACAGCACAAGCTTGAGAGAGTTCAAGAAGCATTTGCACAACACTCTCAGACACATAGTGTGATTCTTGGGGTGTCCTGCGCGGGGCCAGGAGTTGGACTTGATGATCCTGATGGGTGCCTTCCAACTCAGCATATTCTACGATTCTATGATTCTAATGCACAGTGCCATGAGGTTTGAGTAATAATTCGGCAGTGTATCAAAACCAGCAAAGCTTTAAGTCAGTTATCATGCAGAAGTGGGATAGGCGGTGGCTATTTTTTACTTCATCTGTAAGAAAGCAGCACTTGCCTTTGGATCACATGGTGTTGGAGTACCAGGCTGGTTGTAACGTGTGCTGCTGGTGCCAGTTACTCCCAGTTATTAATTCAGCACTTGTAAACTCAGGTGTCAGTGAAAAAACATCTCTATGTCTGACACCCCCTGGATTTCCTACTTCCCATTATTTTTCTTAAGCATTCATATGCACTTCTGCAGCACCAACCACTACTAAACTACTGTTTTTCAGGAAAAATCTCTCCACGTTTGGTACTCTGTCAAAAACCTATAGCTAAAAAGAGAAGCGCAGGTGGTGTTTGCTCTCTGCGCTGGTTTCCTCGGAAAGGTCACTGGCGAGGACTCGGCGCTCTCCCCACACGCCTCCTACATTCTCAGTACTCTACATTCATGTCCGCAAACACTACTCTTGAACACAAATCGAAGAGACAAGTCAGTGACAAAACTACTTCTAGACTGATAACGGCAGAATGCTACCAAGACAACTCCATAGAAAACCCACTGAAGCAGGAGCAAAATTCAGGTCACTTCTTAGCAAAGCTCATCACGAATTATTATTATTGTTTTAAAACCGTTTTTTGTAAATCTTTTATCTTGGCAGCCAGATATCCCCTTGTGATGTGCTAATTCGAACAGGCTAACGTGGGAGCACCTGACCCCACCTGGTACCAAAGGCTTCTGGATTTTTTTTATAGCTTCTCAGAAAATCACTGCTGACTGACACCCATCTGTTGGTGATCGGCTTCTGGTTCCTCTTCTTCCACATCTGCGTTATATTCTTCAAATGCATCATCATCAACATCTGGAAGCCCAAGTAACTACAAAGAAGAGAAAATACTGTGTAACAGTGAATTACCCACTTGTGCAGCTTTGTTGCAAATCTCCACACAAATCCTATGTGCACTTCTTAAAAACCTCAAAGCCTGGAGTAACAGTATTGCATAATGATCTTGACTCTCTTTCTCTCCCTCCTGGGATAAAGAAAGATTTGAAAATGCATCCTCACACCAAATTAAGTGCTCAGAGACCAGAAGATAAATAAAACCAAAACAAAGCACTTGCAAAAAGCTTCACATTCTTCCCTGAGGTCGCATTATGAATTGTTAAGCGTTTAGACTTGGCAGTGGTTTAACTTCAGGAAGAACCACGATAATAGTGTAGCAGCATTTATCTTGGTTTAGGATTGGTTTTTTGTCAGCCCTGTAAAAGCCAAAGAAGAGACCATCCTCACACAGGACTGGATAGTGTGGAGTCGGCAAGGAGAGCCTAAAAACCTGAAGGACCCACCATGTCAAGTGCTTCTCTTGAACCCTTCACTCCATCACACCAGACAAAGTCTTGCATGCTGGGTGAAGCCCTTGCAGTGAGATATACTGTGTATTCCACTGGAATATTGTCCCTTTGAACTTCTGCAAATTAGATTTGGGCTTGCAAGGAACTACCAGCCTATCCTCCTTGGAGAATGTTTGGATGCCTCCACCTGATGGCTCCGATCACTGCAACGTCACTTCTTCACTACAGGAAAAGGACCAAACAGCCATGTTTGAACTTCTCCCCTCTCTCCCAAAAGGTTGCCAAGCCAACAGAAGTCAGGAAGACAGATAAACCAAATAACAGTCAAAATAATGCATCTGTTGTGGAAATTTCATAATAGAATCCTACACTAACAGCTATAAATAGCCACAAAGCAAAATCACAGGCCAGGCTTTACAGAGAATACCACATATTTAGCTTGCCAGGGCTGGAAGAGCAGCACAGATGCATGTAACACCCTCTTTGGAGAGTGATGCAGCTGTTAGCTCTTCAAAGAGGCAAAGCCCAGAAAAATCATGAGGAGGGTGACACTCTTTAGGTGAGAGCATGGAAATCTGCAACGAGGCAGATTTTCAGGGAAAACTAAATTAATTCACTCTGTGATCGACATTCAAAATTATTCAGTGGACACAAATACAACACACAGAATTAGCTTCTGGGTGCAATGAAGCTTGTATTCCTCACTGTCACTGGGAGAAAATCAGACTTTTAGTTGCAGGGTTTCTTCAGCGGGAAAATGAAAGGAGAATTTGCTGACTAAATCCCCTCCTTTGCATTTTAAAAATACTTACAGAGAGACCCCAAATGGAAAACGTTCTTGTTTTCTGAGAAGAACAAAGTAATTGTTCCGGTGCATACATATTCTTCAAATCAAATGCTTAACTGAACATGAACTGCTCAGTTCATTTTCAGGATGCGGGGGTTTTATTTCTTATTGAAGCTAAAATTAAAATATTCAGTTTTCAAAAGGCAAAAGTGAGGATTCTTTCTAGACTTTCTTATACACCAGTATTATTTTTTTAAACTAATCTGGTATATTCAAATTAAATGTGAGTGTTGTACTCCTGTTTGTATCACCTGGCAGAAAGAGTTTTGACTGCATTTTTTTTTTTCCACCTCTGGTCATAATTCCTCTTTGATTTGCAAGGAAATGAGTCACATCAATCTTCATTTTATGGGATACTGTAAGCCTTTCCCATGCAAAATTAGCATGGAAAACACAACAGGCACCACAAGAACCGCAAAAACATACACAATCCCAAAGGATGGGGAGTACATCCTGCTTTTCACACATCCCGTCTCTCTTTGCCATCAGGAAATCCAGCTCCTCTTTCCCTGGAGCACCACAAATCAGAGGGAACAGTGTAAATCACAGGGAGCAGCGTAAATCAGAGTGATGCTGCAGACCTTAGTGGTTTTACGAAGGAAGAATGGATATGGGATGGGATGGGATGGAATGGAATGGAAGGCTCCTCCAAGGGAGATGCAGTTTTATTCTCTCACAGACACTTTATGACCCTCCCAGGCACCAAGGACCTCGACCATGCAGGTCTTGCTTTTAGCTGTCACATCCTGTTGCTTCCCACAGGATTATGGTGGTCCCTCACCACTGTTAACCTCTTACTGCTCTCTGGACTGCAGTGATGAATCTGCCCACACCTTGAACACAAGGAGGAGGATCAGGGTCTAAAGTGTGGGCAGCTCTACAAACACTGGGACAAAACAGAAGGACATTGCACAAAAGATAAGGACAAAACAAGATGATGAAGATGGCTTGGGCTGACCCTAGACTGACTCCCACCTTCTCTTCTTTCACACACACTAGTTTGTGCTTCTAGTCCACAGTTGCTTCATATATTAAAGTATCAGCTATGCAGCAGACTTGAAAGGACTTAACGGGAGAGGAAAACAAGGAGAAAAGAGATGTAACAGAAAACTGGCATAGAAAGACAGCTGATCCATCAGCAGAAAAGCCAAGGGGAACAAAACTGCCAGGCTGGGATGCATGGCTAGGAGGAGGTCAGGGGCATGATGAGGAGGGAGGGAGGATAACAACCAGCAGCACTGCCTGAACTACAGCTATTTATTTCTGCTGGCCAAATTACCTATCTGGAGGTAAAGGTGAGGGCACTGGGACACATATGAATTTGGTGAATACGGCATAAATGGCTTTCACACTGCAGACTCCCCACTTCAGATGCAGGCTTTTCAGGCTGAAGATGAGCTCAGTGTGGGACCCCTGGAATTTGCTGCTGAATTGTATGACTCATCCCTTGGTTTCCTGCAAACTTTGCCAGTTGGTGTGATGTCCCTCAGGCATTTCTTATATTTGTCTGTCTTAACTCTTTCAAAGTGCCCAGATTTTACAAATAATCTACTAGTTACTAACTCACGGAAGCCAAGTGACACCGTCTCCTACTAAAAGCTGGCACACAAGCACACTGAAAAATAAACCAAGTACAAGACTGAGCTTTAGTGGTCCACGTGATGCTACACAAGAGATAACACAGCTCTGCTGAATTCCTGTGGGAAGGACTTAGTCTCCAGGCAGATATGCTTAAAAGCACCTCCCTGCTTATGGGCACCTCCTAGCACCCGAGCATGGCACCTCTGACACCAGAGAGACCAAGACATAGAAAGAGACGTGATGCTCTGAAGCAAATAACTGTATTTGAGCCCAGTGTATTGGTTGACATCATGTACCTTCATGGTGTCTGGCACTTTTGGATGTTCCCTGAATAAGTGGATAATAAGACAAATCACAGTTTTGTAGAAACCAACTCAGGAAGGCAGTAATGGGTAGAGACAACATGCCCCTCACCACCTTCAGTAAAGAAACACCTTGACCTTGTCTAAAGCAGGACTTAGAGGTGTGGTTTAGTTGTTAAAGGCAAGCCAGCACTTTTTAAAAGCCTTGTCTAATTAAATATCCTGATTGGTACTGTGTTTAGACCCCTAAAACATTACGGAGAGATGCCTGAGAGCAGTGAGAGATGGTGAACAGACCTAGACCACCCTCATTGCCTTCCAAGCCCAGGGAAGACTGGTGAGCAGAGGGAATTCTCTGTCTCTCAGTAAGAGGGATGTCAACTGCTGGGCATTTGTGTTCTAACTGTCTCCAAAACACAGGGCTCAGCAGCATGAGAAGACAGTCCCTTCCCACTCCACAGCCCCAGGGTAAGCTCTTGGAGACATGGCTGGGCTGTTATCATGAACATGCAGAGCAGGGCTGAGCTGAGTTACTGGAAGAAGCTGTTTTCGGAGCCCTCAGTTATGGGAAGGCAGATGGTTATGCCATGCAAAAGGGCATGGAAAGCTGCAGATGTACTGTGACTTGTTTCTCTTCAAAGGACCCCAACAAAGAATTTCAGAACTGTCTAATAATCATAGATGTCCACTGGGAACACCAAAACAGAGAAGACTTTCAGAAGGTGCTTATCAAGCACCTGCTAAAAACCTGGCCCCCAGTGTCCCAGACTGACAGCCAGGACCACCAGATACTTCACAAAAGCTCAGTCTGACCTTCAGTTGTAGTTTTTTCCTAAAGTGCCATTTTTCAAACTGGAGTTTGCCAGACTGGTCTCTGTCAGCTGACTTGCTTGGGATCGAGGAGGAGAAACATCCTGCAAATGCACTGCTGCCTTGAAGCTGAGAGCAAGGTGGTCTCATCAGTAGAATGGGTCCAGCAGAGAAAGGACGGGAGACAGTATGAAGTGATGCCAAGGAAATAATTTCCCAATACTGAAGAGAAGTGTTTTTGTTCTGGCAAAGGCCTGAGGGTGCAAAATAACTGTTTCTGTACATCTATTGTAACACCATTCAATTTTTAAGACCTTTCCTCCCATGTATGTGCTATTTTTAATAGTTACACTGAGTGAAGAATATCAATACATTCCTTATTAGACTTGTCTACACACAGCCATATATTTTCAAATGATAAACCCAGTTTTGTTATGCTGATGCAAATCTCTCAATACTATGTCAAAGGAGAATCTGAGAAACAATCTCTGTGGTACACCCAAGAGAAAATGAACAGGTATTTGATTACAGTCCGCAAGAGGTCTCTGGCAATTGAGGACACCATTTTTGAGCAAACAAAAGCAAAATGAAATTCGACAACTAGGAAGCAAAACTAGAAAAATGCAGACTGTAAACAAAAGAGTTATTCAGAGCACCATAACTAGCCATGAGAAGAACAAGTGCCCAGCAGTGCTGTAGCCTTTAAGTCACCTGAAGACTTTACATCAAGAGTGGGTGTCTTTGGAAAAGACACATTCTAGTTCAACCTCAATTTATGTGCTCGGTTGTGGGAATCATGGGGTGAAATGTGATGTATTAATGAAGGGCCCAGGCTACATGAGAATAATGGTTCCCCTTGCTTTGAACCTTTTTATTCTGAAGAGTAGCTCAACTAGGTTTGAACTCAATTTCTCAGTAACTTAAGCTATGCTGGAATAAAGGTGGTTTAAATGAAATAAGTAACCTGTACCAATTTAATTAAGTCTTTTTGAAGTCCTCTTTAGTTAAACCAATGGAAGTTTCTCATCAAAGGCACAGCTTCCTTGAGCAGGAGAAGACAGCTATGAATATCCTAGAGCCCAATATTGTTCCGGGAAACATACTTATATTTTTTGTATGTTTTCACAATTACAAGCAGCTGTAGTGACAGATCAGATTTCCAGTCCTTTCTAAGAAAAGTGTACATCTGTTCTATTTATTTCCAGCCTCTCAAAGGATTCTGAAAACGATGCTCTTTTATGTCGACCAGCTGTGGCGATCCTTGCAAACCATTGCAAGGGTGTAATGCAGGGAGGGCCAGTGTTTTCATATCGGTGCTCCAGGCCCTCCCTTTCGCACTAAATACTTGGGATACATTTCCAGTCTTCTCAATTAGTCAGCCAGAAAAAGACAGGAAGGAAAAGGTCTACATTTTCAGTTGAGTATAAAAACATCCATCGGTGAACTTTCTCCTGGACATCACGGGAGAATGGCTCTGGCTACAAACCTTCGCCCTGCTTTGCACCAAGCCCTTAGCCAGCCCCAAGCATTCAAAAGGACAGGCTGTGTAAAGGGAGCATTTGGCAAAAATGAAGGACAATGACCAGCCTAAGACACCTCGCCCTGATGAAATCCAGGCTTTGGCACAAATCTTAGTGTTAAACAAGGACAGAGAAAGCTGAGCAGTAGCAGAACAGAAAAATACAGGCCCCCTCCCCACAAAACCCAGCTTCTGTTTCAACTTCTTCTCAAGCAGTGACTAAACCAGCATTTGCAAATAACAAGTGGCAACCATCCTAACAAAATCTACAAAACTTGGGGGGGAAAAACCCAACCATAAAATAAAATAAACCACCCCGAGGAGAGACCATTCTTCCAGTTTCCCAGAGGTTTACTCTTGTTGTTCACATCCTTGCAAAACTCCCCAATTCCAGTGCCAGGAAACAACTCTGCCACGGAGTCCGTCGGCGCTGACTCGTATCCCGTTCCTCGGAGTCAGCACTGCATCAGCAGGACGTGAGTCCCTGCCTGCTGCCACCGGCTGACACACCAGTTGGCCTCCCATCCCGCATGGGAATCTCATCCTCTCAAACACAGAGATGGAAATGAAAAGGCAGCTGACTTCCAAGAAACAATTTCCAGTTGCCTGATGGTAGCTTATATGCTAACACCCCTGTACCCAGGCAGCTAACTGGAGATGTAAATCTCTGGAGAAGAAAAATCACCTTGCTCTATCCAGTGCTGTCCCACTAAAAGTCACAGGTAACTGTCAATGTTTAGAAGGAAAAAAAAAAAAAAAAAGCACTTACAGGTCTGAAGGATTTAAAGACTTTTTCCAATATTTCATGGAGTGTCTTTTTCCCACAGGAGGAGATGTAATCCTGTGCGAGCTGCAGAAAAGGTAAGCAGTCCTCACTTTCGCTCCACACGTGCTGAAAGCCAACAGCAACACAAGAAAGGAAAGGCATTAACAGGAATTCACGCCAACCTTTCCATGTGATTTTATAAGGTGACATGTTGTAAACATCTGCCAGAGTACACCGAGCCTCCTGCAGTTCAGACCCGCCCTGGGGACAGACATTGCAGGCTGTTTCAGAAGCCATGTTTCTGAGGAGGAATCTGGATTTTATTAACATGATGCATCAGAAAACAGGGAAATCGATCCAGAAGTGGAAATGCCTCATGGTTGCACCAGACATGAAGAGTACACACACTTTGTGCACGCACATTTTACCTATAAAGGTGCTTTTGTTTCACATCAGCCCTGCTGAAACCTGGAAGTCATGTTGGGTTTTCTCTTTTTCTGCATCACCTGCTGCAGTGAAGCCCTCAGGAAGAGCTAAAGCATCTCTTTGTCTTCCTGGTGTTAGTGCGAATATGATGCGACCCTGGAGGTGGAACATGATGTGTAATTCTCTTGACGATGCAGAAGAAAAGATGCAAAATCTGCCTTGCAGGCTAGACACAGAGCCAAGGAGAGATGTTTGGGCGCTCACAGCATCCTGACACTTTGAGCCTCCCACCCTGTTTTGAGATTTACTCCCCCTGAAACATGACCTTCTCTTCCAAGACAGGCACATGAAACCCATTTGAGATCTTCCTCTTGTCTTACTCCTGCTTTGGAGATGCTGGTTCCCCAGCCTTACTCTGTGAAGCCTCTCTCAAAACTGATGTTTATTCTGCTGCTAGGAGGTTGTTTGAAACAGAGCTGGCAAGCGATGTAGGGAGCACCCAGGCAACAATGCTTCCTGTGCACAAGGGCACAAGCTAATGCACCATCTTAAACACCTTCTGCCAGAAGACTCCATGCATGGGACTGTCTCAGGCAGCCTGCCACACAGGGGAGTGCAATACTGCCAAACTGGTTTGAGACTCTTGTACCTCTCTTTTTGCACAGCAGCTCTTTTCCCCAAAGTGCCTTTTTACTTGCTATAAACAGCAGGTTATGCTTAAACAGGAAATGAGAAGGATCTCTCCGAAGCTTAACTAACATTCAGGGAAAGACTCAAAACGACAGATGTTTCCATCCCTAGCATAAGGCTTGCATGGTGCCTTCCTCTTCAGTGGTGAGTACCTGCCAGGGATGCAGTTTTGCACTTAACGAGAGAGAACAGTACTTAACATCACCTAAACTGCACCTTTAAGATAAAACCTGTAACTGCTTTGCTATGAACCTCACTTGACCTACATTTTCTTTGCTGCTCGTTGCACTTTACAAGCATAAACACAGTGAAATGTTTTGTTATGAAAGCAGCCCTGCATTACTGAGTAAGTTCTTCTCTTTCCATATAACCAGAGTCATCTCTTAACCATTCTGGCAATAAAAATAAGTTCTTTACAGTCTTGCCAACTCTCAAAAACACATACCACAAGTCTCATGATACTTCATGCCATCTTAAGAGTCATGGGCCTTGCAATCCTATAAATATACAACTAAATCTCAGCTTCTGTTTACAACAAGAAAAAAAAGCAGAAAAAAAGTCTGCACTTTGTGATTTCTATGGCCTAAAAAGGCAGAAGGTACATGAAGTGAACTGAAACGAGCCTTCTTCAAAATATCAAATGAACAGTTCCAAATCACATTTTAAGAACAGCCATTGGAGAAGGTTTTGGAGGTCTGGCCCATGATTTCTTCATACTTGGGGTTAGCTATAACTGTTTAGTTACTCCTAAACTTCAGAGCTCAATGTTGCAGCTTGGCAATTCCTGGCTCGTGCTAAACCTGTTGCAATTGTTTACGTATATAAAACGATTATGACTGCTGAGAGCCTCATTCTTGTTTAAACTGTGGCTTCTTTTGACTAGCAGAGCTATATACACAGCAGCTTCCACATAAATGAAAATCAGGCCCTGCCCTTTAATAAGTAATAGCTGGTTCATACCCCAGGGCAAGTTAACCCCATGTTGTCCTGTCATGTTTTTACAATCTCTTTTCAAGCAGCACCACATTTTAGACTCCAGTGTGAATTCCTCAGCAGTAGGCAGAATAACATGATCTAGAACACGGGGAAAACCTAAGAGAACAACCTGATCACTGAGTTTTTGAGGACTTTTTTTTGCACAGCATCATAGGACAATCAGCAAGTGAAGGATTCCAAAAATCTTCCCATCTGCAGAGGATTTAAAATGCTGACTGTAGCAACAAATGCACTATGAAAAGTTTCACTTGCCATTAGTGCACGCATCTCATTCGGAAATGGGTTGATTTAATCTTTTCCCTCAAAACCTCAACCATAATAAAAACCAGAGTTGTAATGCCTGTAGGTTCAGCTGCATCTACAGCTCTCTGTGGTGGTTTAGTGCTGCACCCAAGCAGCACAGGAACTGTCTCAGTACTGACTCACCCATCTCCAGAGGAACCTGCAAAAGGAATTTCGGCCTTTCAAAATAAAAACAAACATAATTTGAGGATTCAGCTCCTGCTTAGAAAGTTCAGTAAGGCTGCATATACAGAGATGCTTCTCCTGGAAAACCTGATGCCTGAGGATCTCTCTGCAGTGGGAGAAGGGGGCTGCTGGCAAACTGGTAGACCAGAGTGCCTGGCTGCGGCTGTGCAATTAAAAAAATATTAACCTCATCATCGGAGTATGTGTTTTCCAAGCTTGCCCAGTTTTGCTCATAATTGCTTTGTGTCACTACAAAAGCACACAGCCACTAATTTCCACCTCAGCTGACCTAGGATCATGGTTGAATTATTTAGTTCAGCATCTACACACAGAACATAGCTGAGGAAATCAATAGGGCTGCATTTGGAGGGGTCTGCTTTCCCTCACACCTTTAGATGACTCAGTGTAGCTGGATGACAGAATCACTTGCTGGCCCACCTTTTTCTAAGCAGCCCACTTGTTGTGCATGGCAGCAAAACATTTTATTTGTGGGGATAATTTGACTTGCATAAAATATTCAGACCTGCTAACTCTGTCCTGAAATATTTTCAGAAAATCTTGCAGCAAGATTGCATCACATTTTTATTTTGTCCGTTACTTTGAATACCAGTAATAACACAGTGACAAAACAAATTACAGACTTAGCATCACAACCCTCACTCTCCTTGATTATGGCTACACAAGTCCAATTAATTTCTTGAGAATCCCAGGAGCATCAGGAGCTGAATTATAGATAGTTCAGCTATCTAAAATGCTGATTCAGAGAGTTTTAGTGTCCAGGTGGTACTGAAAATGCCAATAAGCAACTACATGGGTCTCCTGCATCCCTAGCGTGATAAAAGTCTAGCCTAAAGGTATCTTTTCAGGAAATGAAAAATATTAGATTGTTGTCATCTGGCATCTCTGATTTTAGACAAAATTCAGTGTTATTCTCCCCCAGACTGCACTCTGGCAAGCTTTCCACATTTTTCTCCTCTCCTCCTTCCTTTTAAGTTCACTATGCTCATCATTTCCTCTTTACAAGTGGGTTATCACGGAATTCTCTGGCACCTCCTACATAGCTTTTTAAGTCGCTTCATTATGAAATGACAACGTAAGGAACGAACAAGTATACCAGGCATCAGATGCTTATTAAATGCAAGGCTCCTTTATAGGAGGCACAGGGTACAAAAAGGCTGTAAACTGTGTCACTGTGAATTCTGTTTATATTTACTCACTTTCACACTCCACTGTGTTAAAGGAGCCATGCAACAAGGCTTAAAGTGCAAATGATAATCAGTCCCTTGGCTTGTATTAAGTCTCCTTAAAATAAACTTTAGCCTGTAATCGCACATAGAAAGGAAAGTTATAATCTGGAACATAAAAAAAAAAAGAAAGTGACTTCAAAAAAACCAAGATAATCAAGCTGGGAGCAGAAATTAAGTCCCACAGTGCACTAGAAGCAGGAAACAGGATGCTGGAGAATCTAATCATTAGTGGGTCTTAATCATATTAAAGAGACACCATCTTTTTAAAGAAAAAGAATTAAGAATGACACCTATCTGCCAGTCTTAAAAGTATTATCATTACAAAAAGTGCCTCAACTAATAAGGCAAAAAAAAGACAGAAGAAAACACTGCTTCCAGTTTCGCACTGCTTATGTTCCACATTTGACAGGAATTGGCTCTTTGCTCCGTTTTACTTGTGGTGACTCTGGGAAGGGAGTCCTTCCCACAGCAACCCTGGAATGAAAATATTTTCAAAATAAAAAAAAAAAAAGAAAGGGAAAATGTGATTTAAAAAAAGAAAAAAAAGGCCAGCGTTGGAATAGGGCCTGAAATTCTTAAGATTTTTTTTGAAGTTGACTAGACTTTGTTTGAAAGAGTTCACTCAATTATTGAGCAGTGTATAAAGAAACAAAACACGCCTAAGAAAACTAAATGGATTCTCTTAGCAATTTCCAGTATCATTAGCATCCAACCACAGTTTTAGCCCAGTGCTGCCCTGGATTCAGACATATTCCTGCTTAGGAGTGCAGCAGCCACAGCCCTTTCTGGGCACAGGCATCTCTAGAGAGGAACGGGCACTGCAGTCTGACAGGCTCAGAGGTGCTGGGAAGATGAATGTGCAAAGCCATTCCCACAGAGGACTGAGAGAACCCATGCCGTGAGATACCCCACTGCTACATCTGAAGGTCTCATGTATCCCTGGAGAGATGCACAACTAAACTCCAGATAACTTCTTTCATAATTCACCACGACCATCTATCTACTCGACACAATAAGTAAATGTCCTCTTGGCTGGGATCTGTGGTCCTGGAGGAGTCATTCGACTGCTCTTTGTTTCCATGGACCCATCTGTCAAATGGGCTCAGTCTGCACTTACCTGTTGGAAAGGCAATTAGTGAGCATTTGTCAAGCAGGTGGAGGGATGAAACTTGCTCTGTGAAGGCAAGAACCCACAACATTCCTACAATAATGGTCTGTGCTAGGAGCTTTTTTGTTAAAAAAAGCAAACCAAAACCCTTTCACTGAAGTTAACTGGCACTTGGCAGCTTACAAACCCCGTGGCGAGGTGCCGCTTTTCGGTGACTCTTCCTGCACTCCTGCTCACCACCGGGAGGGTCTGGGCGAAGGGAAAAGCACCCCTCGACCCTTCCCAAAGGCAGGGCTTGTGGTGCCGGAGCCTTTTCCGCACAAACTCGGCGCTGAACTCCGTGAGGGGCGGCGGGGCGGGGGCGCGGCGGCGCTGGGCCGGTACCTGCACGGATCCCGCGGCGGGCCCGGGGGAGCGGCGGGGGGGTGCGGCCCTCCTGTCATCCTGACTCCATTTTATTCCTGCCCATTCTCCATTTGCCGTGACAGCCCTGCCAGTCCGCCCGTCCCCGCGCCGTGCCCCAGCCCCGGCACCCCGGGAGGATGGAGGGGCTGCGGGGGGAGCAGCAGCTGCAGCCCCCGCGGGGCGCGGGGCAGGCGGGGGGGCCCGCACCGCTCCTCACCGCCCGCCCGGAGCCCGCAGCCTC
>VXAC01008801.1:13252-140708 GCA_013399225.1 Rhipidura dahli
CGCCCGCCCCGCGCGCCGCCTCTCCCGCCCCCCGCGCCGCGCCTCGCGACCCGCGCGCGGCTCCCGGCACCGGCCCCGCTGGAATTCGCCGCAGACAATCGACTCGACGCCTTCTGGCAACTTGCGGGAGGGGAAATAGAAAACGGGGGGGAAAAAAAAAAAAGAAAAGAAAAGCCCACGCATGAAGGCGCTGTCGGCGAGACCGTGCCTCTCCTCGCTGCTTCCCATCCCTCTTCCCCGAACTGAGTCCGAATCTCGGCAGCACCCATTGTGCTGAACGCACGGGTACCCCCCGTGCTGGGTTCCGTGGGAGCCACACAAGTGCGGGCTGTTGGGCTGTCGGGCTGTCCGAGTACAGGCAGATTCATCCCGTNCCGCACAAACTCGGCGCTGACCGCGGTGGGGGGCGGCGGGGCGGGGGCGCGGCGGCGCTGGGCCGGTACCTGCACGGATCCCGCGGCGGGCCCGGGGGAGCGGCGGGGGGGTGCGGCCCTCCTGTCATCCTGACTCCATTTTATTCCTGCCCATTCTCCATTTGCCGTGACAGCCCTGCCAGTCCGCCCGTCCCCGCGCCGTGCCCCAGCCCCGGCACCCCGGGAGGATGGAGGGGCTGCGGGGGGAGCAGCAGCTGCAGCCCCCGCGGGGCGCGGGGCAGGCGGGGGGGCCCGCACCGCTCCTCACCGCCCGCCCGGAGCCCGCAGCCTCTCCGGGCCGGGTGATGGGGATGGGGATGGGGGGGTGTCCGTGCCCGCAGCCCTGCCCGCGGGGCCGCCCCCCACCGGCAGCGGACTCCATTTTGCAGATTGTGGGAGGATCCCCCCGGCCCCACCGCCCTCCATCACCGCATCCCTCCCTCACGGGCACGGCCCCGTCCTCCTTTCCGGAGGGGCGCTCGCCTCCGGGTGCTCCCCCCAGGGCTCCGGGGACTGGCACGGACGGAGCGTCCCAGAGCGGCGTGAGGGCTCCCCGCGCGTCCCCGCACCCGCGCAGGGGGTGCCCCTTACGCCGGTGACCCCCGATCCCCTCCCGGGGCACTCACGAAATTGTCGCCGCAGGCGGCCTCCGGACAGAGCACGTAGAAGGAGACGCCGGGCTCGGCGTAGAAGTCCATGCGCCGCTCCGTCTCCTCGGCGGCGATGAGCTGGAAGGGCGTGCGGGCGCACCATCGCTCGGCCGCCTCAGCCAGCGCCTCGAAAGCCATCGCCGACCCCGCCGCCGCCGCCGCCGTCTCCCGCCCGCGTCCCCCGCGCCGCCCGCGCCTCGCGACCCGCGCGCGGCTCCCGGCACCGGCCCCGCTGGAATTCGCCGCAGACAATCGACTCGACGCCTTCTGGCAACTTGCGGGAGGGGAAATAGAAAACGGGGGGGAAAAAAAAAAAGAAAAGAAAAGCCCACGCATGAAGGCGCTGTCGGCGAGACCGTGCCTCTCCTCGCTGCTTCCCATCCCTCTTCCCCGAACTGAGTCCGAATCTCGGCAGCACCCATTGTGCTGAACGCACGGGTACCCCCCGTGCTGGGTTCCGTGGGAGCCACACAAGTGCGGGCTGTTGGGCTGTCGGGCTGTCCGAGTACAGGCAGATTCATCCCGTGACGCTGGAAAGCTTTACGGAGGTTCCCCCTGGCTCACCATCCTGTTACCGTCAATCTGTGGGTTTGCGGTGAGGTTCACATTACTCCTCCAAGCTTATCCCAAGGGATTATCTATATGTCCAGCCAAGGCATATGAGTTACGAGAGCTGATCTGCATTTATAAAGGACCTTCTTAGATTTGCGTTGGCGTGCACTGTGCGCAAAGGAAAACAAATCCCCACAGGTCTGGGTGGGTTTTCAGCTGGAAGCCCAGGAATTCATAGATGTGAACAGGAAGCACAAAGCCCATACGTGGCAGTGGGCAGAAAAGTTTGCACGGACAAAGAGAACAAAATTCAGTGCTCTGAAACAGCCCAGTGGCTGTTGCTGGTCTCCTGAGTGGTGTTCCACTGCAATTTCCGTGGCAGAAAATACCCAAGGTACCAAAAGGCCAGCTGATCAGTGGGGTCAGTGTCACACAGCGAACACTCCCATCGGGTGTATCAGTTGGTGCATAAATCATTCAACCACTCCAAAGTAATGGTGAGGTCACCAGAGGTCTTTTCCAACCTTAATGACCCTGAGGACTGGCTCGGTAGGAGCACGGTGGCGGTGACGATTCTCTGAGCTGCAGAGAGAACGTGACTGAGCATGGCAGCAGCAGCAAAGCTGCGGCAAGGGCACATTCCCCCTGCCTCTGGCTGACCTGGGGCACACTCCGAGCAGCCCCGCTGCTGTGCTCAGCCCCACGGTCACTGTCTCATGCCGCTGGCTCGTCGCAGATGTGGGCGGGGGTGCGGCGGAGCTCGGTGCTAATGATACCACGGAGAAAAACCTCCACCGGCGTTGCAGACGAGCACTGAGGTATCAGGAAACGCTAACAGCGTGAGTGCTTGTGCAACTGCAACTCGGCTCCTTTGTGCATGTGGGATGTGAGTGCTTGCTGGTTTTTCCACCAAAGGATTTTTCATTTATTCTGCACAGGCATTTTGGACAATGCCCTCATGTCTGGGGTGCTATTAGAGAGGCGAGTGCTGAACACTCCTCATTACACTTGGAGCTGTGCTCTGAATGTGCAAAACATGGTAAAAATTACCAGTGTTCCAAAACTGCTGGTCTAGGTGCCTCAGATCTCAGAATCTGGGTGTACTCTTGTAGGTATTTATCCTGGTCCTGGCACATGTCTCTTCTGGAGGGGAAAATGAGGCAACATCAGTCCCCTACCTATTGCACGGGCCTGGGGAGGTGAGTGCACTAATAGCTGCAAAGCACTCGCTGTGTGGGGTACTTGTGGAAGACCTGTGGCTCTGCAGACAGCCTGGAGCTGGAGCAGTGAGTCCTGAATAGCTCGAGAGAAGTCCTAAACCTCTTGCCACTTCCTGAAGGAGGCAGGGGTCCTGCAGAAAACCAAATGATACTGTAGGCTGTTGGGGTTCCAGGTGTTGGCAGAGCTGTGAGTCCTGTGCAGCAGGACTTTTCAACTTTAACATTCTCTCATTGTTAGGTATTCGGTGTTTTCTTTTCCAAACACATTTAAATAATTGGCATGAATGCAGGACATGGAAAAACATTTTCTCCTAATATGTGCTTGCCTGCAACCAGTGGGCAGGCAACCACTTGGGAAGATATCTCCCTAGGCACAGGGCTCAGACACCAAGGTCAAGCCCAATCCTGCTGTCTCTTTGTGCTTCCCTGAGATCTGGCTTTGTTTTCTATCCTCCCCAAAGACCATGTTGGCACTGGGTGAGGACATGGTGGTGGGAGTGAAGCTTTGGCCTTTCCTGTTGGGGCTGTTGGGTTTGGGGCCTCCCAAGGTGGGCAGCCAGGCAGCCGTGTCCTCCTGTCCAGCAGCGCCCTGGCCGATAGCAGCAAGGGGAGGTCAAGCCTGCATTGCAAACAGGCACAATTCAAATAAATGGGTTCTCAGTGTTAACACCTATGATTTATGTGCATTTTCAAAGCCCCACATGAACATCTTTTTAGTCCTTAAAACATCACTTTGAAGTATGTGGTGTTTGTTATCTCCCTTCTGTGGAGTAGGGAAGCTGACAGGTTTCGAATGAGATTTTAAATATCTTATTGCAGCATGTGCTGCAAAATCCTTTGTCACGTCTGACAGTGCAGCCATTCAAATTAGGCAGATGTGATTATTTGTGTATTTACATGTGATGAGTCTCTTTGCTCTCACACCTGTACCCCAAAAGCAGATTATAAAAACAGCCTGGTAAAGGGTAGTGATTTTGGCAATGCAGAAGTTCTGCTTGCAAAGCAAGCCAGGCTCAGTGGCCCTGACCATTGTGCTGATGCCAGGGGCTGAGGGGTGGACACGTGGATGCAAGGCAGGTGCAATGCTCGTGACACTCTTATGCCTCCCTGCAAGTGAAAACCAGAAGCACCTGCTGCTTCTTTGATGAGATGAGGAGATGACCAACCGCGTTGTACAGTGCCTGAGCTTTTCTGAAATACTGTATACTGAAATCACACATGTGGTTTTCCTTCCTGCTTGCTCCAAATACCCATGAGCATCCATGCCCCAAAGCATGGCCACATAAGAGGAGCAAATGCCTTCTTGGGAGAGAAGGAGGGAATGGTCAAGGAGTTGTCTGCTGTGACAAGGATGGCTTTCAGAAGAGAAACCAGAGAGAAAGTTTCCCCTACCCTGAGGGGATGCACTTCCATTTCCATCTCCGTCTGGAACATAGCAGCTCTGATGCTTTCCGCGTCCCCGATCCATAGAGAGGGCAGGGAAACATTGCTCGATCGTTTCAGAGGGATGCTGGTGGCCAGTAACTATCACCTCCTGGAAAAGGCATTTCACTTTGGATAGCATATGGAGAGCGTTAGGAAGGGAGAGCACATGCCCTGCTACAGCCATGCTAGTTGTAACAAAAATATAAATATCAGCATTTTACAGGTGACTTCTGATTTTATGGAGGTTCTCCACCTCCATAGAAATTAAAGAGTCAGGTCAGAGGGGAATGTCAACATGAGGGCTGAATGGATAAACCGATTTTCTGCCATTTGCATGGATTGGAGGGGGTATGGAGGGGAAGGTTTTCAAAGTACCTGACTCCCTGGAGTTACCTTTACAAAAGCCTTTGCCTCTGCAGTGCCTGGTGATGATCATGGTCTAGAAGACTAAGGAAGGGCAGAGTACCTAATGTGGTACTAGTGTGCTAAGTGGTTACTATTCTCTACTCCCCCTGGACACAACGACACTGGGAAAAGGCATGTAGGGGAGGCGAAGCGTGAAGCTGCGGAAGGTGGAGGAGCAGAAGGGTTTCTGAAATGTGTCAGACAAACGCAACTTGCCTGCAGCTGTGGTGTTTCTCTGAAACACTGAGCCACTGTTCTCCTCTACAGCGGGTTAGAAATCTGACAAATTCCACCCATGGACCAGCCACCTTCAAGATTTTTTTTTTTTCCTCTTTTTTTTTCTGATGAAGAGCCCTCATTGGTCTGCTTTTGGTGAAGTGCCAGGCAATTCGCATTAATTCGCCTGACCAGCTGTAAGAACCCGATTGCCCTCCTGCAGCCCTCATTACGCACCCTCCCTGCTGATCCAAATACAGAAAGGTCAGGAGGGTGAGCTCCAGTAAATTATGAGAGATACACCCTTAGCTGCTGTGCTGTGTCAGCTTGTTCTCTTGCATCTCTACACTGTATCTGCAGTTTGGTCTCCTAAGGAAAGACTGGTTCCCTTCTTCCAGAAAACAAAAGCATCAAGGAATCCTCACAGAAATAAAATAGGTGAGGGGGGTTAATCCCTTCATGGGCAACCCCTCATAGACCTTGACACCATGGAGCTTTAAAAAGAAAATATTTCTTATTTTTATCAGTACCAGTTCATTCACAACATGTTTTTCATGCACCTGGAGTGCCCTTGACACTTGCACTTGCTTGAAAGAGGTGCTGAAAGAGCTGTCCCTGCAAGTCTGGTCTGTGCAGGGCTTCCCAGTGGTGTTTGCATCCTCACAGCGTTTCCACTGAGCCTGTAACAGCATTACATGTCTTGCTGCAGCAAAGCAGCAGGGTGTTGTTGCAGGGGCTCAAGCTGAGTGACTTTTGGCCAACAGATCAGTTCTAGGCTGGAGTCCAGGAGCCAACATGTTGGTATCTTGCAAATTGTTCCCCCACCTTACTTCCCTGCTCCTGAGGATACTCAGCTTTCCAGACAGCAGTCTGTGTTTACTTTGTCTTTAATGAGGAGCACAGCTGTGGCTGTCCTCTTTGCTTTGGGTTCCCTTTCTTCTTCTTCTTTTTTTTTTTTTTTTTTTACCCAATGGTAAATGGATTTGAGGAAAGAGCAAGAAAACCTTGAGGAAAAATCCAAGCCAAGAACATGTTGTAAAAGGAAAGTGAGTTAGAAATGCACAGTTTCTCAATTAAGTTAAAATGTTCGTTAAAAATCTGTATAGAATAAAGATCCTGCTGCTACCACAAATCATCCTTTTGAGGTCATTGGTTGAACATCCTATTGCTTTGGCAGTATGAAATTAAACACATAAATAGTGATGAAGATCTGGGCTACGAAAAATCCACCTGCTTAATTAGCAGCTTTCCCTGGTGGCACTGCCAGCTCCAAAATATGAACTTAAATTTTAAAAAGGCATCAACAAACCCCTGAATCAGCCCTCCTCCTAGTCTCTGCTTTTTAGGAATAGGAAGATCATGTGTTAAATGTGAGGGAGAATGCACTGATGCACTGCCATCATGCTGGTCCTGCGGACAGGCAGTTTTGGAGTCTGTGTTGCTGTTGACATCCAGGCCAGCAGTATCACACTGCATTGCTGGGTGCTGTGCAAAACAGCACTGTCTTTGCTGGTTTGATAGTGCCATGTGCTTATCTGCTTATCAGAGGAGTGGCACGTTACATTTGTGAACAGAGTGCTGAAATATGATGGAAATATTTAAAGAATTAGCAAGCTGAGGGTGACACAAGGCTGGATTAACTGTGGATCCCTTCACCTGAAGGTTTCCATCCATCCTCCCTTTTTTTCTGGCTCTCAAAGCCTGGTTCAAAGCCCTCATCCTGCCACGTGCTGGTAAGACCAACACCAGCTGATTTTGAAAGAAGTTGATTTTCCTTGAAGCTTTCTGAAGCTCAGGCTGTGCACACATTTAACACTCTGTGTCCTTTTGGAAATGGTGTGTTTCAGACACAGACACAACGGTAGGAATGAAGAGTTGTGACATTTTTTTAGGGCTGGTCAGCTGAGGCTCAGCAAGCAGCCAGCCAACATGGCCAGACATGAGGCTTAGTGACTGGATACAGGGATGGGAAAAATGGGGAGCAGAGCACTGGATAGTTTCTGCCCTTGCATCTTTTTTGGACGCAGAAGTTGGTACATCACAGTTCCTGCCTTTTTCACCAGGTAGTATCTGCCAGCACTCTTGTTTATTGCTGGATCTGTGTATCTCATGAGCAGACTGTGGAGCCAGGAAAGCCAGGTGGGGGAAGACATTATGAATTGGCTTATTAAGAGCTGAAAGGTGACTTTGCAAAGACCTGAATGTCATAAGGCACCATAATCTCTTCAGGCAAACAAACAGGATTTTTTTTGTCGATTTGTGATCCTTTATGATATTGAGAGGGCACAGAGCTGCAGACTGTCCCTGATTTTTAGATGAATTGCTCCACTAATATAAAAGATATTCTCATAATAGTCACAAATTAGTTGATTGCTTGAAGTGCCAGAATCCTTAATGCTCTGCTATTTTAAACATATGAAAATTGATTCAACACTTATCATCTATTTAGAGATGTAAATTTATTGAAAAAGATGCCACTTCTCCCTAAGCTTTAGGCAAGCTCTGGTACTTAGCTTTCTGGGCACAAGCAGGTTTTTACGAGGACTTACGATTTTAACTGCAGTGATTTACTTCCCTTCTAAAGGAGGGGAGAAGGACAGGAAAATTTACTGTATTGTCTACAAGGGAAAAAAGGGATACTGGTACAAGCACTGGTGTGAAGTGACACAGATAGGGCAGTATCTGGCACATCATACCCTGAGGATCTTTTCCCAAGCACAGCACTGGCCCAGACCTTGCCCTAACTTCTGCTGCCATTGCTCTGTAAGTCCACACTGATGTTGGAAGCATCCCTTATTTCTGACACAGTCACTTGCTTTAGGGGAAGAGCAATGAAAAACTGAGCACAGGCAGTGACAGCAATGGCATTGGCTAGGTCAACACCCCATGGCAAAGAAAGCTTCCCTCCTTCCCGAGGTTAGCCTAAGCTTCTAAAAGCAAAGAACATTGATCACTGATCTGCAATTAAAAGCTGTTCTCTGGAAATCATACTGGATCCCAGCCTCAGTCTCCTGGGATGCCTTCGTGCACCGGGCAAGCTGTTGAGGGCATGAGGCTGCTGATAGAATTAGCTGGGAGAGCCTGGAGCCTGGTCCTAGCTGTACTGCTGACAGCCTTCCTTCTGACTTGGCATAGTCACTTAGCACCTTATAAGATGGAGATTTGTGTGTATTAAACAGGAATATTGTTCATGCCTTAAAGCCTGTGAAAATATGAGTTTCTCCTGTGGAAAAAGATTTTTTTTTTAAATGTCTTAGGTATTTGATCCTGTGTTGTTATTATTATTCAGTATGATTCATATATTCATTCCATACTAAGAATGTCTCCATAAGGCCTAGTATTGTGCTTCTGGGATTAAGCAATATTTCTTAATGTGTTCCTTATCCCAGTATTTTTGCAGAGAAGCTGGAATGGGGCCAGTTCATGCAATGTGCCTACACATTAGTAGTTAGCCCAGGTCAGGAGAGCACTTACAAAGTGAATGCCCCAATCATCCCTACTTACCCTGCTGTGGTTTGCATCATGAAGAGGGCACAAGAGGTGGCTTCCTCTCAGATGAAAGGCGGACAGTGTGCACATTGCAATCTCAGCACTCTCCTGCATTATGGATCTGCTCCCAGGCTGTGCTGCTTGCTAGCACAGACACAGCTGCAGTATATTTACTGTACCTTAAAATCTCTTGATGGCATTTGGGATGTGAGTTCACTGGCTGGATTAATTAACCACCAAGCCCGGTATTTTGAGTGGCTAATGGTTAATCAGAGGCTTTATTTTCTAGTTTACACCATCTTGTTTATGATGCTGAGTCCAGCCTCAGCAGTGTAGAAGAAAAATCTGTCTCTGTTTCTGAGGTAAAGCATCTTAGTGTCTAGCATAAACCTGAAAAATTAATTTGGAGTAAGACAGGGTTATAGCAAAGCTGGCTTTGGAAGTCACTTCTTGGGGTCTGGCTCAATAAGAATCTTTACTCCCAGTGGGAACTGGTGATGTCCCGTGTCTTAAGACCCACTACCTCCACTTTGAAAAGAGCAGCCTGCAGCTGCTGAGTGACCCCATCCCTACCCTTCCCTTCTGCCATTGCTCTCCAGCACCCAGACCCAAATGACTCCCTCTTTCCTAATTACACAGTGACTGCACACCTAAATATAACACTCTGTATGTTATGAAGGAGAGGGTGACAGCTACCAGCACCTCTCAGGGCACTCCAAGCTTCTCCACCACATAGGTGCCCTCTCACCTTGATTATGCTGGGCTGCTATGAGGCTGTGGTGTGACTCAGCTGACAGAACACTGTGGCTGCCATCACTGGATGGTCTCTCACCTTTGTGTCCTCTCCAGCTCAGTCCCATCAATGGCCCTGCCATCATCTCCTCTGTGCAAACCACTCCCAAACATCTCCTCCCATTCAGCTTCCCAATGCACACATGGCACAGCCTGTGGCTCTGGCGTAATTGGCAATTTTGGTACAAGTCCCATACACTTACACAATTTTTTGTCATCTTTGTTAGGTGTGATGAGCACCCAGGGCTCATATCACAGGCTCTGTGGTCCTAGCAGACTTTCATAATCTTCATACTTGTAGGAAGCACTGGAGTAAAACCAACCCATGCTGCTCACTGGAGTATTTGGTAGCTGTTTTCCTTGCTCAGTTTAGTTAGTGTTGTTAATGTCTGGCAGCAGGAAAATGGTAAGGAGGTATCAGAGCTCTGGAGGAAAAAGCCAATTCCTAAGTTATGGAGGGGTGATGGCAGAATATATGGGCTGACTGGGGTGGCAAAGTAGCAGACAGTTATATCTTACTTGCAGCATGTAGAGAATGTTTTCCTTCAGAGCTGACCCTGTACAAGTGTGCCTCAAGAGTTTTCACACAACGTCCTTCCTACAACAAAGCTAGCTGGTCTGGGAAGAAACACAGGTCAAAATTTTCATGTGAAACCTTCAACATGATATTTAGTGCATTTTTACACTCTGCCCTTCACAAAATCCTGCTTTTACAGCAGTTTATGAGAGTTAAAATCGCAGTCAGAGGTATTAGAACTTACAGGTTCTGTGGGATTTCAAGTCAGATTCATATGATTCCTTCTGAGATATCCCATCAGTTGTCTCATTTAGTTGTCAGTACCATTTAAAAAGCATACAGTTGAACTAAATCCAGCAGCACACAGAAGAACAAAACATGTCACCTCACTCTAGTCCCTGCTTCTACCAGCATCTGCCTAAAAAGGCAGGGAAGTGTGGGTACCCCCACTACACAGGGCACACAAAAACTCACTGACAGAGCGAAATGAAACTCATCAAGGCAAATCACCCCATCAAAACTCTTGCATAAATCCCTTTAGCAAGGTATTTTCAACCTATTTTTTCTCCAACCTCCACTCCTCTCCTCCCAGCCACAGGGCAGTGGTAGCAATGAATTTTGTGTTCAGTTTACAACAGTGCTGTGAGATCAGTCAGGCTAGCTCAGGCCATGGCTCCATAACAGCATCCTTGACATATGCAGCATCAGCTTGAGGTCTTTCACCCTCTGTCACTTTGCCCTTTCTTTCTCTTGTCCAAAGGAATACTGTTTAGTCCCCATAAAGGCAAAGACAAGGAGGGGGAGGAAGGTGGGTCCATTCACAAGGTCTTTGTCACTTATAGTAAGTTTAGAGCAAGGGTGAATACAGCCAATGCATTTGTAACATTTCAACACCTACCCCCTTTCCTGTAAATTCCTGCAGGACTTTGGCAGCAGAAAGCATAACTGTGCTACAAGTAATGGAGTTACAAAAGAAAGAAAGGAAGGGAGTGTAAGCAGAGGGAATAGGAAGCAATAGCTAAACAGAGACGTTTCCATTTATATACACACCCTTCTCACAGAAACCAGAGGTAGCTGTAGCTATTGCCTAAGTGACTTACTTTTGTTAATCATCTTATTTTCTGAGAACAGGGTTTGGGTGTCTGATCAACTACTTTTAGTTCACATGTGTGTCCCCAACATGGCAGCTTTTGTTTGTGAGGCAGTAATCAGCAATTCCCTGTTCCTTTTGATAGCACGTGTGTGGGTATAACAAACTGTAAAAAACCAGACACACCCAAGATGTCATCACTCATTGTCAGCAGCTCAATCCACAGTTATCATCAGAAGCCTTCATCCCATCAAGATGCCCATTCCTGGGTGCCTGTGTTTTCCACAGGATCTCTCTGACTCAGCAGCTAGCACACTGAATAATGAAGCATAGGCAATTACTGAGGAGTTCTCCATCACATGCATTTCCAGGCTATGTTTCTCTTAGTTTTCAAATGGGGAAAAAAAAAAAAAGTGGATGTGCATGGATTGTTGAACTTTTTTTTTTTTTTTTGGACAACTCAAGTAAATGGACTTTGAAGGAGAAAAAAGACTTTTGGCACATCAAACCCCATCTACACATATCTGTAAACAGGCCTGTATCTAGTCTATAATACAGGAAACTGTGCAAATCAACTAAGGCAGAGCATCTTCAAAATAGACGTACTACCCACAGCCAAATGCAGAGCTATTCCAAGACATGCCGAAGGGAAACCTTTTTCCATCAGTCTGCCTTCTCCACAAAATCAGCTCAGCCAAGACATGTGAGCAGAGGGGGACGCTTTGGTGGAACCAGAAAGGGCAGTGCCACCCACTCTTACACATGTGACTCTCATCAGGGGACCGGGACACCTTTTGCCCAGAGGTGGCTGTTCCTGTGGCTTAGCTGGAGTGACTCAAGCTGTGCCTGCTGGCAGGGCTGCTCAGCCCTTGGGGCTGCAGCAAGGGCAGAGATGGGTGGAAGCTTTTCTGCACATGACTAAAATCTGAAACATGAGCTTCGGCATTGCTGCAATTGCATTTTAAGACATCCCACACAGACAAGCAGATGACTGAATTTATCCCTTTGGAAACCAAGACCTTTTATTAAAAAAAAAAAAGTAGCAATATTGAAATTGCGACAATCTACTTGAATCGAATTAAATCATTATTGTTTATTACTCCTACAGCAATTCTAGTTATGGGAAGTCATAAGCAGGCCACGTTTGCTGGTGGAGTTCAAGGAAAGCCAAACCACTGAAATGGATGAACTCACTGAACAGAAGAAACTATCAGAAACCAAAGCTGCCTTGAACTGCTCACGCTGCCATGGCCAGCAGGCAGCTCTCCATGAATGCAGAGAAATCCTTAGTTTCAGTTCATTCTCATAATTGCATTCCACATACACTGTTAATTCACATTTTAACTAACTAGCAAGATGTTCCTGCTTATGTGGAAAAATTATTGTGTGGTGATAAGATGTGCTAGTGCTATAATCCTGCAGGATTAGAACCTACCAGGAATAATCAGGAATACTTTTTTTCATTAACAGGCTTAATCAAAACATTTTAGTCAACTTATTTCTCCAGCATGTTAAAGATATTGCCAACTAATTAAGAAAATTCTAAATAACTGCTTGGATTCCATTTTCCAAATGAAACTTGCTGCAAATTATGAACCAATGAACCACTCTCCAATAGGAACAGAAAGACAATATTTAGTATCTCTTAATACATGAAACATAAAATTTCAAGGGCCTCAATCAAAATGTCAGGCTGGCTATGGCTTCAAAACACACATGTGTATTCAGAAAAAAAGCAACATATTGCAGCACCTCTTCTGATCTTAGAAGTTGCCCACTGCATGGTTCACCTTCACAAAACACATTCCTGGTCCCTGAGAACTGTGGGAAGGGTGGAGATGGCAGAGAGCTCCTCAGGCAGGAGATGCCAGGAGCTGCTTGGGACAGTGGCAGGGAGGGAGTGGTTGGTCACTCCTAGGGACTGGCTGGCTCACGCCCTCCCTCGAGCAGGCTGTGGTTTCTCACCTGGGTGTGGAGAAGGGCACATCAACAGCTCACCAACAACAGGCCACCCTTGATATGATGCATCTGAGAAGGATGCAAAGCACGGCCAAATGGGGTTTAGAAGTGGTGTAGTTGTATGAAAATAGGTTAATTTGGTTACCAACAAACAGAGGCTGGGGGGGAAAAAATCTGTCAGGAAGGGATGAGCGGGGAAAACATGGCCTAGAGTACAAAAACCATTGATTATCTGAATGAAGCTTTCCCACTTACTGATCTGATCTGCAATTAAAGTGGCCATTCAAATCAATGTAGCCTGGTGCTATCTTACCCTCTAAAGTTTCATATCTTTTATTTACACATAATTAATAAACTTCCTACGCCATGTCCTGGATTTTAGAGTACATGAGCAGGCAGTGGATGGTACGCAATGAAAATGCTGCACTCTGCCGCTTTTCCATTTGAGTGCAAATAATGTCAACTCAGGAATTCACTCAGTAATGGGGAAATGGAATCTGAAAAATGTCTCCCTGCTTATTCAGATCTTTAGCTAGGGGAGAGTCAGGAGCAGCATTAACATTTATTAGACTGCAAACCACACCATGCAGATCTCCTGTACCAAAGTGTGAAATCCCAAATTGGTACAAGCTTGTTAAAACAGACCATTTTTACTGTCAGAGGAGGAACAGAGAAAAAGAAAGAGATAAGAAAAAAAATAAAGAAGAGCAATTGTGGCTTTTCATCAAGTATATTTCATAATTGTCCATTAAAATACATACCCACATCACAAAACACTTTAAAAAAACCAAGTATTTTTAAATGTATGTACAATAATGCAAAAATATGCCTAAATATGTATCTAATGCAAAAAAATAAACCATTTAATAAAATCTCCCTTCAAATGTCCCCTTGCTCTTCAACATGTTAAAAAAAAGGATAGAGCTCAGTAAACAAACAGGAGTTAAAACACAAACTAACAGATGAGAGCAGTGCAAAGCAGCCACCTGAGAATGGAGAGGCATCTGATTCAGCTTCCCATTCCCCAGGCTTACACCACAACTACAGTGCAACTTGTCCTATGTCAGCGGAATTTTGATTTTTAAAAAGTCACCCTGGTGTTCAAGCTCTGAGAGGCTGCCTATGGCACTCATTTTCCATGTGAGCAAAAAAGTTAATGATAATCCAACTAAGCATCCTTTAAACCCCCTTTAAACGGGGGTGAATTTCACCCTAGGCAAATATTTCACATTCTGTGTACTCCTGCCAAGCACAAAGAGATCGTGTCCAACTAACACCATGGACTAAAGTTTACCTTGACAACTGTGGTGGGAGAGAGACTTCTGCTGTCTCATGGCTACATGTTTAGTCACCTCTCTTTTTTTTTGCATTCTCTAGGAAACTGCAAAGAGGGCTCCAGTCCCAGAATTTTGGTAAGTCAAATATTTTGCATTTGTGGTGTGGCAATGTCACTAGGAGTTGGGCTTTTAAGTATTTCTGAAGACTAGGTCTAAATGTCTGAGTTAAATGAGACACTTCAGTTGCTAAAGCAAATCCTTATCTGATTCTTACTTGGATGAGTTTAGGTGACTGATGTATATCCTTTATCTTGCCAGAGTCACTGCCCTCAGAGCACATCAGGCTGTATGTGACACAGCTCTTGTTTGCAGAAGCAATCTGAGGAGGTTTCAGTACTGCTCCTACAGGGAAGGTGGCAGGAACTGAAGCACTATTTTAAAAACCTGCTTATAAGGCACTGGTGCAGCAAGGTTTGTGATGAACATGGTTTAATCATTCCTGTTTTCCAGATGGTTAAAAGTCAGTCTATTAAATCAACCATAAATAGCAATAAAAAGGCATTAGAAAAGTCCCAACCCAAAGAAATCAACTTAGTATTGAAACTTAATTTATGGCAGTCCCACTTCAGTGCACACACTAGCTCCTGCATGTGTGAGTTTTTTAAAAAAACTCATTGTCAGCACATGCTCACCCTATATACAAGAGTCCCCTGACAAAGTCATGATGAGCTGAACATCTCCTACAAACAAGAAATTCTCAGATGACCTCACACAGTTACATGTTAAACTTGAAGATGGTGGACAGGAACACACATTGGCTTACCCACTGTACATATCTATTCAAAGCTTTCACCAGAATAAGAATATACACAATATATACACTTAATTCACACAGTAAAACAGCCCTCAACATCTATTATTTTGTAGGGCTAGGCATTTGTTCTATTAAAATTCCACACATGGAACTATCTCTGTGCCAGCTCCTCTTCATAAGCAATAGGATCACTTCAAGGTAAATTAGTTCTTCATGTATATGTAACAGAAACAGCAGAACCTCAGCCTCTAGTCATCACTGTCACTCCCAGACTCACTCAACTGCAAGTCATTTCCTATGGAAAACAAAAACCAACAAAACACAACAAGTGAGGAGGTGTTAATTCACATCTCAGAGCAATCAAACCAAAGAACGGTCACATTTTTACTGGAAGATTTAAGTAAGAATAACACATGAAATGAATGCAAACATCATCTGTGACTTAATGAAACTGCTTGCCATGCCCAAGAACATCAAGAGCTGCATGGGGCTAACACACAGCTGGATCCAGGCAAACCAAGCATCCTTGTCTCCAGAGCCACCAAAGGTGCTCCCTGGTGGGACAACAGCCCTCTCCATGCTAGCAGCTGCAGAAAGCATTCCACAGCCTCCTTCCACCCAAGCTCCCATATACGGCTCTGGGACAAGGCATTGGGGAATTCCTTGGCTTTCTTTACCCTTTAAAAACAGATTGGTTTTGGTTTTAGCCAAGGCAAGGCCTCCACATGTCAACAAACCAAAAGGACTGTTAAAGCCATCACAACACGTGCTGTGATGGTGAAGACTCCCCTCCAAAGTGCAGAGATCGGATGAAAGGCCAGGATATGGACCAAACCTACTGGCTCTAAACCTGTTTTGCAGAGCACTTGTGATTTGGTTAAGTGGAGGGGATAAAAAGGGGCAAGAATCATGTTTGTGTTCTGATAATTGAACCTAACTCTTCCAGCATTCTATCACGGCTCTCCCTCCAAAATAGTGCAGGGCATCTATGCAACAGCTATGCCCTGGTTTTCTTCAGCTCCTCTTCCCTTTTACGAGACAACAACTCGGGTTGGGGTGATTCTCCCCACAGCAAAAGTATTTTAAACCCAAAGGCAAAAAACATTGCATGAATGAAGGAGCTACCTTAGTAGTTCCCAGATTCTCCTGCAGTCAGAAGCTTCTGATCATTAAACTCACGCAGTATTGTTGTTGTGGAGAAGCAGGGAGGAGGCTGCTCACAACCAGAAACAGGGAAATGGACACGGTCCTAATGACTTTGGATTTCACTCAGTCCTCCATTACTGGCAGGAAGACTGACAGGCCTCCAAGTTTCCCAGCAGGCCTTTTCAGTGTGGTCTGTACAATATACTTATCTTCTCAAAGCTGGAAACCCGACATATGTCTGTATTCAGACTCCACCAGTTCCCTATGAGATGTGTGCAAACGTGCTTCAGGAAGAATTAAGAACAATTTATGGTAATTGCAAATGCAATATTTTAACTCCACTGAGTTAGAATGTACCTGATGTAGCATAAGGAAAGAGCAACACAGATGCACACCATGTCCCCAGAGAGAGTCTCGTGGGACAGAACTATGCTTTAAAAATGTTTCTGACACTTTTTAAAGGGTGACATGAGCTTGTACTTATTCAATGCTTGCAACACCATAGCTGTAATATTTTAACAGAATTTTAATTCAAATTTCCCTTCAAAATGTGGTATTTGAGAAAATACAGCTGAGACCAACACAATAAACTATTGCTAACAAAGCAATAGTGAAGACCACAAAGTGCACTTAGGAACCCACAACAGCCTTGTGCCATTCACAATTGTTTACAGACCTTTAACTAACAAGTGTCAACCCCACTAATTCCATCTAATCTGTGTATTCACATGAAAGTAATTCCCATCCTCCAGTGCACCAGATCCTCCCACAACAGTGGCTACCTGGAGGCCTGAATCAAGGCCCAATAGGGCCAATGCAGGCCACTGCACTGATGTCCACAGGCTCTCCACACCTTCAGGCAAGTCTCAGCCCCCTGTTCATAAAATCTGCCCATGTATTTCAGCCAGTGCAGCTCCCTGGGACTACTACTTGGCAAAAGGCACTTCATGAAGCTAGCCTAACATGCAAGTAAATGAGTGGCCATAATCAGCTTTCACCAGTGGTGAGACACAAGCATTAACTTACGGAGCGTGTTCATGAGCTGATTGCTTCCTTGTGGCCTGCTGGTGCCGTTAGCAACAGCATTCCTGTTGTTATACTGCTGGTGTGGTGGCTGGGAAGGGGAAACGTGTGCTGGCTCTTCCCCCTCGCTGCTGGAGCTTTCATCTTCACTCCCAGATGAGCTTTCTGAATCCGATGAGCTGCTTCCACTGCTGCTGCTCATCTGCTCAATAATTTCAACCTCTGCTCTCAGCTCTGAAATGAAAAGGAATTAATCTGGTTGATACCATAAACAGGGCCCCATGGAATTTTGGAAAAGAATGTGCAAATGCAATAGTTTTGTCAAGGATAATTTATCACACCAAAATATTTCACATGAAAGAGAGAGACAGGAAGCGAAACCAAAAAATTATGAAAACTTTTTTACTTATTGCAGTAACTAAATTTAAAGAAGCAACAGCATAGGTTAGTATCGTAAAACTTTAACTTCCTCTATTATTCTTTATATACTTCATGCTCCTGAAAACACTTTCTGCTTCATTATTTTTGACAGGCTATATGCTCTACACACAAAGTAAATACATTAGCTGATCGAGGAAATCTAAATCTGAATTGTTAGATGCTGGTAACAATTAGGCTTTTGGAAAACTCAAAAAAAAGGTGTGAGTGGAGGTGGATACCTGGACATAGGCAAACAATCACAACAGAAACTGCCTTGACTTCAGATAATACATGAAACTGCTTCAGCACAGTCACACAGCCCATTGTAAACAAACTTCAGAAGCAGATGGATGACTTCAAATAACTCTGCTGTAGGACAGATGAGAAGAGCTGGGAAGTTTCACATACTGGGGAGTGGTAAAAATACCATAACCTGCTACAGCGCTTACAAGTAGCCTGGGAAGAAGGAAACTACTCTGAAACTGGAAAGTCATTCAAGACCATGCCCACTTTCAGGCTTCCAGTGCAAAGAAACACTGGAACACCAGGACAGCACCACAACAACCTCATCAGCAACAGCTAGTGTTGGCTGAATGACTGGTTACTTGTTAAGGTACATCACCCCAAATTATACAGTACTGTTAAATTTGTCATAATTTTAAGTGGCCTAAACACTAGCAGAGGACAACTCTTTTATATCCACCCACAAGGCTGCGTATCCAATGACTCAGTTCATCTTGGCAGGTTTCCAAGACAGAACAACATCCACACATATGTAAAGCATGGGATGTGAAACCCTCAAATTTTAGGCTTTTGTTGTGCTAGCAGTCCTATACCCACAGGGTTAGAACTCAGTGTTTGCCCTGGAAGACTCACAGACTAAAGGGACAAGAATGAAAGAAGGGAGAGATGAGGTATTATCATCCCTACCTAACAAATGGACAACTGATGCCAGGACTAATTCATGTTAGGTCAGATGTGTGTCAGAGTCCACTTTTTAATAAGACCCATTTTCCTTGGGCTGCCTAATACTCTAGAGTAACAGCTAGGTTTTCAGTCTCCACAATATTTGCTGGAGAGAACTTCTCTAGCTCAGGATTTATTAGTTTGAGAAATTATGTTTTCTTTTGCCAGCTTTAAAATCACTATTTTTCAATTTCAAGGTTTAGAGCTCAATTTCAAGTGCTATAGTTACACTCCAGCTGGGTATTTAAGGATAGTGGTGTTGTTTCTCCAATTTACTTCCTAAATCCAGATCCCTGCCTAGACCATCTGTGCTCTCTGTACTTTACCAGTATGCCAGGTGAAACCTACTCTTTCAGCTTGAAGACATAGCATAAGAGACCATTGAAAGAGAAAAAAAGGAAATATGATTCAACAGAATCATATATTGATTCAACAGGCCAACAAAAGATACTGCTTTGTACTGTAATATCTTTCTCCCTTATTCCCTCCCAACACAGTCTGGCAGGCCTTAAAAATCCATTTCAGGCCTGGAGTCTGATACACAGACACTTGGGAGTCACTGTGCTCAGACTACCCACATTGAGGATTTAGAATTATAAATGTTCCTTGGGTTTGAGGTCAAGAAATCAATAGGGGAAAGCTAAAGGAAAGATAATTAGGAATAAGGGTTCTTTATTTTTAAAATGCTCAGGTTTAAACTTCCCCCCCCCCCATGTTAATGATGTAAAATTCCTATATTCTTCTAGAGATGGAGTTGTTAGTTGCAAATGATAGTGACAATAATAATTACATGGCTAGAATAGCCTGGATTGCAGCAAGCACAATCACCTATCACATCCAATAGTGCAAAAAGATACAACGGACAAGTCTAATACAGGACAAGTGCCTGAGAATTACACATATATGCTTACAGAGCTGGAGGCTGTGGCTGAAATGGAGGAATGCTGGCACATGGACTGAGAACACAGAGCCACATGTCAAACAGAGTGAAGAAGGTGAAGTGATCGAAGGCACTGCTAGTGAGAGGGAAAAGATAAAACAAAAACACACTGCAAAGAACTAGGAAAAAAAACCTAAGGAAGAAGTGTGGACTTGATACAGTAAGTGAGGAGGTAACTGAAGGAAGTGATGCCGTCTGACCAATGGGGAAGGAAGATTAGCCTGGCCAATTTTAAACAGAATTGGAGATTAGTGTCAGAATGAAGAGTGGGAGGTTTCTGCTGGGGAAGCAGAAAACTAAGAGCCCACAAAAGAGGTTTGGTTATTAGAAGGAAATGAGGAAATGAATTGGAAGTAGTGCTAAAGCCCACTATGCTGAACAGAGGCAAGAAAAAGCAAAACAGAACCAGTATCACAAGCTTCAAGGACTGGGAAGTTAAGGCTGTTATCAGTGACAATGGTCACTGGTAGAAACTTGGTCAGAGCCCATCTTCTAGTCAACTTTTGCCTCACAGGCTGACTGCATCCCCTCAGATCTCTGTTGTCTCTTGTTCCTTAAGCCCAGAATTCTAAACATCTTATCTGAGCAGACAAGAAAAAAGCAATTGTTTTCACTAATGTTATGGTAGCTGCTGCACCATTAGAAGACTGTCAAGAGAAATTCAGTAGGACCACTAAGGAATTCTGTTCAAAACACTCTTGTCTCACACTGTCAGTGACTAAGCCAATGATGACATCAAAGCCTTTAGGAAAAACACAGCTGCTTTACAATGGTTCAATTTTGCATTTTCCCATTTGATTACTATGCTTAGTAGAGCTAGAGGTACTGAAGACATGGGTTAAACATTTCCTTGTGGTGCTGCCAATTAAATAGTTGTGTGTACGTGTGTGTACACATATTCTAAGTTGAACAACACAGGAGTTTGACCTTTCCTACATCTTTCTCATGTCGATGCGCCTTTGTGGTTTGAAAGATGACAAGAGTCAGGATGTGCAGCAGTTACTTTTAAAACAGCTTTCCATACAGTACAGTTTTGAACACTTGCCTTAATTGAGTCTACATCATGTGAAAAGGCTGACACTGCTTTGGGACACCTTAACTTCTCTACATTTCATGTTACAGCTGTAAGATTTCTTTCAAGAAGACAAAATGGCTCACTGTTTTACACTGGCAGGCAATGCAGGTTTAAGAGTAAAAAAAAAAAAAAAATCAAGGTCAGAAATCATTATCCCAACAGAACAGCCTTTCTCAACAGGGCTGTCTTCTGTATGTATTCAGTATCGAATACCATAACAGTGTTTAACTGTTCCTACTTCTTCTCTCAATTCCAATAGATGATGCAGATTTTTTAACTAAAGCCCTAACCTTAGGCTGCAAGAATACCAAGGACTTCCAGAAAAAAGTCATTCAGCTTTAGAGAGGGTTAAGTTTGAATGCCCACAGCAGAACACTTACTGTTAATAATAGAATGCAAAGGGGAAATCAACTTGATACTGGCACTCTGAGGATGTGGAGATGGCAGCTAGAAGAGGCAGCATTTTATACTGATGTGCAGAAAATTTGACTGCAGTGCTCTTGAGAGACAAACACAGTGCTGTGGCATAGTCCTCACACACCACAGCTACATTTCAGGTAAATAAAATCTGCTCAGATTTTAAAACACTGAGTCTTAAAACCTGAAATATGTTTCTGTGGGATTTTTCTACATGTTGCAATTATGTCAATAGTATTATCATATATCAATATGTTGCATGCTGCAATTATGTCAATGTTATTGACATATATCAATATGTTATATGCTGTAATTATATCAATGCTGTTGAAAAGATTTCTGCTGTGGTCAAATATGCCTGATAAACATCAATTATTTTGTACAAATAAATGGCTGTATTGTGGTATATGTGTGCAAATGTCCATAGCTGAATGGGACATTATCAGATGTAGCTGACTGATCAAAAGAACAAGATAATATCCTCTCCTATGCTCCCTTCAGGCAGCAAGACAGTATAGAAGCTTGCAGGGGGAAAGGATTCCACATGTGCAAAACCCTACACAAAGCCTCCCAAAAGCCTCTGTGCATGAAGGAAAGAACGGGTTCAATTCCCAGATGCTCTTGACTCTGTCTTCAGACAGCTGTGTAATGGGACAGAGAACTGACCTACCTCGAAGTTCATTTCCAGCTCATCTGTCTGTGAGGGGAGTGGTGGAAATGCACAGTTGAGGGTACCAGGGAAAGCAGAAATGAGCACTGAACTACTAAACTACTGTGAAACATCATGAGGGCTGTGTGTCTTCCCACACCTTTAAGTAGAGCATACTGGAAGCAAGAGAGTGTCAAAGTGCCAGAGGATACTTTCAAACACCTCCACTGGGAATTTTAAGTTCTGTGCTGTGTTCATTAAACAAAACCCACAGAATTTCAGCTTTCTGTTTATCTTTCTTTCATACACAGGAAGGACTTCAACCAAAATGAAAGCTACTATTTGAATGGAAAGAACAGGCTCTTCAGAACTTAACAAGTCTGCGTTCATAAAAACACACATTAAGGGAAGATAACAGGATTGCAGACTACCTCACAGCTTTTACAGGTCATTGTCTACATTTCATTGTGGAACGGTGCCATTTTAGTTCTACCTTTAGTAAGTAGGTTCTTATGATATAAATGGTTTAGCAATGCTGATGCTCTAGGTCATGAATGCTGGAAAAAGTTATAGACTGTTAGCAAAAAACATCCTTGCCCAGGCTTTTGGCTCTTCTGGGGCCTTGTACAACTCTCCCTATAAAGCACTGAAGACCTGTTTTTAGTACAAGTCAGGTGCTCTAATCTTTGATTTTGGAAACAAAACTCCACAGGTTATTTATTTGGACGTACTTTCATATAAAACACGATCAGGTGGCAAAAAAATTATTAGGACAGCTCTGAACAATGTGACTTATACTTTAGACCACTAGAAAATCATCTGTTAGAACAGGTGTCACCCCAGACAAATGTAATTATTTTACTGTAATACAACCTTTACAAATTGCTGTACGTATACAAAAGAGTGCCCCAAAGGTTAAGTAACTTATTACATCCTACAGGAAAAGATACTTAAAATCCACAACTGATTCAATTAAAAAACTGATATATCACCTATTATCTTTTTCCTTACCTATTACACAGAAAATAAAAATAACAATGCGGCTAAGGGAACTGTAGCTAACAGAATCTCTCAGATGCTGATTCTGGCTGCTGACCAGCATTCAAGTATTGAAAACACTACTGCTGCAGAAAAGTGAGACCAGTCAGCACCTATGCAAACACACAGCTTAGCAGCAAAAATGTCACCTAGTGATTACCATGAACTGAAAAAATACCCTGCTGAGTAATTAACATCATCTGGGCAATTAACATAGGCTAAGTCTACAGACAAAAATAGCTATGTGGGACAGAGAAAAAAGAGAAAGAAACCCAGAAAAAAAAGCAGACAGAAAGAACAAGCTTAAAATAAAATAATTGTGTCTGGTGCCAGTGCCAGAGAAGAACCAAAAAAAAAAATTTAAAGCCTTCCTCATTCTGACTGTATTATCCACAGCAAAAACAGGTAGGAAAAGAAGGGCATGGGCAAAGAAAGTGCACACTGCCCACAGCAGAACACTAAGACAAAGCGCTGCTTGAGTAGAAGAGTGAGTTGAGCCAACCATTCCTTTAAGGTACTTTTAAAATAAAAGTTTAACAACCATATGGCAAGATGTGTCAAAGCTGCAAAGGAGTGGTTGTAGAAGAGGGGAAGCTGCAGGGTTGTTCACTCTCTCATTCCTCCCCTACCAGCACTGCTTGGCATGGTGCAAGCTTGTCTTGTGCTGGGAACACACATCACTACACAGGCCCTCCCACCACTTCAACAAGCGGCTCCAACCTTACTCAGTGCAGGGTAACTTTCTCCCAGAGACTTGACTGCCTGACGAGACCCTGGGCCATGAGGCTTTGCTATTGCTGCTGTGGTTGCCTAGGACCACAGGCAATTGGTCCAGCACTGAGCTACAGAATTTCTGAATTCACATTAATTTTCTTTTCTTCTTTTCAGAATGGAGAAATAGTTTGGAAGAGAGAAAATTATCCAGAAAGAGGAAGTTTTCTCATGCTAGAGAAAACTGCAGTAGAAATATCCATTCTAGTAGAAGAGAATAAATAATTCACTAAGATGAATAAAGAAACAAGATATAAAGAAGACAAAACAGCTGTCAAGTACCATCTTTTAATCCCTGAATGTTTTTAGAAATTGCAGAGTCACAGTTTTTATTATAAAGAAAGATAAAACCAACCAAAACTTAAGAAACTACAAACTTCTTTACCTCTCTTAATATCATCCAGCTGAGGCTCAGGTGAAGGATTATCCTTCAAAGGAGAAGTTTTAGGTCCAACTGCTGGCTTGGTTGGGGCTCTGAACTGTGAGGGAGGCTGAGATGCTCGGGCAGACTGTTGCTCTATTCGGGCTTGGATCTTACTGCTGCCCTCTGCTCTGAAGAAACAACCAGACACATTCAGCAGTACTGTTCAACTGTGTTCAGCTTTTTCAATATCCTTGTGCTAATGCATCATCTCTGATTTCCTTTTGTACAGATCTCTATTTTGTTTTACAAAGATGAAGAGTGAATTGCAACTTTCTGTATGCAACACTTTCAATAACAAAGAAACATATACAACTGCACTGCAACACCCTTACAAAATGTATTTCCAAATCCAGATGTGATTCAGTGATGCCAAATTCTCTACTTGAATGACAATGAAGGCTTTAATTTAGCAATTAGTATTGGTATTTTTAAAAAAGAATAATCAATCATACCAATTTAAAGTAAATACAAACTTATTCACAACAAAATCTTGCTTAAAACAATCCCAGCAAAAGAAACAATTTTCTCACTTGCAATTAAATCATCTCAAATTGAACTCTCTTACAGGTCAACTTGACTAGAGTAATCATTCTTACTGCTAAATACAGCATACAAGCATTTAATTCCTGGTTTTTATCCACTTGGTAGCCCTTCAAAACAGTTTAAGCTGTTTCCTTAGTGGAAAATAGTCTCCAGGATAACACTATGCACAACTGTTCAATTCAAACTAGGTATTTCTGCCTTTTAATGAACTTCTGATGTGATTAAGATTGTGGAACATTCAATACCCTTGGCAGAAAAAGAAACCCAAAAAACCAACCACAAACCCAAAATAGGTTCCTTTACGGTGCACCATAATAAGGTTAAAGGGTGTGGTGCATTTATTGTGTAACACCAAAGCCTTTGGGGTTATGGCTTTATGTAATGCAACACAGAAGCAGCTTGTGGATATTAGAGCTCAGTTTCTGTTCTAGGAGGGTCCCAGCTCAGCACTGTTACACTTTGTGTCTGGAAACTAATCCCACTGAGAGATAAGCTAAGCTAGGCCATGTTGAACTTCCTGGGAATTCACCTAAACCACCTATGGAGCTGGTACACTGAGCATTTACTGGGGTATCTCTGGGCCCCAGTGAACTCTAGATTCAGCCTGGCACAGAACCCCCTCTTCATTCATCAGTGACATGAAGCTAGAGGATACTACATTAATGCAGCTCACACAGTCTGTCTACAGTAGAAGAGAGGAGCTGGGAATATACTCACTGTATCAAGTGGAAGGCAAAAGCCAAAGATTTCTGGTATTAATTATACTCTTGGAACTACAGATGGTTTCATGTGGAGTAAGTTCACTTACTCCCCTGTGAATTTATCAAGGTGTTAACACTAAAAGCCCTGCTACCACAGAGTGCCAACAGGTCGTTAAAGATCAGAGTAGCCATGAAAAAAACCCGGCACTCCTGATCTAGAAAATGAATGACTTTGCAAAGCAAAGCACTATTCATTAAAACAGGGATCCCCAAATTTTTTACAATCCTCCCTCTGCCTGAGAAAAATTGAAGTATTTTTCCCCACACCAGACCCAGAACTCAGTGTAACCAAACATCTCGCTGAACTCAGGTCCTCCTGCACTTACTTGCTTCCTTCTGACCCAAGCTTCACCCAGACAAAGTCCAGCAGAACTGAAATTGGGAATTCAAATCTCATCTCTGATGTGCTCATATCCACTGGACAATATGAGTGCTACATGGATGAGTTTTCACATCACTGACTCAGAGGAGTGTTACAGTCCATTTACTTTGAACTCAAGGTGTTCTTGGCAAACATCCAGCCAACTACTGATGAGCTGCAACCCACATTTCTAGTAGTTTTAGCAGCTAAGGGTTCTATACTACAATAAAGTGGTTTTTTAATGTAAAACTTCTAAACTTATTTAAGAGTTTCTTCTTCACAAGACATTTGAATGACTGCTTTCTCTTCAGATCTCAGTTTGTGGTCCAATGATGCTGAAAGATCCAGACACTTCAGGTACTTGCAGAGCAGTAAGACTGCTAAAAATATTCCAGCTGCATACTTTGTAGTGTTTGTGCAGCAAAGTAAGAGTATTGGGTCAGAAAGGATTTCTGGCTTCATCAATTCTTCTAGGCAAAACACCACAACCATTATTTCTACAGCTCTGCCCACCCCTTCACCAGCTGGAGGCTTTGTACTTGTGTTCCACGTAATATATTGCTTATCCAATATGGGAATGAGTGTTCCTTGTTCCCTAAGACTATGTTGTTGAAACATCATGACTCCCACAGGAAGCTGGAGCGAACAAACCTACAAAATCCAATAATCCTTTTGACAGTCTAGTATTTTCATGGGTTTTTTTGGCTAACCAGAGATTCTTGAAACACATCCCATCCTTCAGACGGCTTCTAAGGCCTCAAATCATCACAGGTGCTTCACTGAAAACTATAATTATGTCATTTCAGCAGTGGAGAATTTACAAATTCTTTACTCTTGGATTCACACTCCTATTTGCATTTTTAGGCATCATAATTTGCCATGTAAAACTAAGGCTTAGTAATTAAACATCACTACAAAATAAGAGAGTTCTTAAACTCAAAAAAAGTGTTTCAAAAAGAGTGTTTCAAAAGTGTTTCAAAAGCCAGTCTTAATAAGAAACTTCAGCAAGAATTAGTCCTATCAAGAACCCCACCCCCAGCTTTACCTTGTTTTCTTGACTTGAATGCTGCTACTAAGTTTTTCCAGCACATATTCCCCAGTGTCATGATTGATAATAAGCACACAGTCCTTCTGATATGGCCTTTTATTTCCTTTAAAGACAGTCATTGGTGGAGTTGAACCCTGGTACAAAGAAAGAGCACATATTTGTTTGGTTATATTACCCTGCCCAAAAATTTATGAATACAAAGAGAAAAGAATATATATATTGCTCTGAAAAAGAGGCTAAGCACTTAATGTTTAGTTCCTACAGAAAACATTCATTCACAAAGAGGAAAAAACAGAGAAAATGTGCAGTAGATCAGACATTTCCTCAAAGCAATATTATGCCTTTCATCATTTTAAATGTCTCTGCAGTGACAAAACATCTTCTCCATGGCTGCCTTTATTTACAGTTCTCATTCCCAAAATGGCAGCGTAACTAAATTTGCATAGCTGTCCCTGACAAGTATCAGAAATCTTCTTGAGGTTTCTGCTGTGGAAATCATGGGTTTGGATAAGAAATAAAGTTGTAATTATTTGTGTAGCAGAACTATTGCCCAAAGAAATATGTGGTCAATTGAAAAATAATTTAAACTGCATCATATATTTTACATAAATATTATATGGCAGTATTTCACAGTGGATTACAAGCAACTGTTACAAACTATGTAAGAACAGCTGCCTTCTTCAAAGTGAGATTAGCATGCATATGCCCATGCAATTATACTGAAATGTCTTCTCAAAGGCAAATGGGGTATTTTGATGCCTCCTAGAAAGTCCCCAAAATGCTGCATAGAACCTTTAAAGTCTAAAGGCTTAGACTGAGAAACAATAGAGACAACAAACTCATGTGGTGGTGCACACTGGTAATGCTGAGGTTAAGCTCAGCTGCACTGCATCCATGCTCAGGCTGGTTCATACAGCTGGACTGGGGTTATAGCCAGCTGAATCCATGGCCTGTCAGCACCTAACAGCACAGATACACACCTGGCCATGTCAAAAAGCTGTTACTCAAGGGGTTATGTTCTCAGCTATGAAACATCCTCAGACTTCTCTGTAATGTACAGATACTGTACAAAAGAATATTTTTTTAAAAAATAAATGTTTATTCATATGCACCTTTGCACATACTGTAGGAGAGCAACCAATATCAGGGAGCAAATAAAAAAACCCTGCTATTCCTATATTTTATTTTGAGGGGCAAAACCAAACAATCGCATTTTAACTACTCTGAAAGTAATTCCTATTCTCCACATTGCTTATAGATAGAATATATTTGAATTTAAAATGGGTTCTGAACAGTAAGTGTGAAAAATCTGAGTTCCTAACAAAGACACAGTAAGAGAGATTCAGAAATACAATTCAGAAAGGATGCCACAAGAAAGTCTAGTCTTCAAAGGCATGTTACATTTTTATCATTCCTACATTTAAGAGAGGAAAGAAACATTTAAGAGAGTAAAAGGAAAGCTGAAAGTCAAATACTGCCTGCTGTTGACAACTAAGCCAGGAAACATATAATGCACAAACATAATGAAAATTGATCAAAGTTTCTTGGCTACCATTCTGCTACCCAGAAACCTCCTAACGCAGCAAAGACTGTGATTTTGGCTAAACAATAAGTAGAAATGTAAGTGCTTAAGCAAATTAAATCCCACTCTTCTACTTAAAACTAAATGTTTAGGGTTTATGGTAGTGCCTAAATAACAGTGGCTTACAGATTTTACTGCTTACAGGACAGAAGAAGAAGGTAGGTGAAACAAGTAACGTTTAATCAAATTGTTTTCATGTGTGAGGGGTTTTTGCCTGACAGAGTTCAAGAAGCATTTGGACAATGCTCTCAGGCACATGGTGTTATTCTTGGGATTGTTCTGTGCAGGGCCAGGAGTTGGACTTTGATGATCCTTGTGGGGACCCTTGCAACTCATGATATTCTATAATCTTCTATAATCTTCTTCTGTAGTACTCTAACAAACAGAAATTTTCACTTCCCCAATCCAGGCTGTTTATCAAGTATTAAAGTCACTAAATCCACATGTAGAAATAGTACTTCAATTTATCCAAGCTGCAAGGGACACCAAAATATCTCCACTGAACAAATTATCAGAGATATTCCCAGTGATTAGGCAATTTCAAAAAGAAAACCTCAACTCAGAATTTGAATCCTATCTGATTGTTGGACACCTGGGAAACAAAGCAGCATCCAAGAAATTCAATGAAACTCTTTTCCAGATTTTCCAAGTGTTTTCCAGCTCTCTGTCCAGAGCACAGGCAGCACTGCCTCGGAACAACACACAAAGAACAGCTTGGCTGCCTCAGCCTTTGGAGCCTACAATAAGCTCAAGGTTGTTCATACTGAGAGGAAGAGGATCAAGTTAAGCTCCTCAGTACAGAGATTTCGAAAGGAACATTACAAGTGATGCTGCTCAACACAAAAGATGAATGAGCAACAGTGTTTCCAACTAATCCAGGATGAATGCTGCTGTTAGTTATGTTGTTACCTGCTCTCCCGTAGCATTACCACGCTCATCATTTCTATAGACAAAAACCAGTATGAGACCTCCTGCAGCACTGAGGGTGACCAAAGCCATATAAAGAACAGGAGCAGGGTGAAGCAGGCTACAGCTTCATTCAGTGAGAATTATCACAGCACCATCACCTACAAATTAAAACCACGGGTGTGCTGGAATGAACAATACCAAAAGGATCTGACACACAGCTTCCAAACTGACTGGTGCCCCCCTGTAGCCACCAGGCCCATTGATGTCTGTGAATTCTGGTTTATTGGCTTGACACAGAGCATTAACTTCAGATAATAAACAAATCCAGTTCCAGCACATGAGCACTTTCTTTTGTTTTGGTAAGGAAACCACTGAATCTTCAATTGCAAAACAGCTGCACCTATAAACAGATTGATCACTTGTTTTATTGCTGTTTGACCATCATCCTCACACAGTAGATCTTTATGGCATCATTAGAGAAGGAACTGGATGGGAAACTACTTCATGGCTACTCACCAGGACTGCCCCCTTGCTTCCACTGATAAAGCTGAAGGCCCTCTATACCCTATCTGTATGTGTTTGAGTAAGGGCAGGAATACGCTTATAGGCCTGCCTGGGGGTTCTGAACATCCAACCTTGACTGAAGCCCAAGTCACACTGCCTTTCTTCAGCAACCCATAGCACTAAAAATGGATGGGAACCAGGTGTACAGCTTCAGCTAACAGTAAAAGTTTCCTTGTCTTTGAAGGAAGAGTAGGAAGGAATCAAAAGTAAACAATTTGCAACCTTACAAATATAGCCATTTACAAAGATCCAACTGTACAGTCCTTTCCTAAGGTAACCAACTACAAGTCTAGCTGCTTAAATATTGAACCCACAGTGTTAATAAAGATGAAAGTGAAAATAGCATTTACATTGGGCTGTAACAACTCGACAAATTCGTTGGAGAGTAAACAGGGGCACATATATAACAGACTTACTGGAATATGTGGCAAAGTGATGGTAACATCATCTCCTTTACCCACTTGGAGGTCCCCCTCACAAGACGTATCAATCGATGCTGGCTTAAAATCATCTGAAGAGGAAAACAATTGTGATGACATTTGTTAGAGCCTCCAGAAGCACCAACCTGCCCTGCAGAGAGCCACCATCCATCACTGGGATTACAGGGAATGGTAAAGCACACACTAGTGTGTACAGCAGGGGTGGAATAACACCAGTACATTGTGTCTAAGCGTAGCAACCCAGCCATATGAGGCTACCATATCCTGAACTTCCTTTCTAAAATGGAAATAAGGTTCTAGACTGCGTGGTCAACACCAAAAGAAGACTTCTCCAAAACCCAGGCTTTGAGTGGCACTTGGTTTTGCAGGCAAGTATAAGACTGTACCAATTAACTCAAGAGAATAACAACTTCCAAAACCCTGGGTTCTGCTTAGCTTTTGCCAGTTCCAAACCTGAGGACTCTCTCTGTGACAAACACTAATTTAATGACACCCACTCATTTAGTCTTACTAATATTTCAGGCTCTTTAACAGCCATCTCGCCTCCACAATAGTGTTAAAATCTCCACATGGGTGGAGATCTCAGGTCTCACTTATGAGGAAGGAAAAGAGGTGCTGATCTTATTTCAGCAGTCTCCATGCTGGTCCAAACTCACTGTGGACAGAAAGCATCAGTAAGGGGAGGCACTCTAATGGCTTTAAATTAACACTCGTTTCAGGTATTTTTGCTCTATTGTATAGAATGCTTTATCTCCCAATCAAGGCACTTCTCTTTAATGGATTCATTTAAAATTAAAAGTATTTTGCCCTCATTATTCTATTGTACTTGTGAGCCACAAAAAGCCCGGAAAAAAACCTATCAGAACCTCTAATAAGAATCTTAAGAGAGGATTTAGACAAAGTGAAATAAAATCTCAGCGATATAGGCTAGTTTGCTTTGTATTTGTTTTTAAAAGAAGCCTGCATTCAATTTTAGCATCCCTGGATCTGAAGAGGTGCAATTATATTCACGATCAAGGCTTTTAATTACTGCATTAGTTATGAAATTAGTACCTCAGAACAAATTTAAAATATAATTTCCACTATAAAAAACACATTTGCAGGAAAAAACTCCTAACCCTGGCTTGTAACAAATTCTCATTAAGAGGATGTTAATGTTTAATTGAGTTTTACTTTGACAGCACAACAAGCAGAATCAGACACACTTGACTTAATCCTCATGCCTTAACTGCCAGATCAAATCATAACCTTCATTTTCATCTGTGCAATCTGTTTGTAGTTATTGTTTCCCACCTACTTTTTGTGCAAGCTTGCTAAATAAAACAAACCAGCTGTACAAGAGCTAGTGTCTTTGCCAAAATGGGATCAAGAGTTTCAACAGCACTGTCACTAACTTAAAAGGAATATCACTATCAGACTTCTTTCCTAGGTATATAATATAGAGTGACTTTAAACAAACACCCAACAAATTGTTTTCATTTCGTTAGCTTACTAGGAACTTGGCTAATTCTCATGTAGATAGAGCGCACATACTTCCCTCCAAATAAACCCACAGCCCTTTTCCCAAAAATCAAATGTTTTTAAGATGTGTTTTCCAAGGATAATCCAATTTCTCTGTACAGTATTTCAAAAACATTACGTAAAGGAATGAAGTATTTTAAGGAGGTCAAAACAAATGTAGCCTACAAAATCCTCTCACTGTAGTAGTTTGTGTGAAAAGGATTATGGAAATAATATAATGTTTGGATCCCAGATAAATCATTCAAGTTCAATAGTTAGGGAAAAAATTATAGCCAGATAATGAAGAAATCGCATTTGAAAGTCACAGATGGAAAACAGAGCATACAGAATGATCTCCTGAAATAAAACGGAATTCTTCCAGTTGTAGTCTGAAGAGCTTTGGCTTTGCAATCCCTAGGAAATTGGTTATTGAGGCACTTTCCATTCTAGAAATTCAGTATATTTCTACCTGGATATGGGCTGGGTTTAATTCACACAGGATCAGGTACTTGGGTGACCAATATCACTGAAACTACTACTTGTGGTGTACGAATATAGGCCATGAGACTGGGCCTGCCCAAATTTGTGCACCATAAACCAAAATATCCTACTACTGTCTGCAAAAATTCCCCACCTCGATAGAAAATTACTGAATTATAGGTTTAGTATTCTTTACATTTACTCTTGATGGTTTACCAGTCATTTTAGTAAAACAACCTGGGCTCATTTTGCTCAGATTTCTCACCCACAGAATTCAAGTACAGGGATACAGTGATCTCCTCTTCAAAACCATCTTCTAATATGGAATTAATTGTGCCTAAGGCTAAATAGAGCAGTTGGAATAACAGATTAAAAAAATTAACTATTCTCTCAATTATTTCATAACTGCTCGAGACCCTACGTCAGGATTTATCTTGCATTTATTGGACATCACAGTACGTGTCTGAGTCCTGTCTGCTTGCTTTCCTGGGCTAGTGGTTTATTACAGCCGGCTGGAGTCGGGACAGCCAGGGACAGGTCTGCTGGGCTACACATTGCTTCATCAGGAAAATACCCAGTTAAAAACCAAACTCCGGGGGCTCTCCAGGCCGAGCCTGCGGTGGGACTCGTCCTGCAGTTCAGCGCCACGAAGAGAACAAAACAAAATGGCAAAGCCACCCCTTTACGGAGGGGATCCCCTTATGCTTCCAAGCTGCTAATGACAAACTTTCTAATGCTGTTTCTTCGCCCTGGCCTGCCTCGCTCAAACCTCCTCCCTGCCAGCATCCACCTTGCCCTTCTTCCCGGGCTGGACCCCTCTCTGGGGAAAACACTCGTGGGGAGGAACGAGGGCTGAGGGAGCGGGAAAGGGCGGGAGACGGCTGCTGAAGGGGACGGGAGGGAAGGGGGGAGACGGGCACTGAGGGGGCAGGAGGGAAGCGGGTAAGGAAGGCGCGGAGCGGGCAGGATGGCGGAGCGAAGGAGGCGAGGAGAGCAGCGCGGTGGGCGCGGCAGCAGGAGAAGCGCAGCCTGGGGACGGGACACGGGGAGCGGGAGGAGAGCGGGGAGGAAGGGGCGGCCGCGGGGGAGGCGCTCACAGCGGATGGTGTGGAAGGAGGCCTTGGGCCGCCGCTCGAAGCTCTCGCCCAGCTGCAGCGGGTGCTCCTCCTTGTCCAACAACGAGTTCGCCGAGCCGTTCATGGCCCCGCTCCCGGCCCGGCCGGTCCTTTTCCTCTCCTCCGTGCGCTGCCGCCCGGCGTCCTCCCGGAAATTCTTGACTTTCCCTTCCGGGAACCCTCTCCGGGGCTGGCGGCGGGTACGGCGGGGCGAGGCAGGGGTGCGGAGCCGGGCTGCGGCTGCTGCCCCGGGGAGGGTCCCCGGGGAGGTGGGAGCCCGGCGCTGCCCGCCCCCGGCAGGGCAGGGCAGGGCAGGGCAGGGCAGGAGGGGCTTTCCTTCCCTGCCGGGGTACCCGAACCCCGGCCGCGCTGCGGCAGGAGCTGCTGGAGGGAAGCCGGTTCTCTGTGAGGGGATCACGCAGAGGTGTTACATGCTTGTGGTCTTAGCTCTGGATTAAACACCTTTAAAAGGCTCTTTAGCCTAAGCAGGAGCTGTTGCAACTGAGTGTATCATCGCGCTGCCTTGGCGGCACAGCACATGCGTCACTGAGGGGACCGGCTCCGGTTTGTTCCCTTCCCTCGCTCGCTCTGTGATGAAATAATGGAGCGTGGCCTAGAATATGGGCGTGTGTAGAAATATAGCAGAAATTTTGCTGATTAAGGTGTTTGTTTGTTTGTTTTGAGGATATGCTCTTCTCGAGGAGACTTTCTTTTAAAGGAGCCTCTTCTCCATAACCTCTTCTGCTGTTTTTGTAGGAAAAGGGGGTGTGTCCAGTGTGTGACACTGGACAAAATTCTGACAATTCTGTTTTTCATTTGCACACTTCCGTATTTTATGTTTGTTTTTGTATCATGACATGTATATATAATGATAGCATAATATATAGCATATATAACATGTACATATGATCCATGATATGTATCATAGAATGTATTTTATCATAAGATAAAATACATAAGTACTGCTCCTTTTTTTTTTGTTTTTGTTTTTTTGTTGGTTTTTTGTTTGGTTTTTTTTTGTTTTTTTTTGTTTTGTTTTAGGGTGCATATTGTTGTGTTTTTCTCATTCCCTCTTTGGTAAAATGGCACCAATGCCTGGTTCTGGGCACTGATGTACATGAGTGGTGTGTGTTTGCTACCTGGGCTTCCCTGGGAGTTACTGGGCCATGCAGGATTTAATTTGTATGTGCCATCATCCAGGATCTGCACGTTTGTGACAGGACAGCTGTCAGAACCAATTTAACATCAGAGAAAATGTTTGAGTCCCTTCCCAGCCTCTACGAACCTCTTTTTGTTAACTTCTGAAAATAAAACCACCTGTGATTGTTAAAACCAGTGTGAATCCTCAGAAGGATGCAGTGGGAGGAATGCTGGCACAGGCCAGCTCCGGACATTTTGGCCACATTTTGGTTTTGCTCTCCTCTTCAGGTGACATGATGTTAGAAATGCTGATGTTTTCACCAGCTCACAGAGCTGAGAGCAGGAAGGAGAAAAGCTAACGTGAATACACTTTGTTTCATCAATTTTAAATGTCATCTGGTTTTCAGTTACTTTTTTTCTGAAGTGTTCTGAGGTTAATGAGAAACAAAGCCCTTGCTTTCCTTCTCAGGTCTCTTTTAGTGAAAATAAAGTTAGAGCTGTGCCATCTTTTTCTTGTTGCGTAGCTTTCTAGGATGCAGAGGGAAGACCAGGAGGCTCTGAAGTATCTTCTTTAACTTTGACATCAGTGTGATGTTGTATACAGTTCTTAGTTTGGATGAAGGTTTTCTGAAATAAAGAGAGATCTGGTGACATCTAAACCCATCAGGCAGGGCAGATCACTAAAGCTGTAGTAAGTGCATACTGTAATTATTCCTCATTTTTAATTCTGCTTCTAGATCCTTGCTTATTTTACCTTAGTTAAGTGATGGAATCATACACTAAAGAAAAAAAATCATCCTTGGGTCTTTGCTGTTCATGTTTGTGTGAAAGAATCTAGGATGTTCCAAGAAAAGGCATCAGACAATTGCTTAAATATAGCAACAGCATCTACTGAAGATGGTGCTTTCCAAAAAAAAGGCCACAGTGCACGAGTCCTTAGCCCAGAGGAAGCCGAGAGACTGGCAAAAGATCAGGTGTTGGTGTCTGAGTTCAAACAACTAAAACTGGAGAAAGAGGCACAGAAGAACTGGGATCTATTTTACAAAAGAAACAGCACCAACTTCTTCAAAGACAGACATTGGACAACCAGAGAGTTTCAAGAGTTAAAGGCATGTCGTGAGGTGAGGTCTATACATGTGTGCTGTAAAAGATGGGGTTGATCATTTCAGTTGTTTCCAGGGAAGTTAATAATATTATAATAATCTTAATAAATTAAGAACAAAGCCATTTGGGTAAGAGTTGACATGTATAAAATTTTCAGTGCCCTATGTAGTTTCTTTTAATATCAAAGATAACTCCTCAGAATCAGATGCATCAGTTCAGTTTCAGTTTGTAAGTGGCCCATACTGGACGGGGATGCTGAGAATGAAGTCTGAGACATTTGGGTTTGGTGTCCTAAGCAGACAGCTTGTCTCTCTGTGTGCAAGCTGGTGCAACTTCAGTACACTGCTTTAAAGAAAAGCATCCAGAACTGCAGGCTAATTGCTGAACATAGTTAAGGGGAATAGCCAGATGCATCTGTTGTTCCTTATAACTGAATGAAAGACAAGACAGAAATAGCACACGTCTGTTGATTTCTTAAGGGGTAGATGACTGAAGAAATATTAATATGTTCTAAAATGATTTCTAATTTTGCAGAAATCAAAATGTCTGGGTTTTAGTGTCAGATTATCCAGTGGCTGTCTACTTTGGTTTTTTTTTGAACAATGGTAATTTAAATTGATTATAGCTTTTAAAATGCTAGTTGAACAATGCCTCTGCTCGTATGATGGGGAAAACAAAAATGATGTGTTTTGTCTTGTATTGCTTTCTTCCCAGTTTGCAGATCAAAAACTGACCATTCTGGAAGCAGGCTGCGGGGTTGGGAACTGCTTGTTTCCACTCTTAGAAGAAGATCTGAATATTTTTGCATATGCCTGTGATTTTTCTCCTAGAGCTGTTGAGTATGTGAAGGTTGGTGTGATATTTGGAACTTCTTTTAGAGTGTTTTTTAGAAGCTTCTAAAATTACAAATGACTGTAACAACAGACTCCTCCAGGCTTCCTTTTTGTAAGAAGAGTAGAATATGTTTTGCCAAAAAATGGAGAGTGATGTGTTTCAGTGGAGATCCTGTGTAAGAAGCCAAATCATTGCTCAAGACTTGGCTTTTCAGTGTCAAATTAGAGCATTATGGTATATTAGTTGAATGATTTATGAAGACATTGTTTTTTTGGGAGCCACTACTATGTCTCTGCTGACTGTGCAGTACAAGCAAAATTTGTTTGTGATGGAAGCTTTCCCTTAATAGAGGGAGTCCCAAGGAGAACCTTGAAAACAAAGCTAGGAAACTTATTAAAGAAATTTGTAACCTGATTAGGAGTAGGTATGTTTACACTTAGTTGTGGGTACTGCAGTCCAAAGTTGAGCCTTACAGCAGGGCTGGTGGGGGCTTTGGGCTTTAGAAGTCTTCATTAAGTTTGTAATCACAGGTAAATGTCTATATGTCTGTTAATTGAAAGCATTGTGACCGAGAACCACAAGACACGTAGAGCATATGTCATGGGAAAGATGGAAAAAAATACATGTGGCAAGAAGAAGAGGACAGCAGCTCCCTGGGGTGCTATGGCTGCACCCCAAGATGAGTTTGGGCTGAGTGTGTGCCCTGGGTTTTGGATGACTCCTACCTCCACAGCTGTTGCTGAATTTATATTTTGCCAAGACCAGTTATTACTTTTTCCACAGCAAAACTGTGGGCTAGAGCAGCCCAGCTGCAGATTATGTGACAGGAACCCCAACTGTTTGCAGTCTACTTGTAGCTCAAGAGCTTTACTTTTATCACCCTATAATACATAATTTCTTTAATTTTTAATAGTATTTATGTATTCTTTAAAGAGTAGAAGCCGGGCTAAAACAGAAATGGTATGTTTTCTGAATTGTCTTAATGCACATTCCTTTTCAAATTCACAAGAACAGACTATTCTACTAGTTGTAGTTTCACTATTGTAGTATGCAGCAAAGACTTTGATTGCATTAGCTGCCTGTTGGAAGTTAATATTCTTTTGCCACCATCTTTTGTGTCTCTCTACTGATTAATTTAACAGGATTTTTATTTTATTGTAGCAACAAATGCTGCTGGTTTTCAGTGAAAGCTTGCTCTTTTAATTTCCCTAGAAAAATGCCTTATATAGTACTGAAAGATGTAAAGTGTTCCAGTGTGATCTTACCAAAGATGATCTTCTAGACAACATACCAGCAGATTCTGTGGATGTTGTCACACTTATATTTGTGCTTTCTGCCATTCATCCTGACAAAATGCATCTTGTCCTGAGGAACATTTACAAGGTAAACCCAGCTGATTTTACCTTTCAAGCACTTTCCTTCTTTTTAGCTCAAAAGTAATTTTTTTTTTTTTCTGAGAAAATTACTCTCTTGCAATGGTGATTTTTCATATTATATTCCATGGATGTGTTTTGTTAGTTCATCAAGTATGCAGGACTGAAACATGTTTTACAATGTCCTTTTTTATTTCTCCTGGTATTGTGAGATTCATTGGGTTGAGACCTAATTCATGCTATCAGTATAATAAAAAGGTATGTAAAAGATGGCCTCCATGTACCTGCAGGGGGCCTGCAGGAAGGATGGAGAGAGATTTTTTACAAGAGCATGTAATGACAAGAAAAGGGGAAATGGATTCAAACTGAGAGTGGATTTGAGTAGATAGTAGGAGAAAATTTAGTGAGGTGCTGGAACAGGTTGCCCAGTGAATTTGTGAATGCCCTATTCCTGGAGGTGTTCAAGGCCAGGATGGATGGGGCTTTGAGCAACCTGATCTAGTGGGAGGTGTTCCTGAGCATGGCAGAGGGCTTGGAACCAGGTGATCTCTCAGGTCCCTTCCATCCCAGGCCACTCTATGACTGTGATTTTAAAGCTGTGGCTTGGGTTGTATGCTATGAATAATGTTTTTATATTGCAGAGATGTCTGTGTTCATAAAGTGTGAATAACAGTGAGCCAAAATTAACTTCCAGAGATACAGTGACTTTCAGTTAGGTTGTTGTTCTTATTAAACACACTTGACCTGTGGTGATTTAAAGGTGGAGTGTTCAGAAGTCAACATTAATCTAGAGAGACTCGCCTCCCTGAGTTTTGTTAGTTGATAGACTAGGAGAGGCCCATCCATAGGGTGGCTTAAACAACCTGAATTTTGATTGTTCTGAGTTTTCCTGAGATGTCATATATTAACTTGCAGGGGAAAACAGTCAACATATTTTTTACTTTCACATATGCATGTATTCAGGGTCTTATATTTTCTAATATCTTTTGGGTTATTATCAGTAGTTTGAAAAGGGAATGTTAGGAGTTTTTGGTATATCTCCATCTGTTTTCCAAAATCAGGATTGGTTCTTATCTCATAGTTATGAAAGGGGTAATTATTGTTTTCTCTGTGGAGATGCCTGATCACCCAAGTTACTTGTAGCTTTCTGCACAAATTGGCATGTGGCAAGTGCTCCTTTTCTCCTCTAGCAAATACAGCTGGTATTTGATGACGTAGAAAAGTTACATGCATCAGATATCTACAGTCAGCATGGGCAATGATCATGTATTTATAAATTTTAAACTCTTTATGGCTTGCTTTCTTTACCAAAAAGCAATTTAAAAAAATCCATGATACATTTTCCCAAAATAATTTCTTATTTATTTCTCAACCTACTGCAACATTTTTCTTTCTCCCATAAAAAAAGAAATGCCACGATATTTTAAATTTTATTGTTAAGTGTCAAACAAAATTGGGTGCTAAACAGGATACTACCCAACAGAAAAAATGCCCTGATGGGAATTTTAGTTAATCTGTATGTTTTCTTCTTTTCTTTGTGTTTGAAGAGTGTTGCTTATTTAGATTGTCATCATCCAAACAGGTATTCTGAAGTGATTTGTAGTCTTTTGTTCATGGGGAAGCGTTTTTAAGAGTCGATCTAGTTTTTACATAATTTTTCTGTTGCACAGGGAATGAATTGTATCTATATCTATATATAGATGTAGATGTATCTATCTCACTATTGACTCTGTTAGTCTACCTTGTCTTAGTTATCTGTGTATGTCTGTATGTGTACACAAATAAATATACCTATATATGACTAAATCTGCTTTGCTTATTAAAGTATGTGTGTATTATGTGACAGGTGTTAAAGCCAGGCAAGTGTGTCCTGTTCCGAGACTATGGCCTGTATGACCATGCAATGCTCAGGTTTAAATCTGGCAGCAAACTTGGGGAAAACTTCTATGTTAGACAAGATGGGACAAGGTCGTATTTTTTTACTGAAGGTAAGATACTGTAGAGTGCTTTCTTTCCTGTGAATCGTCTGTTTAAATTTTCTCCAGGGAACTGCCAACACCCCCATGGAAGTTTTATTTTATGTGGATGAAAATTAATTGTGGTTTATTTCATTTACCATCCTTTTTGGGAAGAAGCAAGAAGTTATTTAGACTGGGAGAACTTCATGGAGCACTTTATTGTCTACCAGCTTCTTGTATGTGCTATAGTGCTCCAAGAGCAGCAGTTTCTGAATTTGCTGAATTTCATTCAGATTTGTTACCTAAGGGGAAAAGACCAATGTTCAGTAAGAGAACTGATTGTCTTCCTGAAACAACTAAGCAGTTCTTTTGGCATCATTCTTTGTGCAAGGCTATTTCTGGTGTGCAGGATGAGGTCTGTTGACTTCTAGAAGCAGAACTGTGACTGCAGCCCTAAGAAACTCATGCACAAATCCTGCTGGGATAGCACTCACTAGCTGTGGTCACTCTGTCTTCTGGGGTTTGTTTTTTAGTAAAGACAATGCAAAAAAAATTTCCATGTTATACAGTGTCTAGTTTTTGTTCAGTGCTCATAATGGTTTAGGAGGAAGGATAATTATTGCACTTTACTGGTGGAGAATTTGAAGCACAGAGACGTGAAGGAATTTGCTTAGGTTCTCACAATCAACTGGGATTATAGCTTGTCTATAGCTTCTAACTCCCAATTCCTCATGTTAAACTCATTACTCCCCCCTATCGCTTGTAGAGCATTGTGTAATAAGAGCTGTGAATTTATTTCTGTGGGGCTCTTTGTTCTTAGTGTAAAGCAAAATACAGCCACTGAAGAGACCAATTTGGAGCCAAGTAAATGTTATTCATATTTTATGCCATAACATATTACCTAATTGCTTCTGATATATAAAAACCATTAATCTTGTCTGAGCTCCCCCTATTCTTCATAGGACAATGATGAAATCTAAGATAATGCAGGCTGTGCTACAGCTTCATTGAAGCATTCCTGGAACTGTTATTTATTGAGTGATTTTTAGTTCTGTTTAAACAATTAGCTCTTACAAAGAGAATGGATGGTAAAGGGAACAAATAAGAGATTGACCTAGCTGTGGAATTTTAAATCCCATTTTTATTGTGTTTTAGAATGGTTTCTGAATGAGAAGTTCCTTGCTAGTATGCATGTTTCCCTTGGCAGAAGAGCTGAGGTAGGGATGAGAAAAGAGGAAGGAAGGAGAAAAGAGAGGATTTATTTTCTATTGCCCATATCAGCAACTGCTTTTCCTTGGGCTGGTCTGTGACTGTCTCATGCATCACCTCTGCTCCCATTTCTGATCATTATGATCTCATTCATTTCACAGATCTTCGTATAAACATTGCTTAATGCTTGAGAATTCTTTTTTTACTGGGGACATGACTCCCATCATTTCCACAGAGGTTGCTATTTCTCATTTCTTTAGCACCATGTTGGTACACCAAGTAATTGCTGCGTGGGGTGATTTGAATGATACTTATTTATAATGTGTCTGGCCTCAGATAACAACACAGAACTTTTTCCATGGAAAAAAATATCCATTCTTCCACTGTTTGAAATAATACTAAATTTTTGGAGGGATGTGTGGTTGTAGTTTTGTGTTATGAAACATGTGCAACTGCCTTACAATGAGATTTTAATAGGTCCACAATTAAGTGCTGTTTATTTATATTCCATTGGTGTGGGTCCCCCATTTCACATGAACACACAATGTTTACAACCATGGTGGGCTTGGATTGATGTAAGCCTGCCATGCCACCTAAGTGGGTGGTCTCATCCTCCTCAGCACACCATCTCTTGTGGTGCTTCCTGTACCCACACGATCACTGTTTCCTTGAGCTAATCCTACCCTGAGCTGTGGGAAATGGAATGTCTTTGCTTTCTGTCAAGTAACACAGGTTTAGAACAGCTTAAATTTGCTGTGAAGTTACTGCCTGGGCAAGTGAATTGACATGTAGGAAAGGAAAAATTACAATTTTTAATTAACATTACAAGTCAATAGCTGCATAGGTCACTGTGTTTGTGAGGTGCTTCTGCCTTCCTTAAGGGCGAAATGCTTTGAGTAAAATTCTTTTGTTTATGGAAAATACTTTCAGTTTGACTGAGTGGAGGCTGGGTACCACCATATCCCCTTTGCCATTTTGTCAGTTTTTCTGTTGAGCAATTGCATGTAACATAGGGTGTTATTCTTCCCTGAGTGGAGATGCATCCACACAGCTGGATTACCTTTGAAATATTTGTGGTATTCACAGCTAGTGAAGGTCAGCTGCACAAAGGGAAAATGCACTGGTGTCAGTCACAATGAAAATGACAAGGCTTAATAAAAATAAGAGATGTGACAGTTTTTGGAAATTCAACTGAGTAACTAGCTTAAGCCCCAGTTTTACAAGCTGGTTTGCTTAGGTTGATGTTTCTAAAGAAGATCTTCATTGATTTTTATTCAGCAGTCTGCCCACATAGAACAGCTTGATATCTGAAGGCCTGTGTGATTTTCATGCTGTAACACATAAGAACATATGCTTATATAAATGCTGTCTGGTGTTTTAAAAATAGCTTAAACATAATATCTCATCTTTTTTTTTTTTCTAATTCTCTTCCAGAGTTCTTATCTCAGCTTTTCAAGGCTGAGGGATATGAGCAAGTGGTCAATGAATATGTGCAGCGAGAAACTGTGAATAGGAAAGAAGACTTGCGTGTTCCAAGAGTTTTTCTTCAAAGCAAATTTCAAAAGCCTTTCAGTGAGACATAAGTTCTTGCTGATTAGCAACAGCACTGCTTGTTTGAAATGGAAGCTAGCACATAAGCTGTGTGCTTGTCTTTCTGGTGAACCAAAAATGAATGCATCCAGTACCTCTCATTGGTTTCCATCTGTCCTGGGTGACAAAATATGGATACACAATATGAATGCTATTTCTAATTCAGTTTTAAGATGGTTAAATGATGCAGGCAACCTGTTGAGCATCTGTATTCCTGCTTCTGAAATAAAACCTGTGCAACATTGTTGGAGGCTCAGGTAAAGCATATAAATATGGTTAATTTTAAGCATTAGTTTTCATTAGTTATTATCATAACTGCTACTTCAATTTTTATTAAAAATGATTTTTAAATAAGTATCCTGTGTTTCCTGTCACTTGGGATTTTGAGGCTTGTTGAAGTTAGAGTGTTTAATTTACTTTCAGTACTTGTAGGACTTCTGCATGTAATTTCTCAGATACAGGATTGAAACACACTCAGTGAGCAGTATAGTGTAAGCTGCCTTAATATTTTAATAATGGTATCTTTTTAATATGCTCAGCATTTAGATGTGTAAACAGATGTTTATATTCTAAATAAGAGGCTAATTTATCTGATTTCATGCTTGAAGAAGCATGTTAGTGGATCAGTTTGTCTTTATCCCTAATTAATTTCAGACATACTTCATTTGATGTGCAGAAATATTTGAGGTATTTCAAAAGAGTTTCCTATTTGGAACTGAAATCATCAAGTCAGGAGTATTTCTTTGATATGAAGTGTAGTAAGCTGCTTCTTTCCTGAGCAGAGGTCTTAATTCTTTTCCATCACTCTGAGGAAATTTGTGTTGGTCTTTGCTCTTCCTGCCACTGAAAGCCACTGGGCTGTGCTGCAGCAGACATAACTGCTTGAAGGAACTTCATCCTTTCCTTACAGCTCTTTGCACTGTAGCACTTTGCACTGCAGGACCTTTTCTGTGGTCTTGGATGACTAATTTCAAAGTCATGCCTGGGTCTTTAACCTGCATTTTGAACAGCTGCTCTGCGGCAGAAGAAGCCCAGAAGTATCCGGTGACTTGTGCAATGGCCTGTGCTGATCTTGTCTAATGTACACAATTTGCAACAGGGGAAATTCCACTGAAATACTAAGGGGAGGTCAAATACTGGGGCAGGGCCCAGAGGAAGTTGTGGAACCTTCATTCTTGGGAATACTTGGAACAAGACTGGCCAAGGCTTTGAGCACCCTGTGACTTTGAGGGTGGCCCTGTTCTGAGCATGGATTTCATCTCTGGCTGTGTATATGTGATTGATTGACTCAGGCTGTCATTCCACTGGACTTGTGTGTTGCTAGCTGACCCAGTCATACACATCTGATGTGGACCAGAGGTGACTTTTTGCCTCTGTTTATGACAAAGTAGACATAAGATGTAATAATGTTGTTGGTTTTTTGGTTTTTGGTTTTTTTGTTTGGTTGGTTGGTTGGTTTTTTTTTTTTTGGGTTTTTTTTTTTTTNTCCATGGATAAATATCTCCCACAGGACTGACTGTAGAGAGTGTGAGAGGTTGTTGTTGTTGTTGTTTTTTTCCGGGCTCTTAATACTGGCCATGTGTGCATGGAAAGAAAAAAATTTGCAACAGATTGTTGCTTCAGATCAAGACACCACAGGTTTTTTTTGTCTGGTACCATGAACCCCACAACTGAATTTATTGTATCACAAATCTTTGGCCTCAGAGGAAAAAATGCTTAAATCACACAATTCTCCTAATGACTCTTTGAGGAGGGTTATTACATGTCATCTCCTTTTTTTTTATGGAGAGTATTATCCCAGAGATTTATGTATTGCTGACCCCTGCTGTGCAATCCATTAGCTCTTTCTGCCATGCTAGTAATAAATATCTAGTAACATTTATAGTAAATGAAAAGCTATGCTAAAAATGCATATAACAATGACAGCACTATTCTGATCTGATCTATCATTATTTGGTGGCGTTCATCAGCAAATGTTCATCATTAGCACAGCAGTTTTGCAATGACTACCTGTAGTCTGAGCTCTGTTGATATTTAGTGGAGTTTGAAGCCTGTAACTCCAGTGCCTTTCAGGGCTGGAGGTTTGGTCCTTTTGGAGTATACAGCACACAAATGAGACTGAAGGAATGTCTTGCATGGTGTCTCACCACTGTGCTGTGTGTTTGTCATCATATGCAAAGGCAAGTGCAATGAACTGTTCATTGCCAAAAGGAAATGAGATGTAGGCTGGAATCAAAAATACTAATCAGAAGACTTGAGTCAGCCCAACAGACTTAGCTGCAGGCAGCCACTGAGTTCATTTTTACACTGAACTAACTATTGCCAGGACAATAATACATGTTTTCATGGGTGGCTGTAGCTTTGGTGTTTCTGTTTCTGTGTACACTCTTTTGTGTAGCAGCATGTTAAATGGAGAGCAGTATTTCTCACTTTTTTATTGTATCTCAGTCTCATTTCCAGTCAGACCTGGAAAATAAAGTAGCATGCATTAATGCCCTTGCCAAAAAGATCTTCTGCTGTAGTTCTCATAAAGCAGATTTTTTTTGGGATGAATGGTCAGAAAGGTTAATTTGGTTTCTATGACTCTGCTTCTGTAAACTTTAAATCATGGCAATTTTTTTGTAACTGTGGTAAAGTTTGAGGAAGTTGAGTCACCTTTAAGAAATGTTTGCCACATCATGTGAGACCCAGTGACTGATGGGGTGCATGTGGTTGCTGTAGTGCTGAGTAAAATGGATATACTCCCCCCAGCTCTTCAGCCTTTCCAAGCTCAAGTAAGCTCACCAGCAGCACATGCCAAGGGTATCCTTACTTGAAGGAACTGCAGTGATAGGACAAGGGTTACTGGTTCAGACTAAAAGAGGGGAAATTTAGGTCAGATCTATAGAAGAAATTCTTCACTGTGAGGGTGGCGAAGCACCAGAGCAGGTTGCCCAGAGAAGTTGTGGATGCCCCATCCCTGGCAGTGTTCAAGGCCAGGCTGGATGGGACTCTGAGCAACCTCGGTGAGTGGAAATTGTCAGGGGAACTGGAATTAGATGATCTTTAATGTCCTTTCCAACCCAAATCATTCTGTGTAGAACTGCCCTTAGGGAGATGGAGTAATCAGGGATAATGGTGATAAAATGACTTGAAAAAAGCATACATGCACTGAATCATGTTCACCTTGCACAAACAAGCTGCTATGCCATGATTGTAATAAATGCCCTGATTCTTCTTTGATTTAAGTTGTCTGCAATCCGTGGAGGCTGCTGAGATGACTCAATTGCCTGTAGAAGACCTGCTTTTTGTTCCCCCTAAGCTGAACTAGCTGCTCTATTTGGCAAGCATAAGCGGTAAGTTCCTTTATGCCAACACCCTGTTCTAAGCAATATATAGGATAGAAGCAAATAATTGTTGAAGTAATGGGACTGAGAAAACCCAATTTTTTTTTTTTTTTGATGATTTGTTGCCTTGTGCTTACATCCTCTGATGTTTAATGAATTATGAACTTGGATTAAGGCTTTTCCTGAAGTCAGGGAATCCTAAATGCCACTTTTCAGTGTGGGATTCTCTGATGTCTTCTCCTGGAACTGGACAGCATGTATTAAGGAATGATGTTGATGAGCAGTGCTTCAGTGAGGACATGGGTAAGGTCTGACTGTCATGTATTTTCATCAGATTTACAGAAGTATGAAGTCTTTGAGTTATCTGACATTACGTGTCCTTTCTGTCAAAGGACAGCTTCTGTCAAATTTGGTTGATGTTATCTGATATCTGACAACAAGCTACAACTAGGCAGAAATCCACGCAGGCATTGTGTCTGTACTGTAGGGATGGGTGAGCTTTCTTTCCTTAGAAATATTCACTACTGGGAAAAAAACATTTAAACTTCAAACTGATGGTATCACAGCAGGTTTTGTGTGGTTCATTTGATAGCTAAAAAGTTATTTCACATACATCTTTCAGGTACGAAAGGCAGGATATTTAAGTAATTAATATTATACTAGAGGCATGGTTGATTGGGCATCACTTCGATGAAACCAAGTGCTATGAAAGTGGGACCTGAAACTCCAGCACCTGTAAGCATCAGCAGCCAACTGTGAAACATACAGCCTTGCTCTCATAGGAGAAAACTGGCATATGAAATATGAAAGGTCATTTATATGTTCACCTGATATGATTTTTTTTTTGCTTGATCTGTTGTACAATTTATACATCTGAATATACTGAGAGATACAAATTATCAATTAGAAAGTGCTTTGTGAAAGAGTTATTTGAAAGATATATATATATATAGATATATAGATATATATATATGTGGTGGATATCACATCAGTGTGTGAAGGAAAAATGGTAAGATTATGTTTAAGTTTCTGGGGGAAAAAAAGCCTGAGTTCCACAGACCAGGGATGACATCTAAATAAATGAGCTGTTCATCTAAAAAGTGAAATTTTGGAAATGAAAGCCTGCAGGTTCCAAAATTAGACTGATGTTCCAGGGAGGCAGGAAGGTGGCATCTGATTGTCTATGGTATTAGTAATACACGCAAGGCTCTGTGGGAAGCAGAATTTTATATTGGAAAGATACTGCTGAGATACAATTAGTAAAAACATGTAAGTATTTTTTAAGGAGTTTTACCTTACCATTATACAGCTGTGATGAATTTTTCACTGGTTATGATTGTTATTAGGAAAGATTGTAAGCCATTTCAAACATTTGGGAGCAAACATTTGCTAGTTATACACACTGCAAAAACATCTGGCCCTTGGGTGCAGTAGGCTCAGGATATGAGTGTGTTTGTGCTCTGTGTTTGTAATGGGAGTTCATTTATTAGAACAAAGGCAGGTGGTAAGCCTGCACTGTGGGGAGGCACACAGAGGCACTGCTTGCAGAGATAGAAGCTATTAGCCAGGTAAGATGTTCCATTAGAGAACCTTTGTCATTCCCACTTCCCAGGCTGATGTGCACTGTTCATTGTGTTTGCAGCAGCGTGCTGTGAAGTCAGGGAAGACAAGGGCACAAGAAAAAGACTACGTGATTCTTCCAAATGAATAGTAATTTTGTGTATTTCTACTTAAATTATTCTGTTTGGGACTATTTACCCTCTCTCCCAGCAAATTTTAGGTCTCATCCTTGGAAAATTTGATTGCTTTTGAGGGTCTTTGCCAAAGACACTGGTTTAACTTGCACGTATGTAAAATACTTTATGTGAAATATTTAGAAAGGCACCAGTGTGACTGAAATACAAATCCATCTTTGTTTTCTTCCTTTGACTTGTAAGAAGCTTTATACTTCACTGTCACTTCAGTGCTTTTTCACAGTTCCCACTTTGTGGTGCCTTAAGTTAGATGGCACCAATCAACTTCAGCTCTGGTTTCTGATGCCCATAGCATCCAGAGAACTTGGAATAAATGAAGGTAGTTACAGGGAAAGGTCAGAAAGTAGGCAAATTACGAGTAGATAAGCCTGCCTTTTCTCTAGGCTGCACTCAGTATTTTTCCACAGCCCGTTTCTCTGGGCTCTTGGATTTCTGTTGTAAACTTGGTACAGCAGAGAAGCTGCTGTTCAATGGAATAATGATATATTCATATGTATGGGATTGTTGTGCCTCTGAAATTCAAGGATATTCATGCACTTTATTTTTGTTGTCTTTTTTACCAGTTTTGGCTTCAAACTTTTATGTGGAGTGGGACACTTAATGGAAATTTTTAATAAAAATACTTTTCATTAAAATGTAACAGACCTGTTGCTATTTTGCTAAAACCGGTGTTCAAAAGCAGGATGGAAGAAGATAAGGGGAGAGGAAAGGAGGCTTGTTTTCAGCCAAAACCAAGAAATGTTCTGTTCCATTTGTTTTATTTGCAAACCAAATTTCATAGGAACATGAAAATACTTTGAAGAAGCCTCAAAACAATTGCCAACGTTTTTTTCTGAACTACATTCAGAAAGATAGTTCTGAAATTGTTGGGGAAGATGAAATAGGAAAGCCTTATAAATATGATCGCTTGGCAAAAGATGCCAAGAACATAGAAACTATAAGCGAGATTGAAATGAAGACCAGCTTTGAGATATTAAGCCCGAGTTACTGAACAACTAGAAAACAATGGCATGGCCGACTGCAGGTAATCCCTTCTTGATGAAACAATACCCTCTGCTTGCAGACAGGTCCAAGGGTCAGAGCAGACCCTGCCTATTTAGCAGAGGGTACAAAAAAGCAGTTTTTAGGGTTTAAAATATAACTCCATATGGTAATGTAGTGATTCTTATAGGCTGTATGTAAATATGTAGCTTGTTCTAGATTGGTTAACGAAAATCAGAATATTCAACACAGAAGATGATTTATTGTATTGTAAATGGCAACCAGCTCTCTTTTTACTCTCTTGACCCTCTTGGCTCTTGACCTTCTTGGCTCTTGACCCCCTTTACCCTCTGCATCCTTGGCGCTTTCAGCGCTCGCCCTTTCCCTGGTGCTTGGACCCCCTCTCTCTCTTCTCTGACCTGCTTTGGGCTGCATCTGGCAGCCCCTGGCAGATCTCTTACACCCACACAATTTAATAATAAACCTCATGCTCTAAGAACTGATTCCAGAGAACTCTCCTCTGTCCCGACCGTCCAGGACGAAACAGGACCCCCTGAAAACTTACATGAAATCTTGTACAACTTCATAAACTTGGCTGTGACCATCTGGGTGAAGTCTCTAATCACAGATTTCTCATTCAGCCTTTGGGGGTGCTTGGTTGTGTCTTTAGCACCTGGCCTCAAGGAACATCACACTTGTGACCTCTTGGCCAGATGCATCTGAGTCACTTACTGAAAGCTGAATATGCAGATGTTGGACTTTCCACCTGACACAGTAGCATGCCCTCTTTGCTCCATACACTGTATGCTGCTAAAGACTTTTGTGGCTTTGGATCAGCTTCCAGTAACAGTTTCAGGTTTTGGGTTTGTTTATTTTTTTTTTTTAATTAGCTGAAAGCAGCTAATAAATTAAGGATCAGCAACTGTCTGTATTCTTGACCTGTACTTGGTTGGGAAACAATGGCCAAGAAAAAGGCCTGTTATAAATAAAACTGAGAAGAGACAAGGACCCACCTCAAGGTAAACTGAAACAATCAAGCTAACACAGAGCCATAACGTATTTTAGAAACAGTGAAAAATCTTCCTCTTACAGACTTCCATCTATACAAAATACTATCCTGCCCTTAGGCTTAAGCTACTTTCCAAATTCCCAAACCCATAAATCTTACAGGAAAAGAAAATACCACAAGCCAACCCTGAAGTACTAATCAAATGTATCTCCTGAAGTAGTGTTGTTCTCAAAAGCCCACTGAAGAGGGTGTAAGCTTAGCAACTGAGAGCTTTAATCTTGATTCCATAATGCACAGTTTATGCTTCATTTTTACAGACTTCTTTATGGGAGACGTTTGCCTGATTCAGTCATCAATAGCAGATCAGTGAGATAGAATGATTCTGCAGTTAGATCTTAAGATATATTAGTACTTCTGTAAAAAAAATGCTACCTGTGAATGACTGATGAAGGAAGCAAGACTGTTTTTTTAATGCTAGCAGCAACATAGTTTGTTCATGTACCAGGTCAGCCTATTATTTGGCAGGAAATTCAGTGTCAGGCAGCATTTTGTAGTACTATAAAAAAAATTTGCAAAAATTAATATCCTTTAATTAAAAAAAAAAAATCCTTCAAAAATTTAAAGAGAGGAGCTTGAATGTGCCTGGCATATTCAAACAGTGTGCAACTAAAACTATAGCTGCAACAGTGGCATTATTCATATTTAAAAACCAAACAATGCTGAAGATGTGCAATGCTGAACTTTGCTCCAGGGATACTCAAATGGTTTTGCAGCACAGGTAGCAGTGGTGTAACTCCCTCCTACTGTGATGATACAATTTTTGTATCATGTATCCAGCCTTACAGAGCGTTGTGAATATGTTACTGCTGATTACATTCATAAATATGAGTAAAGTATGAGGCACAAATATAAGCAAAGTGTGAGAAATTTGCTTTTGTGGCTTCATTTGACAATTCCTGGAGCCTTTAATATCACATATCCTTACTTTAGCTAGATTTATATTGCTGCTGATTTTGTGGTGCATGTATTGAATATTGCAGGACGTGGAAAGGAATATAAATTGCTGGAATTGTAGATTGTACAGTATGACAGGAGAGTCTCAGAAACCAGGGTGAATGGAGTCCAAATGCCAAGTTTAACATGTCATCTTCTGACCAGGATTCTACTGAACAAATCCCTTTAAAAATGTTCACTACATGCTTGTTGTGGTGATGTCTGGGAACCCTTGAATGGGACAGCATTTTTCTAGGTGCTGTGGACTCAGAGAGTTAGAGCCAATACCTATCCTAAAAACTGTAACCATTGAGTTATGTGAGATGGGTAAGAAGAGGAAGAAATCACTTCCCCCTTGTGGTAAGACACAAGGATTGATATTTTCCCTCTTTCAAATTTAAATTACTGTGAAAATGGGACTGAAGAAGTGATTTCCCATATCTTGGTTCAGTATCTAACTAGCAAGCCACCCTGTTGCAGAGTAGATCCTCTATTAAAGAGAGATGTTAGCTCTGATGAAGGAAAACCTGGTTCCTGACTGACTTGTCACTGCAATTTGAATGACAGGAGTACCATTCCCAGCCCTGCTGTTGGTTTCCTGGCTGACTTCAAGCCTTTATTCTTACCTTCTGCCCTGTAGGGAAAAGGGAAGGATCTTGGAGTGAAAAATTGAAGAATCATAGAATTGTTTAGGTTGAAAAAACCCCTTAAGATCACTGAGTCCAAATGTTAACCCAGCACTACCAAGTCCACCACTAAACCACATCCTTAAGTGCCATATCTACAAGACTCCAAAATTCTACTAGGCATGGTGAATCCACTGCTTTCCTGAGCAGCCTGCTCCAGTGCTTGACAACCCTTTTGGTGAAGATATTTATTCCTCATATCCATTCTAAACATCCCCTGGCACAACTTGAGGGCAATTCCTCTTGTCCTATCACTTGTTACTTGGGAGAAGAGACTGATCCCCACCTGGCCAACCTCTTTTCAGGCAGTGGTAGAGAGGGATGAGGTGTCCCCTGAGCCTCCTTTTCTCCAGGTTAAACACCCTCAGCTCTCCCAGCTGCTTCTAATAAAACTTGTGCTCCAGACCCTTCCCCAGCTTTGCTGCCCTTCTTTGGACATGCTCCAGCACCTCAGTGTCTTTCTTGAGGGCCCAAAACTGAACACAGGTTTTAAGATGTGGCCTCACCAGTGGGGTGATGTGGCCAGTACAGGGGGGTGATCACTTGTCTAGTCCTGCTGGCTACACAGGTGTAGTGGGTCACTGACAATTTGCCCATGGATTATGGGATCTTCGTTCTGCTCCCTGTCTTCCACTTCACTGGGTACCTGGAGACCAACTCACCTTAATGTTAAAGACTGAAGCAAAGGCAGCATTAAGCACCTCAGCCTTTTCTTTATCCTTTGTCACTATGTTTCCTCGTGCATCCAAAAAAGAATGGAGATTCTCTTTAGCTCTCCTTTTGTTGCTAATGTATTTATAGGGACATTTTCATTGTATTTTATAGCAGTGTCCAGAATAATTTCTCCTTGGGCTTTGACCCTTCTAATTTTCTCCCTGAATAACCTCAAGATATCCTTGTAGTCTGCCTGAGAGGCTTGCCCTTCTTCCAAAGCTCATAAACCCTCCTTTTTTTCCCTTGAGATACAGCCATAGGTCTCTGTTCAGCCAGGCCTTGCTTCTTCCACACCATCTTTTCTTTAGGTATGTGGGCACAGTGTGCACCTGCAACTTTATGATTTCCTTCTTGGAGCATGTCCAACCTTGCTGGACTCCTTTGCCCTTCAGGACTGCTTCCCAAGGGACTCTAGCAATCAGTCTCCTAAACAGGCCAAAGTCTGCCCTCTGGAAATCCAAGTTAGTCATTCTGCTGATCCCCATCCTTCTCTGAGAATAGAAAACTCTATCATTTTTTGTGGTCACTGTGCCTGAGATGGACTCCAACCATCCTATCACCCATCACTCCTCTGATCACAAACAACAGGTCCAGGGCCTTCCTAGCTGGCTCCTTCACCAGCTGTGTCAGGAGGTTACCTTCCACACGCTCCATGAACCTCCTACACTGCTTCCTATCTGGTGTTGTATTTCCAGCAGACACCTGGCAAGTTGTTCATAAGAAACCAGGAGGTACATTTGGTGTGAGTTCTAATTCTTATTTTCTTGCTACTATAAATATCAAGTCTTTAAAGTGTAGGAGATGAAGAGTGAACTGCAATGCAACCTTGATGAGGAAAGGATCGGGTAAAAGGACAAAAACTGGAAGTACTTTCCCAAATTAGAAATAGGCATGGTAAAAGGCTCCTTCTGTCAAAGTTGAGGGGAAAGTTTCATCTGACTTCCTTGAGACCTAGTTGCACCTCTGTGATGGCAAAGGGGCTTGCACTTTAGGATGGGAGATTTAATGTGTCCCCCTCCTTGCTGACCCTTGATGTTGGAAAAAGAGGAACCACTGATACAGCCAAACCGGATCCAAAAAACCTGATGAAGTAGGTACTCAAAATCCATGAGATAGCGTGAGGGTGTAGGAGAGGTGAAAAAGGAGGAGAAAAGTATATGTAAGTGCCTTAAGTGATACAAAATAATTTTAGTTTTAGTGGAACAGTTTCAGTTGCAATTGCATGGTACCAGGAGCAGGCCTTGTCATTGAAATTGTTAGTATGTTATGAGAAGTGCCAGTGCTGCTCTTCTCCTCTCTTTCCTGTCTGTTCCTGGTCAGAACACTGCAAATCCCACTCTTGTGGAGTCCATAGGGAAGCTGGAGGGTTGGTTATCCCTGCGGTCAGTGTGTTTGCAATGCAGTGAAAAAGGAGTAGCTTCTATTACCATCAGCTGTACTGTAAAATATTTATCTTCTTTCTACACTGTCTCTGTTTTGTCAAGCTCTTGTCTGGCCTGGTTGGAAGCTTAGTCTCATGTTTTATCCCTAAATATGGAGATCTTATAATGAAGTTACTTACTCATGCAAAGTTGGATTTTATTTTTTTACTCTACTTTGCCGCATAAGTACAGTTGGGTAAAAAGAGTGAAGAAAAGGTGTTTGGGATTTTGTTCACAAGGTGGCACTAGCCACTAACCAGTGCTACCTTCCTTTTAGTCTCAGCACCATTGAATTGTCTGAATCTTTGACAGGGTGGTAGGAAGAGCTGGTAATGATTAACTATAGACCAGACAACACCAAACTAAGTGTTTTCTTATATGCAGTCAAGTCCTCTTTTTGTCTACTTAAATAGCACTTGGATATCAAAGAAAGAAAAAACTTTTAAAAAAAGAAAATATAGTTGCATCTCAGAGATACTTGCTCAGAGGGAATGTTCTGAGCACAGTGGGAGGGAGAGTAAGGTGAAATACTCTTACTGCTCATGGCAGCTGAGATGCTAATTCTCTCCTACCCATGAGGCTAAAATTTGTTGCATTGACAACTTGCTGTTTGTTTCTGTTTTGTGTCCCACTATACTGATACCTTAGAAACTGCAGTGCTTTATACAAATTTCAAAATGCAGTGCCTTAATACAATATTTCCTTAATTCCACAAAAATATTAGGCAACTCTGTTTTTATTAACTGCTCCCATTTTCTTCCCACTTCTTTTGTTTTATAGACGAGCTGCTCTCCAGTTGAGCAGCCATTCAAGCAGAGATGCATAGGATGCACGTGACCAGAGAGGCAGCATCTCTCTCATTAATTACTGTGTGAAGTCAGCTGTAGTTTAGTTTGCCATTTTACAGTTTCTCCTGCTTTATTAATCCCCATTTTGTCTCTGGCAAGCCCTTCTCATTTCAAGGGAAAGAGGAAGAATAGAATAAAATTGCATTTACATATTGCTGGCTTTATATCTCACTTTAAGCATGGTGTGTTCAGTATAATCCATTACTGCTAATAAGCTACAGTAAAATTGCCTCAACTGCATTTTATGCAACAGTAATTATTTTGGCTATTAAGTGTTTGAATTAGTGTACATGCTAATTAGCTGCCAGTGCCGAAACTGATTTGTAAGAACATAGCTCCTCTCCTTGCCTTTCTTACACCTTCCCTTTATTTGGACCTGGCTTATCCTTGCTTTTTGCACAAGTGAGTGGGATCTGCCAACCCCGAAATAAGTGACTTCATGGAAAGGCTTCTATGAATGAAACCTATCACCAAGCAAAGTGCAGAGGCTGTATCCAAATGGCTCCTTCCCAGCAGCTGGATGATAGGCACAAACAGAACTGCTGCACAAAGAGCGCTGCTTTTGCCTACTTCCCAAGACAGTGGTGAGTGGGACTAGCAAGTATGTTCAGCCCAGGAGAAGTGTCACAAACAGACAGCCTCTTCAGGCACAGTTCTTTCCTGGCCCCTCTCCAAGCACTCTGCCTATCTACTAATTACATCTTTCTTAGGGCTTTCTTAGAGCCATCTTCTTTTTAAGGGCCTGATCTTACAAAATGCTGAGTTGTGTGTGTTTCTACTGAATATCAAGGAGGGGCCACAGCATCCTCTACATCTGGGCCTTGAGACATTTCAAGAAAAGGTTACTTTGATGGGGAACTACAATAGGGGTTAACAAGTGAGTATTAATACTGTGGTACTGGACTCCTGGTACATTATGTTATTCATCCTTCCCTTTCCACCAAGCTTGTCCTGATTTCCACCATGTAGAAGTAGCATCTGGCCTACTTCCTCTCTAAATATCCAGTGATCAAAAAGAAAATGTGTCACTGTCATATCAAACATTCATTTGTCTGTACAGGCTGAGAGAGCAGTAGACCCAGAGACAGCTCAGAGTGTACTGGTGTATTTGGGCAGGACGAGAAGTCTTCCCTCCTTGATTCCCTTGTGTTCCCTTCCCAACGGAGGCTGATGGGGTGTCACAGCCGTGGGACTGTGACGTTTCCCTAGTTATGTCAGGATTGTGTTCAGCCTGGGCATCTTTTTTCACTAGACACTGAAACAGAGGTGGAGCAGGAGTGTTGAGTGTTACCCTGAGCTGTGGTGTCTCTCTTAGCTGGTTGATCTGTGTCACTGCCTGTGGATCCAAGGAGCTATGGCCAGCTCACAGGGGAGAAGGATGAGACTGGGTATTTGCATTCTACAGTGCTGGCACCAAGCTGTTCAGAGCCAACAACCTGTACAGCCTGCAAGAGAGATACTAAAACTGGCATCTGCCCTTTGTTCACCAGGTTAGATGATCCTGGCTCTTTTTACTGAGGCTACATCCAATACAAGCTAGAGGCAACACTATAATCTGAGCCTTCCTGTTCCCCACCCCTTTGGCACTCTTTAGCTCCAGGTAGGACAGGAGAATCACTCAGACAATTTGCATCCAGGATGTGCAGTGCTTTCCTCAGCTCCCAGTCCCACAGCCTCTTCCTTTCTGCCATGTTCTCAGCATGAAACTGGGAACAAAGGGCACCTGGAGGCCTACAGCATGGCTGCTCCCTCCTGAATTCACAGCAGGTGAATGGAAACATGACTGTTTTGTGTTGGAACCAATCAGTGATCACAGCTGTCTCTGAGGCTGTGCTGGATTGTTGTACCCTGGAGAAACCGTGGCACGAGCAGTTGGAATGGGATGCTGTGCTATGTGGAGGCTCATGTTGTGCCAGGCTAAGCAATTAGGGCTCGTCCACTGAATAAAGCAGGCTGTGACCAGGCTTCTTGGCACTGCATGACTATTGTACAGCAGATGGTACACGGGGTATAATGGACTAAGAAAATATTCTGAGTGGGGAAAATGTCACAGCTAAAAATGGCACCACAGCTGACGTTGCTCTGGAAAAGCAGAGGCCAACTGAAAAAGCCTTTTATGCAGACAGTGGGTACCACAAAAGATGAAGACAGTCATAAGACTTTTTTTTCCCTCCCATTCTGAATCAGTTGATATGTCTCAGATTTTTGAATTGTGACCGAGTAAAGACAAGAGGTGAAGAGTGCATTTTCTTGTTCTGTTTTTAATACATGAATACAAATTGAAAATGCAAACAGAGACACCAGCTTTTTCCATGGGGGGAGTTAACATGGTCCCTGATGAATTGCTGTGCACTTAGCGGGGTATGGGACAAAGCCATGAGAGAACATGAAACTGACCAGTTATATTGATCAATTATAATTTGTAAGGCAGAGGGTTTATGAAATTTAAGACAGTTGAACAACTGTCCAGCACTGTGGAGGTATTAGAAAGGAAGGGCAATGCCAGAAGTCTAAATGTGCTGATGCAGAGACTTTGGCAAATATTGTTAGCCAAGACAATGCAGCATTTGAAAGAAGGATGCAAAAACACCCATAGGTTGTATTATTTGCTGGTGGATTGCAATGAGTACAGGTTGGACTGGAGGATAGTGAACTTCAGGAAGAAAGGAAAAGTGGATACTGCTTTAACTGAAGCAAATCTCTCCTAAACTACATAGTTGTGTTAAAGATGTAGCCAGTGGGTCACAAACTGATACAAACCACAAATACAGGAATATCAACATAGACACAACTGATATGGCTGAAGAGAAACAGATAAAGCCTAAGTGATGATGGTAAGGGATGACAATTGACCATCTTGGTAAGTTGTGAGTGGGCTCTATTAGTCTGCTGGGTGCAGAACTGGGGAGGATACTAATTGTTATGGGAATCTGGGACTTACCTTGCTGGGACTTGCTGACCTCCTCAGGTGAATATGCCATTAGAGAGGGAGGCGGCAAAAAAAAAAAAAAAAGAAATTGAGAGTGTGTGTTCACAGATCAGCAGTATTTGTAACACAGCACCAGAGACAGCCCCACTGTCCCACACCATTAGCATAGCTCTCCTTGCCCTGAGGCAGAAGTCTGGGGAGAGACAGGCAAATTGATTTCACTGTGAATCACAAAATCAATAGGGGAGTTAACAGCATAGATACCCATTTGCTCATTGCTCTGAGAGAAGGCAGAAATCCAGAATCATCCACTTCATATATGAACCCAAAGAAATTTAATAAGCATTTAGAAAGGAACATTTTCCAAGAACTGGAAGAAGAATGCTTGAAGAATTCAAACTTTTTTTTTTTTTAAGCTTGGTGCACCAGCAAAGTTCTGAAAGCCTAAAAAAGAGTGCCTACATGCATTTAAGCCTTGTGCATTCCTGGAACACTGCTTTCTCAGATAAACTGTGGGACTTGGACCTGCAGCATGGCCCCCAAATGACTGAATGTTGGGATAAGCTTTTTTGTGCACCATTTTCCCCCTTCTCTCTCTTGAAGTCCTTGTTTTCATTGAAAAGGAGAATAGCTGTGCAGGCAGGGAGAAAGCCAGAAGGCTCTCCATGGGTACTCCCTTGAGGCTGTATTATAGAGTTTACTCATCCTGATAGCCTTAAGATGCCAGTCGGGGTTTCTTGGGTCCTGAGGAATTTCACTGAAAAGACAGTAAATGGTAAGGGCAGCAAATGTTTCTACAGAGCCCTGCTTTGGCAGCCTGGGCCACTGCCTGGGTCTCCTTCTCTCAGAAACAGGGGTGAGACAGACTTTCTACTAACTGCTGCAAGCTCTGGGTGATCAGGCCCGGGCAGTGTGTGGATGCTGAGGAGCCCTGGCTGTGCATGGGCTCATGTCATTGGGAAGGCAGCAGTGCTGCACTTCTTGGGAGGTTCCTCTGCAGAGTCCCACGTTGCACAGGGGTACATGGTTGCAGCTGGCAGACTGCACAAGGCAAACCTCTGTGCCTGCTTGGCTCAGGGTGATTTCTGAACCAGGAAATGGAACCCATCAACAAGTCACCTCCTATCAGGCCCTTTTTGCCCATTTTCCATAATGTCCTTCTTTATAATCCTCCTACCCTAAAGTAAATTGACTTGCCTGGCTTCTTTCTCCCTTCAGTAATGCCAGCTACCATGTAACTAAGACCTGTTACCTGTATGTGATAAACATTTCCTTCCTTCTCTACTTTATAGTCTTTAGACTGCAAAGCTTTGAGGGCAGGTTTGATTTCGTGTATGTTTGTGTGGCACTTAGAACAGCAGAATCTGAATTTGGGCCGAAACTATGAGGATTTAGTCACTCCTTATCTATCATTTATAAAAGGTAAGCTCTACTGGTAAATGCTCTGGAGAAGGCACTGCTGCCTCCATTCACCTTTGTTCCTGCTGTGCCTCATTTGCGTTGAGGATGTGTTGGAGGAAATTGCTCTACACACAACATGGAGTTAATTGCACTTTATTATACCCTTATTCAACATCTCTCTCTTTTTTTTTTTTCTTTTAATTTCTCCTTTTTCTATTAAGCACTAACAAAAATGAAGACAATTCATATTATTTTTCTTTTATGCATAGTAAGAGCCTTCTCTGTCTCTCTTCTGCTGACTAGTGAGTTCAAAGAGTTTTGCATCACTCTTCACAGACAGCTCAGCTCAGTATGCCATCCCACCTCTTCCCTTCAGCCATTTGTTCCCATCTCAGCAAGGTCTTCATCTAAAAAAATTCCTAAATTGCATTAATTGGTCAGTGAGCTGACATGTAATGCAGCCTGGTTTGTGAGGCTGCATGGAAAGAGAGGAAACCTCATTCATTGTAAGCTAATGCTCTAATTTCTTTTAGAAAGTGGTGCTTGCAAGCATTTGTGCAAAGAAAGGACCTGTGCTCTGTAGAGTCAGTCCCAGTGCTTATTTCTCAATTTTGGGTCATGTTCCCTTCAGAAAGTAGGCATGAGAGGAAGAGCAGCTCAGCTGAAGAGAAGAAGTGAGAGATTTGAGAGGAGAACTGTTTGAATTACTGTCTGCTGCATGTATGAGAAAAAGCACAGAAGCTGGTGGGCTTCTGCTTTGGTTCTAAAAAACCAAAACTGTGGAATCTTTAACCATCAGAGAAGCACAGGTAGAGTAAATCATTGCCTAGGGAGCTGATTTGTTTGAGGATCCTTACTATAATATGAGCACAGACACAGGTCAACAGTGGTGCAAGACAACCTAAGTGCTCCTTCTACCTGTTCTCCAAAGAGTTTGCTTTGTTCCTTAGAGTTACCTGGACAGTACAGGATTTACATAAAGCTGGCTAGGAAATGCATGGTAGTGTCTTACACACAGAAAAAATGGAAAAACTTAAACAGCAGGTCCCATCCTTAGTTTCTTGAGGCAGAGGAGGATTAAGCAGTTGAAAGTGATGGACAGGCTCCTTAGTGGATTTGTATCTCTGAGCTCAGATACTGAGACTGGCTAGGGCTAAGTGGCTGCAAGGGCACAGACAAAGAACCAAATGCTGAATTAAGCAGCTCTGGATGTATTTTGGCCACTCTTGCAGTCTGTTTAGGACATGAAAAGAGGACCAGAGGGAGGTAGGCTCTGGTTTTCCTCGAGGCTGGAGTTTCTTGGCTGTCTGCTTGCTTTCAGCTCTGTTCTCTGTGCTCTCAGGCAGAGCGTAGCCTGCGTGGGGAACTGGGCTGAGAGCTTCAGGCAGTCAGAGGCAACTTCCTTCTTGCTTTTCCCAAGCATCACTGTCTGGCTCAAGGCTCTTGATATAACATACCATACAGTAGAGTGAGGCTCAAGCTCCTAATCAGTATAAATAGTAAGGATTGCTCACTTGGCAAGTCTTGGCTTTAGCTCTCAAGAAAGCTTTCGTTGCCTTGCTTTGAGTTCCTCAAGTACCTACAAAAGAAAAGTTGTTCACCTGGCCTTAAAGTAGGGAACACCTGCAGTAGAAGAAAGGCAAAAACTCAATTTGGACACCAGTAGAAAAGAAAGTAAGCAAGGAGTGTGGAAATAGGGTTTTGTGTGCAATGTCAGCTCTCTGTGCTGTCTTCCCAATATGTAGCCCACTTTCATTATTTTGTTTTCTTCTTGGAGTCCTACTTCAGGATGCTGTATTACAGACTCAGTTCTCGTTACCAGAAGTACAACCTCAGTTCCCAATCAAAGGTACAAAGGTGAGGAACAAAGCTTGGAACAATGGCATGATAGTAACACTCCCAAATGGAGAGTCTACTGTGAATCTATTTTAAGCCATTTTGGGAGGAGGAGGGGGATTTGACAGGAGGAGGATATTTGGTTATATTATGCAGAAGCTGCAGAATTTTCTTCCTTGTCTTTCCCCACTTACAGTTCTTGAAGATGAAGAGGTGGGAAATGTACCAGATTACCTGGAGTCGATGGGAGAAACCTATCTAGGATTTCTTGATTTAAAAACTGCTGGACTTTTTGTATTGTGACAGAAATACTTTACAAAACTCTGTTGTGTTTTATGTGCTAGTAATTTTTAAAGATGTCCTAGATATAATATAGATAGATAGGCATAAAATACACTTTGGATACTGCAGACTAGAATGCGTGCATGTAATGACTGCTTGGATTTGCAGGATAGGAATCTAAGTCAGTAGGTGTGTTAGAAACACTCAGAAGAGTGGTCAGCTCATCTGAGAAACCCCACAGAACTGCAGACTCAAAAGCAAAACGTGTGGCAGATAAAAGCAACCAGTGTCTTTTGAAATTCTCACAGGTTTTTTTATTGCTTTTCTGTGTGAAAGAGAGCTGTGAGACCATTTTAATGCATCTTTTGGAAGGAACAGCAGTTTTAAGCCTGAAGTTTTCTTCCTTGCTGCATTTATTTTTCCCCTTCAGGCATACAGGTGTTCCTTTGCTGTCTCTGTACCTGCTCATATTGCAATCTTCCATGGCAGTGCTTGGGGCAGGGGTGGCAGCAGCATCAGCCTGGCTGTGGGTCAGGCTGTGGCAAGCACACAAGGAGGTACCTGGCAGATCATACACTTGTTCTCCACCTCTGTTTTGAAGCAGGCAGTGGCATGGCTCTAGCCAACATGCCTTCAGTTAGACCACGTGGATTTGTGAAAATAGCAATTTAAAGTGCCTGGCTGAAAACCAGAATTTAGTAGAGACGTTTTTCAGTGTTCTTACTGCATTATCAATGCAAAGAATTCTGGCAGTTCTAATAATAACCTTCCTTTACATAGCTTAAAAAAACCCTCTAGTCTTTTCTACTTTTTTTTTCCCCTGGCAGTTCCTAAGTGTAAGCTGTGTAATGCAGCTTTCAAAAGAAACTGTTTCTATTTTTCTACTGACTAGAAGAATCAGTGTTCTTTATTGTGGGACCAGACTTTAAATATGTACCTCCTGAAAGCTTAAAGTTTATTTCTTACATGAGAAAGCAAATTCAGATCAAGAGTCCAAATTTCAAGGTTTTCTTATATCCTAAGTTTTAAAGATCAGGATTGTGGAGAAGTAGGAGTATATGAACTAACAACATTTCAGAGGAGACTTCTGAGCTCTGCATTTGGCATTCATTGCCACTGTCCAAATTCCTAAAGTTTTTCTTATTTCAAACCATTTATTTATTTTGTAGTCAAATTATCATAACATTAGAAAACACATTAGTCACATATCTGTTATCAGAGTGGTTCTATCAAAGTCTGATTACAGTAATTTTTAAAATCAGAGCCTGTAAATGAAGTCTGTAGTATCTGTTTTCATCTGGATAAAAAGCAGCACTCTTTTTTGAAGAGAAATTGATCTGACTCTGCACACTTGGATACCAATTAGGAAGAAATTCTCACTGCAAAAGCACAAGAAAGAGTGGGCAGAAGGCTGTACATCTCTTTAAAAAGAAACTGTAATGATACCCTTTTTACAGTCTTGTTAATCTTGGCTTTTGAATCAGAGAATATCTGAGCAGAGATGTCTGAACACAGGATTTTGGGTGTGGGGGAGGTGCACCAGAAAACAAGGTGTAATTGATGAAAAGGTGCTCTGCTCTGCTCCAGTAGTGAGGTGCTGTTAAATGTTAAAGCAATGCATTTGTTACAGGTGAAGGTGTGATATGCAGAGGTTTTGTACCCATTTATGCATTTTTGGTAGAGCCTGATACCAAAATCTAAACCAGCTGCAGTTACTGTAACTGTGTAAAAGGTGTCATTAAAAGGAGCTTAGAGTGACGTTGGAAGTGTCCATCCTCTATGGATATAAGGTCAGATCCATTGTGCACATCCTGCATGAGACTTAGGGATTTGTAGAGGTTTTATGGTCAATTTATGCACTATTCCCTGATTTCTTTTCTGTGAGATAAACCATTAGGAGACAGCAAAGCAGGCACACAACTTATATGCTATGATAAAGTTTATTAACAGACCTAAGAGAAAAGGAAAGAAAAAAACCAATCAGAATAAACAGTTAGAACTCTTCTCCTCTCCCTCCCGCTCCTTCTCCTCTCTCTCCATCCGTGTTGCAGTTCTTAAGAAAGAAAAGGGTTTTTTCCTGCTTTACCTGGTTCTCCAAACTGCCACCTCCTGCAGCAAAAACCATCTAAAGTAATGTAAAGTCTCTTTTTTCTATAAACCCTCTCGCGGTTCCTTCAACTCTAGAACATGGGCCAGCCCATGGGGGTATTACTCTTTCGGATGAGAAATTGTGGCTTGAAATTCTAAGGCTTTTTCTTTGCCACCAAGTTTTAAAAGCCTCTGCTTTCTGATAAACCTGGCATGGGCATTTTCTTCACAACCTTTACAAGCCACACATCAAAATTGTCCATCCCCCATGAGTTTTAACTGGATTAAAGAGACAAACAGTCTGGGATANGGCCGTGGCTCCCGGCCACCACCCCTGGACCAGAAAAAACTCCCCAAAGTCTCGCCTTCCGTGGAATTTTATAGGTGACATTGAGAGAAACGCGATTCGACCAGGCAACTGTCTGTCATGTCGGGGTTAACCCACGACAGGATTTGAGTCTCAGGTGTGCTCTGCTGTGCTGCCTTCATTTCCAGGCTTGTGGGTGACTGCGGGGCAGGAGAGGTCACAGTGTTGTGGTGCAGCTGTGTTAGGTTTTGGGGCCAGGGGATGTCTTGCCAGAAGGTGATTTTCTCTCGGTAACTTCATTCAGTAACTTCATGGCTTTTCCTCCATCCTGCACTTGGGAGTCAACTTTGTGCCTTGCCATGTGATGCAACTGGTGAAGCCTTGAGTGCTGGAGCAAAAGAAAATAAGAAAGGTGCCCATGGGCTCAGACAGAGCAGCTGTAATGTGTGGGTGGCTTGGAAGCAGTTGTCCATGGGCATACTCCTGTCCTTGGGGAAATACAGGGGTATTCAAGCTAACTTTATCCTTCTTCTATGTTTTGTTGTCTTTTTTGTTTGTTTGTTTTTGTCTGTACAAAAGAGGGTTGTACTACATTTCATCATGATTTTTGCTTGTATTCAAGTCATGACTAAGCCCCTTGCTTCTGTATCATAAAATTGCTGCTGACAAGGCAATGGACCAATCTTCTTTGCCATAAGTGACCTGAAGGAGGTTGCTCTGCACCCTGGCTCTCTGGGGCTCTTCCGGCTCCTGTTTCCCCAGCTCTGGCACCTTGGACTGGCCCTTCAGCTAAGCAGGAATGAGGCACAGTTCCCTTAAACTCAGGGGACCTCTACTAACCTGTGCACGTGGCAGATATCATCCATTACTGTTAGTGTTCCCAGAAGGTGAAACGTGTCCAGATGCTGTTACTGTAGGCAGGGAAGAAGGAGCCACAGTTTTGTCCTTAATCTGTATCTTTGTAATGCCATGGTGGGGGGAAAAGGTGAAGAAGCATCCTGCCTCCTCTCAGTTCTGCTAGTATTTACTCATGGATGTGACAAGCTGTCATTTTCTAGTTGGTGTGAAAAGTGACACTTATGTCCCTTCCCCCCACTGCAACCTTGCCAATATATTTGCTGCATGCAGATATAGATTTGTGTTCATTTCCCTAGCAGATGTCACAGTGATTCAGTACAAAATCTGCTTGGGGACATGATGATAATTGAACTGTCCTCCAGCAAGGGGAAATGAATGCGTGGGTATTTTCTGCTTCTCTTACAACAGTAGAGCTTTATATTTCAGATCCTTGATTCAGAGCTTTAGTTTCCCATTTTTCCCAAGCAGGCTGGGTAAGATGTACTGACATAACCAATGTGAATCCAAGATGATGTTTGAACTGTGCATTATCTAAACTGTTTAGGAACTGACTTTATATGCAATGCCATTGTGAAGTGACAGTTATTTGATATTTAGATGCAAGAAAGCATCTATTAGTAGAATGTAAATACTACTCTTATTTGAAGTAAAGTTTAATTAAGTGCTGACTCCTGATACTCAAAATTTACTGAGAATGCTTTTCCTTTCTTTCACTTTTGCATCCAATTTACATGTAAAAATCATTCCCTGCCAAGGAAGTGGCTCAAGAAGTTTTGGTATTCTTGTTATGACAACCCAGGGCTACCACTTCCCTCTTCAGAGTACAAGTTGATTACATAGCTGCAGCACAGTAATACAAGGAGCCAAATTTAAAAAGAGTAAAAAGCAGTAACTAGCTGCTCACACTGCTGCTGCAATGCAATTGTTTGATAGCTGTATAATTGATGTGTGTGGGTGTGATATGCAATCTCCAGTCTGTGTGCATGCTTGGTGGCTGTATATTCTTCCAGGAGTTCCTGACTGCCTGCTCTTTTCTGTCGTTACGAGTAGATGTTTACATGCAGTGCATCTCCAGCTGCCTCTTGGCCAAGCCTTCTCAGAGCTCGTGGAAATACCCCTCCTTAATAAAGTTAATGTCAGTGGAGGTTGCCATTTCAACCATTTTGATATCCTTGGCACAAAGGAAATGCTGTTTCCTCCCTCTGGAGGATTAGAAAGCATTAAAGCTGCTCCATCTGTGAAGATTAACACACTGCTGGGTGGCTGTTTTTTCTCCCTTTCCCCCCTTGAAAGAATTACTGCTTCAAAGGGGTGCCTGCAAGAGGAGAGCTGTACTGCAGACTGCCTGACATCTGCTTTGTTCTTTTTGCTCTGTCTGCAGAATGCCCGCACCTGAAAATCGGTTTCACCTCCTGCTGTTTGGAGAGGGTGCTCCTGGGCTGGTATCCCACTGCTCATCCTGGCACGGTGTGAGTGGCAGTGGGAGTACTGAGTCTGCCCCTGAGGTTACTCTGGGGTGCCCTCCCACTCCTGTTTGCTGGGACTGGGGAGCAGTGTGGATGCCAGACTGAGTTTGAGCAGCTTCTATCCCTGTTCGTCAACATTTCATTTGCATTATTGACAGCTTTCCCAATGTGCCTGGGAAATCTGACAGATGCCTTCTAGGTCCCAGGGTGCTGAGCACACCAAACCACTTGTGACCAAGGAGGCAGATCCCTCTCCTTTCTGGTAGGCTTGCTGTTGGGAGATTGATATGCCAAACATCTTCTCAGCTTATTTGGCAATATGTGTGTCCTTCTCCAAACAAGGGCTGGATGATCCTCACACACCCATCAAATGCAAATCCCTTCAACTACTTTTCTCCACGTTGATTTCCTCAGTCAATGGTCCTGGCAGCAAATCACCTAGGCAGCGTTTCCTTTTCTAGACCTGAACACCTTTTCCACAAAAAGTAATGTGAAAAACTTAGAGAAATAATAATAATAATCTCAAATGAAATCATATTTTGGACATATAAAATCCCAGTGTCCTACCCCAAATCTCCCCCAGGTAGTCAGTGTACCCACCACATCCAGGGAATTCAGATACTTTCTCACAGGAGATTTGTTTGTGCTTTGGGGGCTTGACAGAAGTGTGGGTGCAGGGGTGTACATGTGGCTTCTGCTGTGAACAGCTCACTTGAAAGGAGCAACCCTGTGGGAGGGTAGGAAATAAAAGGATGGGAGGAAATTGGAGGAAAGGCCAAGGGGATGAAAAGGAGGCTCAGGGGTCACATTTTAGATCAGAGGAACACAGTCCCCAGTGTGGAGTGATTTGTGTTCATCTGCATCTTAATAAAGGACAATCTGTCAGGCTCGACATGATCCTTTTGGGCAGGATTTTCCAAAGGGCTGAAATGTGCTCCCTTATCTCTTTCGGCTGTCGTGGAACTTGCTCCTGAGATATGTAGTGGCTGTTACATCTGGGAAATAAACCCACAATCTGAGCTGGAAAAGTGCTGTTCTGATATAGTTACTGGAAGAGAATAAAGGAATTGTCATCTTACCTTCTTGTGTCAATAGAACAAGGAAAACAAATCAATGAATGCCCTTTTAGGCAAAAGGGAGTAGTTTTTTAATCCAGTTACCTGCACAAAGTAAACCCCACTCTGGAGGTCTAGAGGGCATCTAAAAAAAAAAAAAATCTGACCGCTGGGGCAGTAGCACAGACTTTCAAAGTAAAATGTTTCATTTCTGTCCCTATGACCCCTTATTCATTGGAACTGCAAAATTGCCCTCATATTGGAGAGACTTCAGTGAGAGCTAGTGAGCTAGGGTTGAACATGTTTGCTGTGGCAAAAGAGACTTCTCTGCTCTGGGCAAGATCAACATATTCCAAATGGTACTGCAAAAATTTTCAGTCTCTGCAACAGATGAGCAAACCCAACCGCAAAGTGGGAGGTGAAATGACGAAGCTGCATCATTTTGACAAATGGTGGTGTTGAACCATAGCTAATGGCAACTGCTGTGGAGCAGCTTATACATGAAAGAAGGGGGAAAGAGAAATGAGGGATAAAGGCAAGTTAAGGAAGGAGGGAAACAATGGGTTAAATGAGACTTGCAATGTTAGAAAGAAGGGGGAGGTGTTGGGACTGGGGAAGAAACAAGGCTGAGCTGGGATGGTGAGGGAGAAGTAGACATGAGTGAGTGGAGGAGTGGGGAGCAGGGGTGAGGTCTGCATTGCAATCCAAAGTGTTTATTAAGATGTGGGAGATGTGAGGCCTTTGGTCAGACACTGCTGCAGCATGATTGTGACAGGGAGGCTTCAAAACCTGCCCTGGGCAGCCTTGGTGCTGCTGTGGGCTGCTCTTGGGCACCAAGATGGAACTGCAGGGATGTGGCTCTGCCTCAGCATGCTCCTGCAGGTTATGGCATGGGAGAAGGCAGGAGAGGGATCACAGTTAATCACTACTTCTTCTCCTGACATACAAAGTTGGGTGCTAAAACAGACTCTGCTTCACTCCTACACACAATATGCTCAATCATTCCATTTTTAATGTAACAGGAAGAACTGGAAAGTAGGATTCTGCCAGGGCAGAAAATCTAGCTATTAATGCTGGGAGAGGGAAAATAGGGGCTTTGTACACAGGAATGTACACATTTCACTTGTACAAATTTAAGACAGACATTTCTAATTCAAGTATTTTAAAGGTTTGAATTTTCTACATATATGGAAGGGCACACTTGAAGTGTGGACACTTAGGATCTTGCAGACATAAAACTTGGATTTGTGAAATGGACAATTACTTCTGTCTCTAGATACTTCATAAGATCATATTTTCTGGCACAAGGTAAATTAGGCTACAACCAGCCTGGAAAGTAAACTAAAGAGGAGGGTATAAAAACCATTTCCTATTTCTCCTGTCACTGCTTATAGGCAGTCAAATATGTTTAGGAAGCAAACAGACTGTGCAAAGACCTTCCTTAATATCTTGCTAATGAGACTTGGCTGTGGAAGGGCCCATCCCCATCTCTGGGCTTCCCAGCTGTCTCCCTCTTGACTGCCAGTCTGCCTTCACAACTCAGAGGCAGGAGTTCCCCTTTGACACCCATCCCTGTCTTTTGTTTCTCTAGATACAGACCATGATTCTGCCTTTTCTCTTTGCACTTGAACTGTTCATGGTGATAATGAGGTCCCAAATCTTTCTGTAGCTACCTGGTCTAATCAGCCCTGTTTGGAAGCTTATTTTGAATGAGGTATTTGTTTCTTTCATCATCTGGGCCATACTTTACTTGAAATGTCTGTGCTGTTTCCTTCTATTAATCAATTGGCACTTACAAGAAATGGGATTTGTGCTGGAAACTAAAAGGAAAGGTTCCCTGGATAGATGATGCTTGAGGGAATGCTCTGAGATCTCTGATGGAAGCTCAAGTTTTTACTGTTGCTGTTGTGTGTTCGGCAGCTTAAAATAGGGTAGGGGTGAATTTCCTGCCTGATAACAAGATTAGTAAGAAGCAAAGTCTGTGGTCAGAGAGCCTTCAGCAGTCACCTGGCTGCCTTTGCACAGAGCTGTGCTCCAGCCCGCACGCAGCAGGTACCTTTGCTCCCTAGGAGGTGACTCACTGCAGGGAGTGGGTGTCACAAAGCATCTGTCAGGAGCACTGCCTGGGACCAGGAGGCGCACAGAGACCCTTTCCTGGTGAGCTGGAATGTGCCAAGTGTGTGGAGCAGCCATGCTTCGTGAGGGAAGGGTTGTGGAAATTGCCACCTTTGAGTAACCCTTTGTGGCTCACTCACAGAGAGAATTCCCTCAATGAATTCCCTGAACCAGACCCACAGGAACTTCACTACCTGAAGTTTCTTCTCTGTCCTTGCATTTTCCTAGGGACTCCTGCCTTCATCTGGCAGTGCTGCATTTGGTATCATGAGCAGTGTGGGCTGGTGGCAAGAGACCAGTGAAGGGATTTCATCCTTTAAGTTTACCAGTGAGAAATCTACTGATACAGTTAAATAGCCACAAATATGGAACTGGTCTGAGCATTTAGCAAACTACTGAAAAAATGAGATGCATTCTTGCAAGGGGCTGATGTGTTTTGAGAGTCAGAGGTGGTTCTTTAAATAAATGCTTTAAATGTGGTTTGCATAGATGTCTAAGTATAAAGAATAAGAGATGAGGGTGAGCGTTTTTGTACTGAATAGCAATGATGCATCCACACCTCTGCAAAGCATTAGTGAATTGTCAGGCTGGGTAGAGGAGAATGGCTCTTGCATCTCATTTTGGCTCTCATGAGGCAATACCTCTTGTCTAAGGTCTCATTTTGAGTACAGACTAACACCTTTGCATTTGATCCTGCTGCCACTGAGACTGATGTGAGACTACTTATCAAGGAAAGCAGACAGCAGGACTGGGAACCTGGGTGGATATATTCAACTTAAAAGGGTACAGTATAGGGTTTTTCCCTGTTCAAGTATCAAGCAAGCACTGTAAAAGGGATCTTCCTTATCATTCAGCAGCAGATCTGAGGAAGAGGCTCATGCTACTCTGTTATTTTCTAAATCTGCAAAAGCAGCACACTCTGCAGTTTGGCCAGAGGAGCAGCAAATGTAGTGTCACTGCATGGATGGCTTTTTCCAGTGGGAAATTCCACCATTGCCAGCCTTGCCAAAAGACAGCTTGGAGGAGGAGATTTCTTGTGATGATGGTAGTTCTTTCCCTATGAAATAAGAACAAGTAGGGAAATCCATCAAGCTGTTAGTCATGCATTTTATACACATATATATAGCATAGTGCATGTGAGTGTGTCTAAATGTTTATAAAAAACTATATTGCCCTCACACTCTCTGTATGAAGCATCATCAATTTTAGGCTTCAAAATAATAAGAAAAGTAGCTCATGATATGATGGGACATAAATGTATGTGCAATAGAAAATGGCCCAGCAGCTAATTTTGCTAATAATCTTTGTATTTAGTTTTTATGGAAGATACTAAGATTAGTGTGGCTTGAAAATAGATTTTACCTCTTTAAAACGAGCCTCCTTTCTTTGTAGCCCTGTGAAGCCTGGAGGTTATTTTTAATTTTAAATAGTGCTTGTTAAAGAGAAGTGAAATCAAAGGGTATTTTGGAATGTAGTCTTTTCTTTAAATACATTCCTTGTAGGTGGGGAAATCTACAAGTTTTTTGTACCACAGATGCTCAAGCTCCATTAATGTGCCTTTGTGTGCAAGTTCGTAAGGCGATACCATCTTACAAAGTGGTGTAGGAGAGATAATTGATTTTTAGTGCTTTCTGAAATGCAGAGCACAAACATGCCACAACCATTGTGAATATGGAAGCGTGAAAATTCGCTTGAGAAATAAGCCAGGGGAAGTTTTGATTCTGACCACTTTGTAAAAGTTTAATACCCTGCATATGCATCCAAGAAACTTAAAATCTTCCATAAATGCAGTGCATATCTTAAAAAAAAAAAAAAAATTGGTGCTTAGCCTTCAAAAGATTAAGTGATGGAGGCCCAGATCTTCAAAGATACCATCATGGTGGGTAAGATCCCACTTAATGTTTAAAAATGTTTCCGACACGTGCAGGATACTTCTAAAAAGCAGGAAAGCATACAGGATTTGAATGATGACAGCTGCAATGTCTTTGCTGCAGCTGGGAAGACAGAGATGGTGGCTTTGTGTTTAAATGAGACATTCCCTGAACTAAACTAATTTCTGGTGTAACATTGCAAAAGTCAGTGTAGTAAACTGGTCTTCAGGGTTAGTTCAGTTGAGAAGCTACATGGTGGATTTTATGCTCATAAACGTATTTTGGGGACTATATTTCTCCTTAGAATTGGACTCTTTATACTTCTGTGCTCGTTTTTTGGTAAATTATTTAAAACTGAATTGCAACAGCACTTCAACATTTGAAGCCAATTGGAAGTTAGCCTCTAGCATCATCATCAATGGAAGCAGAATAATTTTTCAGAGCAGAACTGTTTCCCCAGTCCCCTTGAGGAGAGGGGTAATATTCTGTAAGCAAGGCTCTGTCTCTTAGGCTGTTTTCTCCTTGAACATTTCCATAAGCTGAAATGTGTCTTCAGTAACCAAATGTGCATTAATTAGTCCTGAACTCTGCTCAGTTTGCTCTGAGTGTTCAAAATGAGAAGATACATGTTTATGAGGAAGGAAATGCAACTTTTCATTTGTATTTTAGGCCCTTGCCTCTAGTACTGGGGCAGAAGTAAGCTTTGAGGGCAAGTATGAGCAGAAATTTGAATGTAAGATGAGATTTGGAAAAAACCCAACTCTTCCTTAAAATCTGTTCAGAATCTACCATTATCACATATATGTAAAATTACACTATCCATTCCCTTTTAATTTTATCCCTAAATTAACTATAGTCATAAGGATGTTTCCTCAGGCAATTCTTCACTGATGCATCTTTCTTCCCAGCTGATTTTACTCAAAACACAACTTCTAGTTCCCCGATGGCTATTCAGAAATGCAATACTGAATCTACAAACTATCTTCCAGAATGAGGAAGAGAATTCTTCTCTGTATTCCTCCCTCAAAGTATAGACATTTCAGTCTTTGCCTTGCCAATTTTTTTCCCTTGCCTGTACACTGAGGATTTCTGTGGGACACATAATGAGGGTATGTAGCAGCTTCCCCCAAAAGCAGAGCTATAGCAGTGCTCTCAGCCAGAACATCACCCTTGCCTAGGGATTTCTGTGCTTCAAGGTCTGATGTTAATGATAAGGCTTGCACCCCAAATGCCACCAGACAGAGGTGTTGCCTGGTGCACTGAAATTGGTTGCTGAAGCAACTTGGCTTTTCCTGCACCAGAACCTCTCCTTGTGCTTTTTAGTTGAGCTGTACCATCTCCAGCATAGCTCATGTTAAGCTGCAGCCCAGCCTTAAAGGTCTGGGCTAATTCTGTGCTGTGGCCACTCTGGAATCCCATTAGTGAAAGAGCAAGCAGTTTCTTCCTGCCTTAACTTCAGAGTGCTTTGTTCAAATATTGAATACTTGGGACTAGGGTTTTGAAATATTGATACAGGAGAAAGTACAGACTGTCTCGGTCAAGCCCCGTGCAAGCTTTGCTCAGACGCCTTGGCGCGCCTAGGGCCTGTGGGGGAAGCGAAAAGGTCAGCGTGACTGGTTTTCTGGGGATGGGCTGGGCTGGGGAGGAGTCTGGCCTTTAACAGATTGTCTAGGAGGGAATTCTCTGGGATGATATCACTCATGATTTGGTAAAAGTAATACCCAAATGCCATCTACCGCAGTTCACTTCTTGCACGGTGATGACCTCAGCAGAGCACAGAATCTCAGAATGATTTGGGCTAAAAGGGACCTGAAGGAGCATCTGGCTCCATCCCCCTGCCATGGGCAACAACATCTTCATTAGACCAGGCTGCACAAAGCCCCATCCAATTTGGCCTTGAACACTGCCAGGCATGCTGTGCCAGTGCCTCACCACCCCCACAGCAAAGAACTTCATCCCAATGTGCCATTCCAGGGGGGCCTTACCAGAGTGGGTCAGAGCGGGAGAATCACCTCCCTCCACCTGCTGCTTATGCTTCTCTTGATGCAGCCCAGGATGTGGTTGGCTTTCTAGGCTGCAGGCACACATTCCTGAGTCATGCTGAGCTTCTTGTCCACCAACACTCTCAAGTCCTTCTCCTCAGGGCAGCTTTCAGTACATTCTCCACCCAGCCAGTATTTGTGCTTGGGACGCCCCAACCCAGGTGCAGCACTTTGCACCTGGCCTTGCTGAACTTCAGGAGGTTGGCCCAGACCCACCTCTCACAGCTGTCAAGGTCCCTCTAGATGATGTCCCTTCCCTCCTGCCCGTCAGTCACACCACACAGCTTGGTGTCACCAACAAACCTGTGGAGAGCGCGCTCACGCGCGAGGCCTGCCTGTGTGATACACGGGTTTGTTCCTCGGCCATTTCTCGGGTCCTGCCGCCCTTCGCATGGCACAGCGGTTCCAGCAAAAACTATTCCGTGGGGAAGAGAAGAAAATGAACATGTAACTCATAGCCTTGAGTCTTTTATTGATCTTTATGTGTACTGAATAGTGCCCCTTTCCCTGATCTGTCAAATCTTTTCCTTCAGGCCACTTTACTGCTAATGCTTAAGTGATGTCTGCAGTAATGACAGATGCGCATTCCTCACTGATTTTATGATATGTAGATCTTCCCAATGTATCGGTTTGATATAAAATGATCTCAGTGGCCTCAGGGCTCTGTGAGAGGTTTCAGATCCATGGGAAAAAGGGCTGGTGTGTCCACACCATCTCTTGCACAGTGCTAAACTCTGCAGGCAGCTCTCACAACTTTCCAAATCCACTGTGCTACTGAGGTGAGAGACAGCTTGCTCTGCCTTGATGGTAGCAGATTGATGAGTTTGGCTGGAGGTTTTCTGAGCTGCAACAATCACAGGGATTGTCATCATAGTAATGGAACAACAGGGTTCTTTGTGCAAAGGCAGCAAATCCCTTTGGGAGAGCGTGTCTGTGCAGAAGCACTTCTGTACCCCAAGCAGTGGGCAGCGCATTTTGTGACGTTACCATGGGTCAGCCTGTGCAGGTTTTGGAGGAACGAGGCATAGCTGCAGTAAGTCCTTTACATAGCCTTGTTTTTCAGAAATGAAAGTGATAACAGGAGGACTGTCCTCATTAAGTCTTCCGAGTGCAGCTTTGTGTTTTCTGTGCTGTTTTAGGATGATGGGAATGTTGGACATTTGACCGCTACAGTCTTGGCATGAGCCACAGCACACCAGGGATGAGAAATGCCAAGGCCTTGGGAGCCTCTGGCTGTGTGTACACATTGGATTCCCTCAATGGACAGCAGTAAGAGTAAACACTTGGCTTTAGCTGATTCGGTTTTTCGTTTGTTTTTATTTCCCTACCCCCTTTACATGATTTCTTCTGCTTGAGAATTGAAGATGTTGCAAACAACCCATCTGCGTTTTTGAAACACCTCCTCTGTTCCTTGATTATTTTAGTTTGTTGGTGTCACTTTGCATGTTTATACTATTTTCAAATGTTTATGTCACTCTCTTCCCATATTCTGTTTTTTCTCCAGTTGCTTCACAGCATTTGGAAGAGCTTGACTGCTTTTCTTTTGCCTCCTTTTTTACCTTAATTACCTTAGCAATGTTAATTTTTATCTTCTTATTTTATCCCCTTCTTATTTTTTATCTTATAAAGAAATACAAGGAAAGGAAGCTTCTTTCTTCACCACATCTGAACTTTCCATTTTTTCATTATCTTTTGAGGAATTTTCTAACAAAAAATGAGGTTAAATTAATAGTGATATTTTAAAAGTGGAAATATATTCCTCTTCTGTTCAAAATCACTTGTTATCCACCCCTGAGATTAGGGAGACACTAATCTGAAGTGCTCTGCTAGACATGGGCCATGCCTTGGGCCATGTCATGGGCCATGAGCCATGTACATGTTTCTTGTAAGAAGTTCCTTTTTACCGACAACAAAAGGATGTGTCTTCAGTATGTCTTTTTCTGCTGCATGCAGTAGGTACAATAGTTGCCTGCTCAGCTGCCACACAATAGAAATCTGGGTTTCATTTGAATTTTCAAGGTTATTGAAAGTGCCGTAATATTTTTCTCTCCTCCCTTTCTCCATGCTTTTTAATTTTCTTTCTCTCCATAGGCATGTCAGCCTCCAGCAGAGCTCGAAAAAGAGAAAAGAAGAAAAGAAGGGGGGAAAAAATAAATTACAAGAGCCAGCAAGGTATCCTTAGCGTTTCCCTGCACCTGGAACTACTCACGCTGGGGTTGCGGGCGGGGGGGAACCGTGCCCGGCAAAAACCCTGGAATCAAAAAAACGGGACGTCAGGGAGTGTTAGAGGGGAAAAAAAATAGGAGAGAAAAAAAAAAANGCCGGCGCGGCCGCCCCGCCGAGGAGCCCCCGCGCCCCGAGGACGAGGAGGTGGATCCCCGCATCCAGGTGAGGGCCTGCCTTCGCAGGGCCGGCTGCGGAGTTTTTTTAAGGTTGTTTTAATGTGTGTGTTGTGGCTGTATGTAGTAATGGTTGCCTTTTATGTCACTGCTTTTTGCTACGTATGTGCATACATATATATGTACACATATATATAGATTTTTTTTTTTCCCTCCCGTGCCGGGCGGAGCAGCCCCGGGTGTCTCGGCACCCGCCGGGAGCGGGGGGAAGCGGCCCCGGGGCGCCCCAGCCCTTTGTTACCCCGGGCATCGCTCCGCGCCGGGCTCTGTTGGGCGTCCCTCCTTCTCCTCCTCCTGCTGAAATCCCCCCTCCCCTTTTTAGTTTTGGCCGTGATAGCGTGACCTTGCTCGTGGAGCGGGGCTTGTGCTCAGAAATGCATAAATGCGGGGAAACGTAGATTTCAAAAATTTTATTTCACTATTTTTATCATTATTTTTTGTTTCTTTTAAAAAGGAGCTTAAGTGGAATATGGTGCTTCCTCTCTCTGCATGCCTTCTGCAGTGCTTTTTATTCTTGCATGGTTTTTAAACAAAGCTTTTCTCCCCAAAATCACGGGTGGATCAGTAGCCTGGTGCAAACTTCAGGCATGCTGTGGTCCCTGAAATGAAATGTATTTTTAGGTTTCTGCAGACTTATGGCTTTTGCCTTCAGCATTGCTGGGACTGTTTGTCATGAATGAATATAACGTGTGTACATTGCTGAGAGGATCCTTGGCGTAGGTCCCTGCTTGCTGTAATTGTCATTCTTTTCTCCATCGCGAGCATTTCATTTTCCAGGGCTGAGCAGAGCAGTTGCAAAATTCGCAAAACATGGTTACACAGAGCGGGGCCCTCAGCCAAAAGCTAGCCTGGTACTGCCCTGATTTTAAGAGGCTAAGCTCGGCTGCTGTCTATTGATCTAATTTTGGCCTTAGGTTCTTCACCTTACAACACGTTTCCACATATATGATTTGTGAATTTTTGGCAAAACAATTGTTTTTATTAAGTTTTCCGTTTGGTTTGAAAAATGGGCTGCTGTGTCTGCTTCCACAAGAGCCATAAGGTTTTTAGCCTTACAGTAAGAGACAATTAGGTAATTTTTGGATGAGTGTTTGTTTCAGACAACATGGATACGCAGATAGGTGTTTTCCAAATCCTAGGAGTGGGATGTGAAATCTGACCTCTGAGGATAAGAGAGCTAAACTGTTGTAATTAATTCCCTTCTGGTTGTAACCAGAGTCATTCTTGTAGTCTAGTGGGAAACTGCTCAAGCGACAATCAATTTACAGCATTCGCTTTGTACAGCAGAACATTTCAAGGCATATTCTGTTACACTGGTTGACAATTAAATAACGTTTAAATTGGAGAACGCTCCTGTTAAAAATCTTATAGTCTCTCATGAAAGAACATGTTGCTCAGATAAAGAAAGCTATCAGATCTCCTCCAGAGGGTTGCTTTTTGTGGTAAGAAAGTCATTGATAATGAGCTTTATTTTTACATAACTTCATTCACGCCAACGCCACCTCTACTACATATTTATTCAAGGGATTTAGCACCTTTGTTTTGGCTGTTAAGGGATCAAAGTGTTGGCAGGAAGGCAAACTATCTAAACATGATTGTATGTCCCACTGATTGGTTGTGTTACGAAATGGTTTGCCAATCCAAAATAAAATGCCTCTCGTGCGGCGAGACGTGTTTCTTATCAGTTCTGTCCTTTCGCTGCGTGTCTCCTGTGATAGTCCAAACTTTATGCTAATCTTTGGGGGTGGGTGTGTCTGTCTCCCTAGTGCCTCGCTGCTACTCACTGTACTGTTTAACAAGACAGAGGTACTGTACCTTGTGTTTATTTGTAATGGTGAAGAAGTAGCTGGAGGAGGAAATGTGTTGCCCTAACCATAAAGCTTCTCTGATTATTTTTTATTTTAAGTAGCAAAGTAGAAGACTGGTGGCAAGTTAAGCTCAACATCTCAAGGTTTCCTCTTTTCACTGATTTCATAAGCCACAGCCCTTGTGAGCTTTCAGTGGGCGTGCTGAATGAACCTTCTCGGACATGTTTTTTTCCCTGATTTCTTACTAAGCATCTGACTCTTTCTTTCTAGGGGGAGCTAGAAAAACTGAATCAGTCTACAGATGATATCAATCGCAGAGAGACGGAGCTGGAGGTACAGAATTTATCCTTGCATTTTCCTTTTGTGCATGCTGAATTTTTGTGAACAACAGGGGCAGTGTTTTTGAGTAGGCTGCCTCCTGAGTTTGTGCATCCTGAATAGTAGTTTTGCAGCAAGAGTCTGGTGATGATTTTTTTAAAAGGTATTAATTGAGCTAGCAGCTGAAGCAGAAAGGGAGAAGGTTGAGGTATGCTGACAGTGTAAAAGACCCAGTGTGGAGAACCTCACACACCACCACTGCCAGAACTTATTTTTAGGTTTTGACACTAAGCTTAGACAAGTTTTATTTTTGCAAGTCACTGTTTTGTGTTTCTTGATTATAGACAGGGAGAGTTTATTTGGTTAAGAGGTTTTTGCCATACAGCTGTCTGCCAGGGTCATCTCTTTGGTGGCTGTTTGGGGCTTTTTTAGCTTATTATCTTTGCCTTTTTTTGTCATCACTTCCTGAGCAGGGAAGGTGATGAAGGAAAGTTGGAATAAAAGACTTCCTGGTTGTACAGAGAGGTTTTCATGGATACGTAAAAATCTAATAGCAAGTTCTGAAGAAATTGTTTCTAAATCCCCAAATTTGAGCTTCATCTACTTGGTAGATGAAGCTCAACATTATTGATCTAGTAGTGAAGCAAAACGAACTGACCTGTTTGTGTGTCAATTTTCATTTGTTTACAAAACAAGGAAGATAAACCCAGTGGAGGTGTAAGATGAATATGCTGCTACAGAAAAACTGGCATAAAATCTGACTTTACATCCTAAATAATTTTGGTATCATTACAAAGTTTTCAATACTGTATCAAAACATGCTGAGATTGCAGTGATGAACATACTATAGAAGTACATCTGTAAACTTTTATCTGTACCTTCAAAATGTCAAAGTCTGGTTTGTTTGTTTTAAATTTTTTAAATTTTTAAAATTTTTTTCCTCACGTGTGTCTTTTAACGAGGTGGGTATCTCAAGCATGGAGTGGTTCTTAGTAAAATTTAAAAATACTGGAGTGTCTGCTGAGTGCACTGAACAGAAAATAGATTTATGATCTTGGGAAACAAAGAAGCCTTGTCTCTTTTTTCCTGTCCTCACTTGTTTGCATTTTCTGTCATTTGTGGCATGTAGATTACAAATTTATTGGTAAATAAACTTAGTTAAATGGGGAACTACCTGCTGTGCAAAATTAAATGATATTTTTGCTGTGAAAACTGTTTCAGTGTCTCTGGGTTGATTTAAATTTTGTGAGGAACTTTAAAAATCAGTATTCTAGTCTGTAACAGCAGCAATTAAATGGACTCCAGGACTCTTTATATAGATATATTGAAAAAAATAATCATTATATGTGTATTTTCAGTCTCCTTATTTCATGCTGAGGTACTGAAATTGAAAGATGGTGTTATGGACAGTTGCCTGGATTTCATTAGTTTTGTCATAACCTTGCACTGAGGACATATTATGAAGCAGATGGAATAGTAATAATAATGCAAAGGCATACTCATGAAAAAGTCTCAGTGATTTTAAGATGGGATTTTGCTGCTTGATTAAAATTATTCATTTGATCAAGTGTTTGTCGAGTTTGCAGATTTGTAGCTACTTTGTGTGTGACATGTGCTGAGCTGTAGAGACTGAAAGGCTCCTGTAAATATGATTATAAATAAAAGAGCAGAATTTCCACATTAGCTTGGATAGGTAGAAATCATATAATCATTCTCTGCCCTTTGCCATTGCTTACTGCAGGTCTGTCTTTAGTACTTACTATAAGCAGTCTTTGATGGGGTTAAGATAAAATACCACCACAAGTATGCTTTCTTGAATGCTTCCTCTTCACTTTTCATCCAAAATCCTACTGGATGGATGCCAGTTTGTGGTATCATGCAACTGCATAATTTTTAATCTGTAAAGAATTTCATTACACTTGATCTGCTTAAATATTGATGATCCAAATGCAGTTGGATGATGTAAGCAAGACTTAAATTATATACAGGTTGATAAATGCTTTTTAAATGGACTTAAAACCTTTCTAGGGGAAAGAAATAATAATAAAAAAAAATCCCACAACACCCAGCACTTGTGGTTAGTAGAAAATCTCTACATTCATACTCTGGACAAGAAAAGAAAGATTTGCCAAGCAGCCTTATAGGATAAATCCAGAGTTTGGAAGTAGGAGTTTGGAATTGGGATCATTCTGCTTCAAAGACTTCCAAAATCCATGAGTGCTGTTGAAAATGTGGGCTTCTGGGAGAGTTTCATACTGAGTTGCCCTTTGAAGATTTGCTGTTTTGGCTCTTATTAGCTGCTTTGGGTCCCTCTTGCTACCCCTTCCTAGTTTGTGGTGTTCCTGCTATATTTCATTGGAAGAAAGATGCGTGTGGGTGTTTTTTAACCAGACAATGGAGTTATATTTATCCTGTTTTGCTAGCATAATTTTCTTCATCTTTTCAATATCTTTAATGGGAACATGAATGTATCATTACATTATTTAGAGCACAAGATGCTGACTGCCAGCTTCCTGTAGCATTACTTTGTGGTCTATACATTCCCACTGTTGATTTTTTCCCAGAATAATCTGGAAAAGCAGTGGGAGTGTTTGAGTAGAAGGTAGGTTTCTTTGAAGGAAGTTCAGAAAAAGACACCCATGTTTTTGTGACTTGATGTACTCTCTGATAAGCAGGAAGGGTAACCTTGTGGCATCTGGGTTCTGCAAGACTGTTCTGGACTTCCTGTATGTAGCTTTGTGTGAATTTCTCAAAGTGGGACTGCTGGATGTCTCCAGTTCCCATTAAGTGGAAAAAAAGGCTGTTAAATCCTTCTAAACCCATTCTGCTTTGTTCTTGTAGTGCCTCAGGTCTGCATCTGCAGAATGGAAGTAATAATGCTGCTTTACCCAGTGGAAAATGCTGTGGGGCTGAATTCAGTAGAGGCTTCTAGGATTTTGAGACTGCACTGTCTTGGTGTAGCCACAGGAATGTCCATGTTTGAGCAATGTTGAAAATATTGGTGTCTGCTGCTTACAGTGGTGATCAAATGGGGAATTCTGTTTTAAGTTGACCAGCCTGCCATTTATTTTTATTTTTTAAGTTCTGCACTGAAACTGATACATGATCCATTTTTAAGCTGAACGGGCTGCTTTTTTTTTAATCTTTTAAAATAAGTTCTGCACCCATACCGCCTGTGAGAGCACTGGGTGTACATGCATGGCATGACTTGAACAGATAGGTTGAAGTTGGCTACATCTGTTCTTTTACTTGGAAGAATTACTCTTTTTTTTTTGCTCTTTTGACCTATCCTATTAAACCCTGAAGAAATATCCTGACCTGCTGACGCTCGCAGCCTGTTCAGGAGTTGTGGAGCTGCTCAAGGGCACTGAGTGGCTGGTAGTTATATGTTGTGCTAATGTATTGCCTGTTAATGAATCTTTGATTAGACTTGATTTAAAATCCATAATGCTGCTCGTACTAAGTGCAACACTGAGCATTACTGACACAGCAGAAGGATGATGAGGGTTCTCTGAGGGATTTAACACTTGGCTTCGCTGATGTCCCTGTTTGTGTTTGAAGTGTCTGTGAAGAGCTGGGGGAAACATCTTGCAGGGGAGATACAAGTGTGTTTTGGCCAAATGCAAGAGCTTTTTTCCTGTTTATTGGAAATGCATCTCCATCTGAACTCGCATCAGAAGCTGTGAATGTACTTAACAAATGTGCATGACTTGCCTGTCCAGCCAGCTCATACACAGCTCGGACTGGCTCTGAAAGTACAGCTCAGATGTAACAAATTCACCCGGGGACCCTCTGGCAGCTTTGCGGGGAGGGGAAATGCAGCACATACCATTAAAATTACCACTGGAATCCCAGCTATCCCAAATGTGGTTTTTGTTAGAGAGAGTTTTTCTGTTGCTGGAGCTACGAGCTCGCCATTGTTTGTTCATGGGAGATACTGCACAGGAAAACTAGAGCTGAACAGTGCTGCTTTCAGCCATGCTCGTTTATTTTAGAGGGCCTGGCTGGGATCCTTCTTGTGTGCTTGCCTGGATCCTCTAGTCCTGATCTGCAAGACTTTGTGTTACATTCAGTTCTGGATTTATCATAAAGGTCACCCTGGGTTGTTGTTGGATAGAAAGACAGGGGTTTATTAGCTGTGGTGCTCTTTCACTTGTGAGCCTCGTCAGCATTTGAACCCCTCTCGGAAAGGGAAGGACTTTTTGTTGTGGTTTACCCCCAGCTGGCTGCTAAGCATGACACAGCCCCTCGCTCCCTCCCTGCCAGTGGGACAGGAGGGAGAACCAGAAGAGTAGAAGTGAGAAAACCCATGGGCTGAGATAGACAGTTAAATAAATCAAAAGCTGCATGCACAGGCAAAGCAAAACAAGGAATTTTTCGCTGCTTCCCATTGGCAGGCAGATATTCACCAGTTATTTGGAATTGTGACAGGCAGATATTCACCAGTTATTTAGAATTGCTTCTTACTTCTTCACTAAAATATGTGGTTTTAGGAAAAGAACTTGAGCTGTTGATGCTGTCACACAGAAAAAAACTAAGTATATCTTAAAAAAAAAAGTCCTCCATCTTTCAGGTTTTAGAAAAATGACCTCTCAGTGGCTGGAATCTCACTCTGAGCGTGCCTGCTTGGCTTGAGGAAACATCTATCTGTGGAAACATCCGCCACCTTATCAGTATCCCTGTGCAGCATTTTCCAGTGTCCACAAAAGAATGCAGAGAGATAAGGGCAAAAGCAGCTCACTGGCTGGTGTTCCTGCTGGCTTTTGGAGGAGGATATTACATGGATGATGGATTCGTCCAGCACTATCAGGACAAATCTTTCCACATCTTTATTATCTACTTGCTTCCATAGGAAATGGCTACTGTGTGTGAATTCCTTGTTGTTTTGTCTTCTGCTTTCATCCAAGGATGAGTAAGGGAAGGCTTTTTCCTCTGCTGTGGCTCTGGAAAGATTTTGTCAACCAAGTGAGTCAAAGGGCTTTACTTGATTCATGTTCTTGAAGTAGAGATGGGTTTCCAGCCTGAGAGAGCAAAGGTTAGGTGGAGAAATCTTGCTTTGGAAGGAGCACCCAGTGCCCTCCCATGCCTGCTTTCTTCTCTCTTCTTCTAAGAGAATTAAAGACATTTGTAGTGAAAAGTATTGATAGTCTCAGTTTGTAACTGTCTGCAAGTAGGAGGTTAGAGCACCTATCAGGTACTGATTTTTTAATTGTTCTTAGATGGCAAATCAGTAGCTGCCTAAAAATAAAAAAAAAAAACAAACCAAAGACTTTTCCTATCCCTTAAAAATTGAGATACTACTTATCCCCTACCTTGCACTTTGTTTTTAAGGGTTGGTCACCAGTGTGGCTCACTTGAACAGGTACCAAATAGATGTTTAAAATGTCTTTAGCTGGTTTGATGCTTGCAGATAGATTTCTGAGCACACCTCGTGCATCTCTTTGGTGTGTATGTATGATACTGATGCTGGTTTAACTTGGAGATGAGCTTTTGCAGCTGGTAGGTCCTTGTAGAAGAGAAGATGGGGATGGATACTGTCAGCCTCTTGGAAATAGATGAAGCCTTGTCTCTCAGCCAGCAATTCCATTTGCCTTGTGCCTCCCATGCTTGTCAGAGGTTCTGCACACCAGACTGGCAGAATGGTCATAGCACAACCTTTGTAAATGAAATTTAGATGTGCTTGGTACTGAGATGCTTCAGACATGGTTGATATGTAAGCTCATTTTAAAAATAAAATTGTTTGAGAATGCGTATTTCATTTCATGAGCAGAAATAATTATTTGCCTGTCATCTGGCATCTAACACCAGCTCATCACCATCACTCATGGGAGAGGAAAACAAGCATGCTTTTTTGTCTGACAGGTGCAGTATGGGTTGAAAGTTGTATTTTAGTTTTTCCCCCACATTTAAGAGTGGATCTTGAAAATGCTGCTGTATGGGTGACCTGTCCTTGAGTGTGGTCCCTCTTTTGGTGGAGTATCAAATAGCTGCCCAAGAGCAAGTCACTGGAAACAAAGTCTGCTTTTAATAATGACCTATTGCAGCAAAAACATGTATGGGGTAGAGGTCTGGCGTGCTCCCTAAGACCGTGCTAGTGAAATCTCTTCTGAAAGTTGATGAGCGTGGAGCTCTGGCAGCCGTAGAACGAGATGTTGAAACGTAAACTGCAGCTGTTCACATGGTGCACTAAGTGTTCTGCCTGCTTGAGTGTGTGTATGACAAACACCTAGCTAGTGAGAGCCTACCTATTAAGGCTGTAATTTAAGTGAGAAGCTTCTCCTGCTTTTTTTTTTTTTTTTTGCACCTTGCGACACTCATTGAGGATAAAGTGCCTTAATCGGCTTTTGTCCAGCTTTGAAAAGGTTTATCATCATCTCATTTGAGCAAATAGGAGGGGGGAAAACATTGAAAGCTGACTGGCTAACATTTTCAATGTCACCTTTCTAAAATCAGCAGCAAGGTGTTCTTAAAAATGATCACAGAAGATTAGGAGCGAGCAGAGGGGAACACATACTTTAAAAATGTTGGGATGTTTGGGATGTTTCATGTCACTTGCATTGCTTCTGTTAGAGTCTGTGTATGTATTCAGTGCAGTGATGAGAAAAACAAAATGTGTTTTTAAAAAACAAAACCCCCAAAACCTAGAAATCTACCCAGAAATGGTGAGTGCAACTCACATAATACCTAAGGCTGCAAACTTGCTGTTATCAATGAATAGCATTTCTGCTGGAATGAATTATCTTTCAGGAAACTGAAATGCAGAAACTAGAGATTAAGGACTGTGCTAGAAAATTTCTATGGCATATGCTGCTCTGTCTTGGTTTTGCTCACGACAACAAGTTGCAGGAATTGACATATTTTCCTTTCTCTGTTATCCATATGTGCTAGATAAAGGTCCAAATGAAGCAAGAGTTTGGCAGTGAAATAGTAGCTCTTGTATGGAGAGGCAGGTCACACCAAAGGATTTGCTGAGGGGGTTGAAAGTGTTGTGGTTGTCTTCCTAACATGAATATAGGACTTACCCTGTGGGGACCATGGATGAACAGCAGTGATGTGCTGTTTAACTGAGTTAAACAGCCTCTGAGTTTTTGATGTGAGTATCTTTACAGGAAACACCATTAGGAAGATTTATAGCTTTGAACCACTTCACATGTGGGTAGAAGTGTCTCACTGACAGTAACATGGGAAGCCAGACATAAAGCAGTGAATTAAATCCATTCCCAAGTTACTGCCTTGACCATAACCCCATTCATTTCCATGAACAACAGATGTACTTTTCATGTCACGTAAGGAGTAAGTGCACCAAGCCCAGTCCTACTGGTGCAGTTGCCTTGGTGCTTCTGACTTCACCATTTTCACATGAAGCACAGAAATAGCTGCTGCACCTGTAGTTCTTATTCAGACTTCCTCAGGATTACCTGCCAGGGGAGCTTTGCACTGTCCCAAGGGTGATGTCTTTTGCAGCTGCTCTGCCAGCACATGGCAGGGCCCACACACTTAACCGAGGCACTGAGTGCAGCTGTGGGTTTGCAGGAGGGAGCTGGGACCCTGCTCTCCCGGGACCCTGCTCTCAGGAGGTGTTGCCATAGCTCCCAGATCAGAGGCATGGCCAGGAGGGCTGAGTCAGTTTGGGTTGAGGAGGCTGGCTGGCGTGGAGGCACTGGGCTTGCCACAGGAGCACACCCAGTGTAGATGTACAATGTGGGATTGTTTGCTTTTGTAGTGTAGTTGGGGCTGGTGGAGAGTAAAAGTGGTGTGTGTCATGCAGCAGAGGGCATGGGTTTGGCATCTCACCTCAGAGACCTCGGCATCCTGTTGCTGGGTCTGAAGGGGATGGCTGGAAACCTTTGGTAGGGGAACTGATCCTAGCAGAGAATGAGCATCTGCTTGTTCTGTCATGCAGAAGATGTTGGAGCCTTCAGGCTTGTGTTCCTGACAGTCAGGAGCCTGAGAATAAATGTCACTTAAAATAAGTCACATGGTGGATGATACAGATACAAAGTTCTGGGGTGTTTTGGTTTTCGTTATTATTCTTCAGTGCAAGAATGAGGGTGGTCAGACCGAAATAAAGCCTTAAAAGAGGAACCAGTCATCTTTGGAGGAAAATGATAAACTGGAATTTCACACTGGTGTGTTTTTCAGCTGAAGCTTCCTATTTTGTGTAACTAACAACTGGGTGGAGTTGTGCTCATGAGCAAACGTGTATTTCACCATCTGTAAGACCTGTGCTTCAGGCACCAGTTAGAGGAGCACTTATAATTCAGTAATTTGCATCTGCTTCATCAGAGGTAGAGGGAGATGAATGGGTACAGAAGTTGCTGTTAATTTGACTGCTTTGTCCTTGGTGTCTTTTGGGTTTTGTTTTGTTTTTTTAAACTCCAAGTGGGCACTAGTCATTTTTTTCCTATTGGATGAGACTGTATACAATTATTACATGAAGAAATTTGGGGTTGGTCTCCAAGCAGAGATGTGTAGCGATGATTTCTTTGTTCCAAGTGCTTATCTTACAAATATGGGAACTGAACTTTCTGATTAATCACTGCATAGGCCTTTTAAAACTTAATCTATTTGCTTTGCACTACTAATATTCTTAAATGAAGCTTTCCCAAAGAGAGTGAAAAAAAATCTTCAGGCTCATTCATTTAGAAATGAGCTTTTAATTCTGTTCCTGCACCTGCAAAGAATTTTTTTCTTTGTTAAATATACTTCAGTACTTAATATTTTTCTTGCAATATAGTCATCATGCTTGGAGTCCTTTTTCAGTTACTTGTGAAACTCATTTTGAGCAGTGAACCATGTATCGTCCCGCAATTTAATTGGAAATATTCAAATTCTTCTCACTGAGAAAATCATTGAAGTGATACATATTGTTTAAATGATACATTTCAGGCTTTCACTGAGAAATGAGATTATTGACTGGATTTGAGTCAATGAAATAATAAGTTAATGTCCATTTAATTCTCCATTTTTGACCTTGTTACCCATTTGAGTAATTCCTTAGAATAAATTGGAGTACCTTAAGAATCCAAAGCTATTAGCACTGGACTAAAATAATGCTGATGCTGGTTCAGGTTTTGCATAACACTAAAAGGGAAGCAAAGAAGCTTTTACAGAAGTATGTTGCTTTTTCTCTAAAAACTGATGTATTGTTGCATTTTTTCCACTTCTGAGGGTGCAGTGGCAGCTTGCAGTGTATTTTAAATCTTCCAGTGAATAAGCAGTTTTGCATTCTAGAAATCCTCAACAATAATGACAAAATCCTCCTGAATTAGGGCACTTCTTCAAGCCAGCTGCTTCCTGATTATCAACATGTCACTCCAGCAGTCTGCTTAAATGCTGCTCTCTAATTAGAGTTGCAAGCCTTGTTGAGAGCTCACATGGCCCTTCATCTCCTTAAATCCTGGGCCAGGTCCCAGCCTGAATTTGCATCAATCTGCAATAATTTCATATATTTAGAGTCTGTGTTGGATTCTGAGATTGAAATCAGAATCACTTTGCTTACATATGTGGAAATTTCAGTGGAGTAGAGAAAATATTTTAATTGCTTTATCTAATCATGTAAGAAGAGCAACTCATCCTATTTGGAAGTAGGTGGAATTCACTTTTTTAAAATATACAAAATATTAACAATGAAGTGGAATGTAGGTGCCCTTCTCCACTGATAGAAGCCATAGCTGAAAATATTGGCTTTCTGTGCCTGTTCCAGCTGATTTGCCAGCCTGCTGTGGGGATTTGGCCTGCCTGATAGCACCATTCTAGCATTACCTATATGAGATGTCCTTGCCATTGAGGTCCCTCTCAGAACTTGTTATATTGCTGTTTGCCTTCTCACCGAGTGAGTAATCGATACAAACAATTCCTCCCTGAGAAACCCTGCCTGAGGTAACATCTAGAACAGGCTCTTGTAGGTTTTATACAAAAGCTGTCTCTGAAAGACGAAGATTTGATGTCCAGGATGCCAGCTTTAGAATTTGGCTCTAGTTTCCTGGGTTCCTCTGCTGAAGAGTTCTGGCTTAGTCCAAATGTCAGTAACTCTTTTGAATGTGTCAGCTCATATATGAATCTAAAGAGGAACCTGAAGGTAGAAACAAACAGGTAGAAATAATTTTTAGAGCTCTAATTTACCTTTGTCCTTTCTTTCCTTCCTGCAACATTTTGAAGGATGCACGCCAGAAGTTCCGCTCTGTGCTGGTCGAAGCAACAGTAAAACTGGATGAACTGGTAAAGAAGATTGGAAAAGCTGTAGAAGACTCTAAACCTTACTGGGAAGCTCGGAGGGTGGCCAGGCAGGTAAGAACTTTTTGCCTTATAATCTTGTGGTGGTAGTTGGAGGGCACACACTGATGGTGTTGCTTTCCTGCTATTAATAACATCCTGAGCATATGCACTTGGCTGACACTGCTGTGTGCCTTCAGTTGACTGTCAGCCATGGGAATCCATGACAAAATGTATTTCTTCACAGCTGCAGCTGCACATGCTCCTCAAACCTAGAGCAGCTACAGCAGGCGCAATAGCAGAAGACTGGTTCTCTTCTCTCATTATAAATGGCCTTTCAGAGCCCTGCTTTCTCCTATCAATAGTTGTACTTACTTGAAAATACAGTGTAGACTTTGTGTATCTGTTTTTTCTTCTTAAAGAAAAATGCTCAGCAGCTAAATGGATGCAGCTGGAAGCTGCAGGGAAAGAGGCTGGAGTGGGGCAGGCTTGAGGAAACCCTCAGGATTTGGTGCTGTTTCGATTGTGATGAAGCAGGAATGTGCTAAATGTGGCTTTGAAGTGTTTTGGTTTGGGGACAAACTGAGCTCTGCTTTCTCTGTCATCAGGGCCTTACTTCCCATGCCCCAGCTACTACTTGGTTATAGGTGGGCCTGTAGAGCTCAGGGAAGGATGAGGTGTGGCAGTAAGGGACCTGCTGAGGGAAAGGAAAGCCAGAAAGCTTGTGATGTGTCAGGCAGCATCTCACTTTGAAAAGAAAAAGCTACTGAGAGCTGAGTGTGTGGTGGCCCAGGCAGTGCTTCTGCTGGGAGTCTGTGGTGGGGCTTGCTGGTGTGGGAGGCTTTTGGTTTTTTCCCCAAGGGGAGCCTGTTCCTGGTTGCTATTTCTGTTTACTCCTGAGGCAGGAAGAGTCAGGAAGAACTGCCTAGAGCTGCTGCTTCTGCGCTTGGCTGGAAGGATGTGTGTGGTGGCATCTGTGGCTGTGTGGCTGAGATGTGATTGTGTTCAAGGGGAGAGTGAGAGATGGGGTGGCATGTGTGAATTACTTAAAAAATGCAGAAGCATTTTGCTTGTAAAAGTAGGTAGAGGGGTGAGAGAAGTAGAGTAGTGTGTACCAGGAGGCAGAGAGTAAACTCTCAGGGTAAGAGAAGGGGAGAGAAGAGAATGCATCCTCAGAACAGCACACAGGGAAGCTAGGCACGAACACAAGCTCCATTCCCTTGAAAGCTGATGAAGCAGGAGCTGGATTGGTGGGACGTGGCATACAGGATAATATGTGACTATGTTGGTGCTTTAAATTGCACAGCATTGTTCTGGCACTGTTGTCTCAGGCAGTGGGGATGAGGTGTAGGGACTGTTAGGCTTAATCCTGCAGACTAGAGGCAGTGTGGCAAATAGGGAAGCTCTACCCTGCTTGCTGTGTTTTGAAATACCTACCTCTCCTCTGTAACTGCTCTGAAGCCAGTCCCTGCTCACAAGGATGATGGTGTGTGCTAGAGATAAACCAGTGGTGAGCTAGAGAACTTAGTAATTGTGTAAACTTGTATGTGCAATTTGGAAAAAAAAAAAATCCCTGCAGCCCTGCCTTGAGCATGATTTTACACTTCTGTTACCATAAATAGCTGTGTAAGACACAGCATGCACAGGACTCCAAGAGTTACACTTGGAAAAGTCAGTGGTAGTAGCACATGCTTTGCAGTACCAAAAAAACCCCCAAAACGTCATAAGGTCGATTGACTTTGAGGTTTGTAACATCACACACTCAGAGCAGTGAACTTTGCCCTCTGTCCTGAAGCTGGCAGCAGATTATGTTCTGGAAATGGAATTTTGTATTGTTAGGTCTCTGCTACCTATGAGATCCATTCAGTCATTCTGTTTCAAAGGTATTTTGCAAGACCACTAAGAAATCCATGCCCCTGCAGGTCCTTAAATTAGTAGAATCACTGCTCTGCTAGTGGGCTTGTTAGAGAGAACCATATTTTTCTCCCAATCCATTCTGTCACTAGCTATGTTTAAAGGCTCTTTATCCCTGATCTGTTTATTTCCTACACACTCAGTTGTCTTTTAATTCCATGATAGCATTTTAAAGCAGGGGTTGCCCTTCTAATCCCTCATTTAACTTTTTTTTCATTTTGTGTTGTGAATCTGCTCATGGAACAGAATTCCCTCTTTGTATCTGCTCAGTAGACAGAGATAAAAGATGGGCTCTGGTTTCCCTTTGACTCTTTGCCTAATAACATCTTAAAATGGAAAATTTGAGGGCCAAGAAGAATACAGGCATTGAAAGATGGTGAATCTCTGTGGATACTGGGAGATTGGAAAGATTGGTGCCGGTCATCAGTTAACCATCTGCCTAAAGAGTTTTTCTAGTTTTAATTTAATCTGGAAAAGTTCCACTTAACTGGGAGTAAATCCACTGTGATAAAGCAGGGAGAAGGGGTGAATAGGTAGGGAAATATGAAACTGAAATGTACCAGAATATTAACGTGGTAAGTTGCCAGTTTGCATCTCTCTTTTTACTTTGATTTGCAAAACTGTAGAGAATTCAGGGGAACAGCTTGTTATTTTCTTCCATTTAAATTTATAGTAACATCTAGCTTATGAAGAACTGTCTTTCTCCTCCTGTCTTTGCAGTTATTTTAGAGCCATTAGGCTGCCTCCAAAAATAAAGCCACAATGTTCTTGGGGGCTGAAACAGCTTTAATTAAACAATAAGGGAAAAATGCATGACTCTGTTGGTAAGAGAAAGGGAAGTGTAAATTCCTGTTTGTTGTTCTCACTAAAGGGAAGTGAAAATATGACCTATAAACTTTAAGCCTTTTGGAAATAAAGAATTGCATAATTAATGATGTTTAGTTTGGCAGAAATGCAGGAATTGTCCAGAGTTACTTGCATTTAAGATGTCAGCTGCAGGGTAAGTAAGTTGCCTGATGCAAGCTGTATTAAGTCACACTGAGGAGCTTGCTTTCACTTGGCACCAGCATGTCTCTTTTGGAAATAAAAGAGAAATAAATTGTTTCATCTATTAAGATAAAATCCTTTAAGAAACAAAGGGCAGTGATGAGGGGTCATCAAAAAGCAGGTCACCAACTGAAGTATGACACTGGAGAAGCTGTAGAACCTTGAACCCTTTTGTCTACTCACCCTTATCCCTATCTTGTGCAATCCTGTGTTGGCAGAAGATAGGGAATTCAAAACAAATTAACTCTCCTGTGCAGAAGTCCTGTAGCATCTTGTTTGTGGAATGTTTGCCAAGAGAGCCTCGGCTTGGCCTCTCTCAGGGTGAAACTTTGCTTTACCAGAACATTGGTCCCTTAGTATTATGATTTGAGTACTTTGCCCTCTGAAATGGTGGCACAGGGAGTCAGGATGCTGTCTGTTGGTACCAAAGCAGTAATATTTGGCTTTTGCTGTGACTCAAATGAGATCTAGCTAATATTCTTGCTCAAGGAGATTTCATGTAAGTTTTGCCAAGACAGAGCTGTTATTCCTCATTTGGTACAGCAGACACACTTTACTGTTTTGGAGAATTTGTTGTTTAATCAAATTTTGAAGTTACTTGTGCTGCGTTTGGCTCTTTGTCTTTCCATGCTGTTCTTTATACTTTTGCAGTAATGCCCACATTCAATGGAAGATCCTTGGCACATAAAAGAGGATTGTGCATGTACACAAGCAATGCCCCACATTGCAGCAGTATGAAATTCCTGTAATCCAGAAGGTGGCCCACGTTCTAAATGCTCAGAAAATCAAACTTCCCGTGTCTGTTTGGTGTGGGTGGTGATTTCTTCTTTTTTCTTTTATTTTTTTTTCCACTAGCAGCTGCTTTCCTAGTTGACTAGTTGAAGAATTAGACTTTTCTTGCCCAATGGTAATGGGGAAGAAGGGTGAAGTTGCCAGGAAACATTAATAATGTAAACAGAAGCCCTGAGCCTCTGAGGTAAGGAGTGTCTCAAACCACTGTTGACTTAACATTTTGCAGGGCTGGGGCTGGAAAGTGCCTGCGCAATAGTGATCACAGTGGTGTCTGAGCTAGTGACAGAGCTGGGAAGTGTGTTACCTCCCTGGTGACAGCATGCTCTGGGACAGGATGCTGTGCAAAAGCAAGTGTAGTCTAATGCATAAATCACTGGGCTGGCAGGAGCTGATTTTGTGCTGCTGCATGGCACAGATAAATGACTTCATCTCTCTCTCAGTTCCCATGTAGAATGAAGCTGTCAAGCTTCTGTGAAGCTGAGTTCATTAAGGGAAGTAAAAGCACTTTGGGGTCACTGGGTGAGAAGTGCCATTAAAACACTGTTACCCATACATCATCACTTGTGAACCCATAGACAAGTTGAACAGACTTCCCTTTCTGCTTTCTTTCTGTTGGAAAAAGAATCTGATAAAAATGTGTTCCCACCCCCAGAAATAAAACAATCCATGTATTTGTAGTGACCGTAACCTGACTAAAAGTCCTGGGAGTATTGCTTTTAATTGAGTTTCAGCATTTTTTATTTGGTTCTGGTTCTTTTTTGTTCGTTAGTTTTGTTTTTTTTTTTTTTATTTGGTGATGGGCTTGTTTGGTTTTATGGCACGGTGAGGAGTTACACTTTATTGGCTTAGATTGGGAATAGGCAGGGATGCTTTGCTCATCTTCAGTACTGAGCCTGTTTGGGAGGGACATGGTTTTGCTTTGTGATACTCCCTTTACCCCTCTCACCCCCTGCTTCATTTAGCTTTTACAAAAAAGTGTCAGAAGACTTGATTCAAGCAAAAATAGGTGAAAGATCTATGCTAGGTCATATCTGTCTGTATCTCTCACTAAAGGACCCACCTGTACCATGTGTTCATACAGCAGTGTGTTGGAGGGATATGCATGTTCTGCTTGCTCTTGGGTCAGTCTTCCTAGATTTGACAACTAATTTTTTTTTTCATGTTGTTGGCATACTTAAGCAGCACTATTTGGTCTGAAAAGGCTTGGAAAAACCCACTGCAATCAGTGTGTACTGTGGTTCTTCCCCACTGATGTCCAGACATAGCTGAGAGGAAGTACAGTTGATAGACAAGTAGACTTTGTTCAGCAGGGACACCTGTGAACATCCTGTTCACTGCAGCTTTTTATGTTGTAGAGCTCCTTTCTCTCACCTCACTAATAATCTTGCTCTCATGTAATATTTTATAACTGGATTACCACATCTATGTGAAGAAATCAGCTGAGAGGATAAAGAATTATTAGAGGTGAGCTTTCAGATATTTAGATCCTGCACCTCCTTCCTGCTTGTCTTCACAAAACATAGGGGAGTCCAGTTACCAGTGGGAAACTACTTCCTCTCTCAAATGTGAATTTTGATGTGATTTGATGAATTCTATGTTGAAAGTGAATCAGGGTGAAAAGTAGCTGCTCTAATCTTGTAGAACAGGAACAGAGGAGGAACTGAGCCACTTGGTGGTGAAGGTGGGAGGGGGAGAGTGGTATAAGAAGATAAGAGCACACCTACCTAGCTGGGAGAGTCTTCCTCAGCAGATCAGACTGATACCCTCCTTTGTAGAGATCAAGCCAGTAAATGAACAAAACTTTGTGAAGTGGCCATTGCATCTCAGCTTCTAAGTGTGCAGCTTGAGATATCTGAAATGAGTGTGGCGAGTGTGGAAAGTTACAGATGGTAACTTCCTGAGCTCAGAATACAAAAGCTTTTTAAATTCATGTGACTTGGAGGTTCAAAACTGCCGATCATCCTTAAAAATTAATTAGGAACTGGAAACGGTGGTTTTGCCAGTGTCAGTTCCTGCAGCACCCAAGTTTCCTATCCAAATTCACTCAGTGAGTGAGAGCTAATAGGATCACAGCACCAGCTGGCTCTGCTGGGGAAAGGAGGGTAGCATTGAATGTGGATGACAGCTCCTGGCTCCAGTTCCAACAGTGGTAGATATCCAGGTCTTTCCCTCTGGTTCCTAGACACTAAATGTGTTACCCATCAGGATACTGACTTCCCATGTCATATGGAATCTCCTTCCTCATCTTATTTTTATGAGCTGAAGTCCTGATGTTCATGTTTAAGACAACAAGGAGTTAAGACTAATTTGTCTAATCTGGTAAGATTATCTTGGCAAAAACAAAAAAAAAGGTGGAGGGAGAAGGAACTTGGGAACTTGAGAAACAAAAATTAAATGTCAGCAGAACTGTGACAGACTTGCATTCCTGTTTGGACACTTGCCATGGAGCTAGTAAAAAGCAAAATTATTGGCACAGTTACAGTGGAACAACCAGCTGACCTTTCCTGGCTGAAGGAGTGTTTCTGGTTAACTGTTCATAAACCAAATAACTATCATGTGGATTTATATTTTCAGTGGAAGGAATACAGAAACTGGAAAATAAATTTTGACAAATCTACCAGTTCTCCCAATTGTTTGAGAAAAAAAACACCCAGAGCACTTGGGTGGCTATAGTTCAGTGCTGTTATTGTTAAGTAATAATACAATCATGAAATGGTTTGGGTTGGAAGGGACCTTATGATGAACTAGTTCCAACCCACCTGCCATGGGCACAGGTGCCACCCCCTAGACCAGGCTGCTCAGTGCCGAAGCCAGCCTGGCCTTGAACACTTCCAGGGATGGGGCATCCACAACTGCTCTGGGCAGCCTGTCCAGTGCCTCACTACCCTCTGAGTAAATAATTTCTTCCTAACATGTAATCTAAATCTCCCCTTTTTTAGTTTAAAACTGTTCCTCTTGTCCAATCAGTAGGACTTTTTTTTGTATTTATTTCTATTTCATACGGATGTTGCTCCTCCGGCCTTTTGCAATAACCAGTCTAGGCTGGCAATATAGGTTGTGTTGTTTGTGCTCTGCCTGTGCTGTTTGCCCTTTTAACTGAGGATGCTGTCTTGCAGCTGCCCTGGTGGGTCGTGGGGAGCCTCTTGGCAGAGGGAGATGGGCGGGAATGATGTCTGGATGAGGAAGGTGGGGTGAATGGTGTGAGAAGTGACTCACTCCCTGGGTCTGTAATCAATCATATGGAAATGGCTGTGATTTTTAGATTACTTAGTGGAGAGGCAGGGGAGCAGCTCCCTTCCTGAGCTGAGAGTTTCCTTGGTGGTTAAGAAACCTGTCTGTGGGATGGAGGCTGACGCGATGGCCCTGCTTAGTGCTGTGGCAGACCAGGCACGGGAGGGAGGCAGGCAGGCAGCCCAGGCTTCGCCTGGAAAGAGATGGCTGGTGTGCTCTGAAGGGAGAAGAGACATGCTTGCTGTGTGAGCAATTGGGAAGCTTAGTGCTGTGAAGAAATGGTAAGGGAATGAAGTGTAGGTGAGCTGTACAAGAAGTGCCTGAAAGTATGAAGCATTGAGGCTGTGCGTTGTAGCTGTTTGCCTACGAAGTTTTGTGTGCCCTTTTCTCCTTTTTGCTCCCTGTGGGCCTGCTCTAGGTCTGAACCCCTTCTTCCCACCAATATTTACATTTTTTCATTACAAAACACTTCATTAAATCTTGGGGAAACCATGTCGCTATGACATCAGTCCTCTGGTGAAATGTGGAGTTCCCACTGCTTTGATCCCAAAGGGCATTCTCAGTATATTAATCTCCCTTCCCACATGGTGCATGGCTGGCTGTGGGGCTGAAGAGGGCATATGCCAAGCAAGAGAGTCTGTAATTTTATTACTGGGGGTGAGGAGTCACTTCCTGGACTTTCACCAGGGAATCCACTGTATTTTGTAATTTTTTTCTAAAGGAGGGTGTACTTTGGATTCAGTCAGGCAAATGTTTTTCCATGCTCAAAATCTGATGGAGAGGCTCTTGTGCTCTCCTGTTTGCACAGTTGCCTCTGACAGCCTGTGAGCAGTGTGTGGGAGTCACTACCCTGCCCTGATCAGGGCTCAGTCTCTCACTGCTGCCACACAGAGCTTGTGCTTGGTGTGCTCTCTTTGTTCCACCTGAGTGCTTAAAACTTGAAAACTGTGTTTTGAGTTTTGAATCATGGTTCTGTTGCATTTTCCTTCAGGCTAAAGTAGCAACAAAGCCTAGGAAACAGGGAACTCAGGGTCACTTACCTGGGTCAACAAGCTAGGTTTTGCCTGGCTTATTTATTAACATTATTTACTTACTTAAAGACTGACTCAGTGTGACTTTTGTGTTCTGGCTCTGTCACCTGGTTGAGCAGTGTGATATTGGAGTGTGTCAAACTGGCTGCCCTTAAACTGCTGAGAAAATGACAGATGTTGCCTGGTCGGATTGGCAAAGATATGCCAAAGATCTGATCTGTGAAGGGAAACTCCTTAATGTGTTTGTGTTCCCATCAGCCTTAGTAATAAAGGACAGTAGGTCAGTGTGACCGGCACGTTTTTGCTCTCTTAATCCAGGGCAGGTGCAAATCTGCCCCATCTTTGGGAACACTGACAACTGCTGCTTCAGAGATGAATGGGAAAAATCCTTACCTGATTAAAATTTAGTGCTCTGTTGTTTATATTTCTTGCAGAGGAGGTGGCATCTTTAACAACATCATCTGCAAGTACAATGTTCCTGGCACATTTGGATAGTGGGAACTAATTTTAATCACTTGCTTGTTGAAATACCTGTGTCAATAAGTTATGTGTGTATGTATGTGTGTCCCCCCCCCTAAAAGTTAATCACCTTTATCTCTCTGAGCCTCTGTGCCTCTGTGCGTGGGTCTAGTTATTCTGGGTTGGTATTCACAGACCCTACAGTTCTGTTTTGTGTGAGCACTGTTCTGTTGATGGATGGTTAGTTTGTATAAGCTATTGATATAAAAACTGTAATTGGTTCTCTTACGGTTATTTGCTGATGTGCCTTGGAGGGCTCCATCATGTAAATTTGTTGACTGTGCACTATAAATTAGAGGGTCTTCCCTCTTCTGCTTTATTTCACAGAAGTAGGAGAAAATACTGTTTAAAGTGTTTTGAAGAATTTATCTAGGAGAGACAAAAAAAATTACTCTCTTTTGGTGTCTCTTTCTCCAACCTCCAAAGCCTCCATCAGTTCTCAGCCACTGTGGATGACAGTAGTTCAAAGCCAGATAGCTGTTCAACCTCCTCTCCATTAACTGTCGGGAATCAAATGGACTAATTAATTTTCTTACCTTCAAGAATGTTTTTTTTTCTGTTGTGAAAGACTTAAAGTATTGTGCAAGTAGGCCTGAAGTAATGGAATACTGGGTTAAGTTGGTGTGGAAATACCCTCAGTTCTTCGGAGTAACAAGGAGAAGGCTGGTGCATAAAAATTTGGGGTTTTTTGATAGATGACAACTGATTTAGGCAGAAAGAAGTGATAGAGGTGATCTGGCTACATTTAGCCACAGATGCAATAACAGATGCTGGAACTGGCAGGAAGGTGTAAGCCGCTCTCAGAGGGTGCTGGGATGTGAAAATAGAACAGAATCTCTTTTTTCCTCTGCTGTTGTATGAAGATTTGAGTAACATCATTTTGCATCCTCTCCAGTTTGGAAAAATCTGAGAGAGAAGGTTGTGCATTCCTTAGTGTGACTGTAGCACTTGCACAGCTATTGCCAAAACACAAATCTACAGGGAGAAAAAAAGAATTTAAAGGAAAGGTTGCTTTGCTTTGTTATGTCTCACCATTTCCTCTCCTGATTTTTTTTTTCCTCTGGCCTCTAGTAAAGGCTATTTCAAGAGGTTGTAAGCCACAGACAGGATGATCTGTTAAAAATAGTAGTTGGCATTTGAGCCTGGGTGGCTTGAGGTCAGGGTGATATCCTATGTGCCTGTTTTGCGTGATAATTGCTCGGGGATGACTGCTGAAGGTAACACAAGTCTTGCAACTTTGGGGAATCTGTTCAGCCAACCAAGTCCTTTTTGTGTACAGTGATCTAAATAGGTGGGAGTCTGTTTTGTAGGGATAAATGTTCATGCTAGGGTCTGCTGCCAAAACAGATCTGATATGGAAGTTGGTTACTGCCTTCTGGTTGTGTTTTGTTATGACTTGGAATAAAACAGCATGAATTTTGGAGCTTTTGTCTGCTCTTGCTGGAAAAGATTATCTGAAGAGTGTAATTTCTGTATTAGGAAATTAGTGTGTGGGAATGGCTCTGCATTGAGTTCATTTCTGTAAGAAATATATCTCAATTGCATTAAACAAAAAGTTATACTTTTAAACAAGAAAGTTTGCTGCCAGGATGTGGAAGAAATGCCCACCTCTTTTAGCTGTGTCTGCTTCTGGTGGTTGTTTGTTCATTGTTTTGTTGTTACTGTTTGGTTTGTCTTGGTCAAACCAAGACCTTTTCTTTTAATTTGGTGAAGTGTGCTAATGGCTTGTTTTCAAAGGGGGATTTTGTTGCTGTGCAGTGGAATTGACACATTCCCTATTCCTGCTGCTACCTAGACCATCTCCTTCGAGGAATGCACTTAGCCCTTCATTAGTCCAGGACACTACCCGCAGCTTTTTTGTTTAAGTGAAGCAAGCCTGTTGTTCACAGGTGCTGTGGAGTTGTGTAATTTGACTGGGAAAAATGTTGAAGGGTCAGTAGTTATCTTCAGGTGTCCCTTAGGAAAATGACTGTCTCAGAAGCATCTCTGAGCATGCAAAGGTGTACAGGGTCAGCCTGGAACTTCTTCCAGAGCGTATTCCTGGTATTGAGGACGGGCAGTTGCTGGTGGGTGTGAGGCTTTCTGGGAACTGGGAGAACATGTCCAGAGCAGCCCATCAGCCCATCAGCAAGGTGAAATGCCTACCCACATGCCTTGTCTTTGCTCATGCCAGTATGCATGCACAAGATGTGCTTTCAGAACCAGCCTGCCAATCCCTTGCCAACACTCTGGAAATTTCTACTTAAAAACATTTGCTGCTTTGGTGGCAATTACACGAGACAACGATCTAGTGTTTCTCCTGAATGTACCTGTTGCATCTCTGTGTGCTGAATGTTGATTATCTTGGATAATGAGCAAAAGCCACTAAAGCAGGTGGTGTACCTCTTGGAGGGTGTATTTGTGGGAGTTGTTCCTTGCCTCTATATTTAATTCCAGCAAAGCAGGCTGCTGCCAGGTGCAGAAGAGCATGTAGAGCCTCTGTAAACCTAGAAACCAACTGTAAGCCCTAGACTCGCTGACTCACTGACTAAGCTCTCGGAATGCAGGTGCATAGAGTGAGGAGGATTATCTTGGTGTTTTTCTTTCTTAATAAGATCTTTTGCCTTGGAGATCAAAACCTGGACATATCCTATCATCCCCTCTCTTCCAGAAAGCAACAGCTTAATCATTTTGGCCACAGACAATTGCACAACTAACAAGCAGATGGCAGTGAATGCCCAAGAAGGTTGTGCCTGGATGGTAGTAGACTGAACAATTTGTCATGTTCTGGTGCCATAAACTCGTTAATTAGTGTGAGTAACTCCAAGCGCACCAGCATCTCTCAACAGCCTCCTGAAAAACAAAGGAGGGGCAAAAGGCTTGGGGGTAGTGTCTTCCACACAATCTCTGTGCCCAAGTGAGCATGGCCTCCCTGTTCCTGTAAGGCAAGGAGCTACACCAATTAAAACCAGTGAGGAGACCAGTAGGTTTCAAATGGCTGACGGCACAGTGGCAATGATCAGCTCAGAGGGGACATCCTTGCCCTTGTTTCACAAGATCCTGGTTGCAACCTGGATGGGAGCTACCAGAGGACAGAGAAGGGCTGGCAGCTGATTGTTCAGTCCAGTCCTGTCCAGGACTGGTCTTAACAGTGTTTAAGGAAACTGTGTTTTCAGATATTTTTTCTCATTTCCTGCCACAGCTCCCAAAGAAGGGAGGTGGGATTCTGCCTCTGAGGAGTCCATCTGTCTGTGTGCTGGTAACAGAAGCAGCTAATGAATGAGCTGTTGGTTGTGCCCTGAAGCTTCTGGGTCTTCGAACACCCTCGTGATCCTGTCTTAAAGGAGTTACACATACCACCTAACTTTAGCACAGAGCTAGATGTCACTTGAAACATGCTTTGTAGGTCTGCTCTTATTTCCTCCACCTTTTTATAGACTGCAGGAATGTAACACAGAACCAGGAGTCAGGTCAGTTCCACAACAATTTGGCTGTTAGAGGAGAAGGGGTAGATGCATGTAGAGGACCAAAAAGTCCAGCACAGGAATAAGACACCTAATCAAAAACTAATCAAAAGCAGAGGCTAAGGGACACATGGTTATAGTGTTCCATAGGCATTTCGTTAGTTATGCAGCTGGGAGGAAATGGTTTGTGTTTCACAAAACTCTAGCAAGGCTTGTTTTCACCTTTTCCTCCCCTTTGCCTTCTCCATCCAGTTAAAAATCTTCAAATCTGCTTTTGAAAAAACAAATTTAAACCCATGTTCAATTGTATAGCTTTGTAATAAACTGCTTAAAGAACACAAGGCTATTTCAGACTCTTGAGAGACTGTATTTTTTGTCAGTAATGCAAACAGTCATCACTGATTATATAGCTCAGGCCTCACAGATCTGTCAAAATGAGGTCACTCCCAAGGCCTTGGATTTTAGAAGTTGTTTATAAAAGTGAAGCTAGAATGGGTTTCTGGGGTGGTTTTACTACTTTTCATTTCTGGTTTGGATCAGAGTTTTTAGGCTGTAGGGAGAAAGGAAAGGTCATGGTCCTTAAAAAAAACAAACAAAACCCCTACTTCCCCCCAGTTGCACCACTAGTCTGTTTAATCAGGAAAATAAATGCATCTGAGTATCTAGGAGAATAATCAGCATCACTGCAAAGTTTTGCAAAAATGTTCTTCCAGTTTTGAGAAACAAAGAAAAATATGATGGTATTTGATAGAAATACTAGTTGTACAGGGCCTTTGGAGGTCATCAGATCCCAACTTTCTGCTCTAAGCAGATTGCATCAGCCATGGCTTTGCCAAGTCTTTGAGACCTCCAGAGATGGGGATTTGAAACCTCTCTGTGTAACTTGTCTGCAGGACTGGCCTGCCATAGCCCTCTTAGTTTAACCTGGGACATGCTTTGCATTACTGCCAGTGAGACTGTACCTTTTCAGCTTTCTCAGCCTGACACCTGCTGTAATCTGCAGGCCCTTATTGACGTGGCTGACCGTGGGATTATTCCACCCCAAGTGCAGGACTCCACAGGTCTCCTTGTTGTAAAATGTCTCTTGGCCCAGTCAAATTTCACAAGATCCATCTAGGCTGAGGTTCTGCCTTTTCAGCCGCCTCCTCTGGTTTAGTGTCATTCGCAGGTTTGCCGTGGATGGAGTTGTGCCTGTGTCAAGGTTGTTGTTAGCTGGTTGGATGTTGAGCATTGTGAGCCCTTGTGTTGACATCTGGGCTGCTGCTCGTGTCCCTGCCTGCCAGCTGCATTAAAACAGTTGGAGGAGGGCTGAAGCCGAAATAGCAGCACTTAGCAGCTGGTTACTCTGAATGGTGCAGAGAGCACTCAGCTGCCTCCACCTTGGAGGCTTCTGAATCACGGCATCTGCTGCAGTGGTGGGTAAGATGGGGATGCTGTGATCGGTGGGTGGTGATCCTGCTGCCCTCATCCCTGCCAGAAGCTTGTGCAGACTGCCCTGGTGCAGTCACTGTGATCAGTGGGAACCCTGAAGATAGGCAGTGCTATAGCAACTCCGATGGGTGATAGATGGATTAAAGTTCCTGTTCCAAAACGTGTTCCCTGTTGTACTTTGCACAGCAAATGAACGTGGGATGTTGATAAAAGGAGGAAAGGGGGCTGGAATGAAAACATCTTAAACTTGCTTCCTTCTGAAGAGTGGGACTGGAACACAGTTAATCATTATCTATTTGCTAGTAAGCAAGTACTTGTTTGCTGGTAGCAATTAAACTATTGTTTTAAAGATTAATGGGTGGGAGAAACATTGGTTTCACAGTAACAAACAAGTGCTTTCTAGAGGAAAGGCCTTGGGCCAGCACGTGGTGTGCTGGTGCCTTGTTCTGAGCAGCAGCTGTGTGTTCTCTACATGCTCCAGCTTATGGTGATTTCATAAACAGAGATTGTTCATGTCTTTCATTGGCAGTAACTCAGAGATGCTGAAATAAAGTGGATGTCAAGGCCTGGGCAGTGCAGGATGAGATAGATTCACGTGGATAAATGCGAAGCCAATTTTGAAAATATCTGATCTTTGCTGACTGATGTTTCTAATGAGAAATTTTCTAGTTGTGTTAGTGATGCCCTTTTCATTAAATATCTGTACTTGTAGTCTGGTCCTCTGGTGAGGCTCGCCAAGGGGAGAAATTCTGCATGGGCTTGTCTCCACAAAATGAACCTTCTGCATCTATTTGGGGCAGCTTGGCTGTTAGCTGTGTGCAGGTGTGTTCACATGTCAGAGGCTGAGCAGTGTCTACCAGGGTACATTAGATGCTGGCTAGCCTCAGAGGAATGTTATAGCTGTGTTGTACCATGTTTTGGTGTCAGTGGTACTGTGCAGAAACAAAAACAAAAATCAGAGATGAGATGAAATGGAGATTGTCATAGGTTCAAGCTATATATGGGAAGGTGGGGAAAAATGCTCTATTAGCAGCTGGGCAAGGGCTCTGACTACAAGGAGGGCTTGTGTCAACAGAAGCTTTGTGGACTAATCAGAAAATTGTGTTTCATAATTAAAGAGTGCACAGTTTTCTGCTCTGAAAGTGGACAAGCAGGTGTCTGTATGCTGCTGCTGGTTCCAGGAGGACTGCATTTAAAACTGCCTGGTTTTGTTTTCTTCTGTTAGCCCACCATGGCCTAGTGCTTTTTTAATTTCTAGCTGACAACATAATCCGGCTGTTGTGCCTGGCTCCCTTCTGTGCAAGGCCCTGTGTGGGCTAAGCAGAGGACTGCCCAGAGGCTGCAGCTTTTATCACCCAAAAGGGATTCATCAGGACTGAGCACTGTTCAGCAATGTATTAATATCTCACAGCTATGAACCCTGTCAGTACCCCTTTAATATTACATAATTAATTTTCTAAGCTGACGTGGTTTATACCACAGTGCACCATTTGCTTCTGTGAATGTTGCTACTGCATGTCACTTCTGAGTCTTTGGGAGCTGCCTGGGAGGTTCAGGGCTGTGCCTGTCAGAGCCAGGGAGATCAGGGAGGCAGATGAGCGGGTGAGAGGAGGCCGCATGTGCAGAGCAGCATAGGGTGGATAGCCTTGTAAAGGAAGATTGTGGCCATGAGGAGGGGGCTGAGTGGGCACAGCAGGATTTCTGGAAGGGATTTACTGTTGTGGGAGACATGTTTGTAGCTGGTTGCTTGTAGAGGACTGAGTTGCAGAGGAGGGACAAACAGAGTGGCAGGAAAAGTTGATGCTCTGTGTGGATGGTGTGTGACAGATGTGCTGTGACAGTGGGATTCTCCTTGGCTTCAATCTCTGTGGCTGCCTAATCGTGTTTGTTAAGGACTCCCATTTTATATTTTACACTGATAGGGGAGGGGTGTGCAGTGGTGAAGCCATTCAGTTGAGTTTCCTGGCAGAAAGCACTGATCATGAGCCACAATGAGCAGTGTCACCGTGGCAGTGGGAGCTGGGGCACAGGTCCCCCGGTTCCCAAGGTGTCAGGATTTTCTCATTTTCAAAAAGAGGTTTTACTGGACGGGCTCTTCTGACTATGATGAAAGAGATCCTCACTTCTATGTTGGATAGACTCCATCCAACACCAGTGATATGGATGACAGGCAGAAAGCTGACATGCCACTTGCCTCCAACCTCCCTCAGTGATTTTTGTCCTCATCCCTAGTACATTTTCTCTCATTCTACCCCAGGGCTAAACCTCTCTCAATGCAAACACGAGTTTGTGATGAAGGACAACCTAGTCTTCAGCCGTTCATTTGGATTTTGGTCTTGAGAGAAACAGCCTCTGTCTAAAGTGATAAAGTTTATGTGCAATATAAGGAGGCTGTACGGAGACCTGAGCTCCTGCTGGTTTCTCTGTAGTTTTAAAAGCACGTGAAGAAAATAGCTTATCTCTTTTCCCATCAAATGGAGTGACCTGTGGGCTTGGGACTGAGAGCAGTCTGTTGGTGGTGGTGCAGAACAACTTGTACGTGCTGGAGGGAGTTTTAAATGAACGCTAATTATTGAGTAACTGTACTAGAACACCAAAAAAGTGTTTGAGTATCCTTTTTCACATTGGCAAAGCCACAAACCTGTTGATGTTTTTCTAATGACAAATGTATCATTCTTTACCCTAGAATTTGGCTTTTTTCTTTCTTGGGCTTTCAGTAAGCTGCTTAAAATAAAGACTGTAGATTGACTTCAGATAACTGTTAAAGCTAAATTGCTATTTGGACTAACTGTGTTGCTTAAAAACAAAACAGTGTTTCCAAATTGCCATTGCAGAGGAGCGTTCAACAAATGCACCTGGGATGGAGTGTTTAAGTATGGCTTTGTTTCAGTTTTCCATTTACCCACATGGTTACAGGGCATGAATCTGAATGTATTATGGACCTAGAGTTGTGGGCCTGCCTGCTAACAGCTCCAGCTCTCAATGTCCTGCAGGTCCCGGTGCAAGCAGAAACCCAACTGAATTGTAAACTTGGCTTCTGGGTTTTTTTATCATAAAGACAGTTCTCCTGTTTTGGAGTCAATTACCTGTTACGGCCTTCATCAGAAGAGCTACTTGTACTACAAGCTACCACTGAATGTTGTTTTCCATGGGGATTAAGTATCTCAGTTCCTAATGCTCTGCAGGCTTTTTGCTGGCTTAGGTGTCTTGATCCCTGACCCAGGTGTCTGTGCCAACAGAAACTTCCAAGTGCTGATGCAGTTACAGTGAGAAAACTGTACTTTGGTGCTCGCATTGCCCCTGGGATCTGGTTTTACTGGAGTTTCGAAAGCAGTTACTTGGTGGTGAGGTTCTGGTTGTGCTAGGAATGGGTGTCCAGTCTGTTTTTGTGTGTTTGTAAGTAATTCTTGCATGGGCAGGCCTGCTCATGCAGCAGGGCAGCCAAGGAGCTGAAGCTGTCTTCACAGCCTTGTTGCTGGAAGTTGCTGGGACCTGGCTCCCTTTCCTAGAGTCTTCCATGAAAATTGGTCTTGCTCTTCCTCCAAACATCTTCACCATTGTTCTGCAGTGCTTGGTACAGACTCTTACTGGAGTCTTGCATTTTATTTCCTGTCTTAAAATCCTGTCTCAAACTACTTTTATGGGAAACTTTTGGCTTTTATTTGTATTTGATTCCTTTACTAGCATAGGTCAAACTTAATGGACAGAAAAAAAAAAGCTGTGAATTTTTAGAAAATTCAGTAGATACTTTGGGGACTAAGATTCAGGCTTTTTGCTGCATTCTTTGCTGGAAGCCTAGGTTGAGCCTTGTTTGAAGATCCTCAGGTAGCTTTCTTGTGCTTGCTGGGTGTAATGGTTTAGGTTAGTGGCTAAGTGAAAATACTTTATATATAGTCAGGCTTATTCCAAATTTATAAAAGGTATTAATACATTTGAAACAGGCAGCTGGTGACTGGGGTGAGGAGAAGATGTAATGTGTGTGGGGGTTTTTCTCAGAGAGGAAAAGAGACCATACTGGCATTGAACAGATGCTGTGCACCCACTAACCTTTGCCCAAAGATCTTGTGCTGCCTTGGAATGTGCAGTTCTGCATGGAAATTAACACTTTAGTGCCCTGGCTCTTCACAAAGGCTGTAGGCAGGATGATGTGGTGCAAAGTGCCTGAAAACAGTGAAGGGAAATGGTTAGATGAACTTCTCTGTGGAAAACACCACCAGCTGCCTCAGAAGGAAATGCATCAGGGACCTTGGCTGGAAGGAAATTACTGCTCTGATTGTGATGGCTTCGATTTCCCTCTCTAGCTAGTAACTGAAGGACCTCTGACACATAATTCCTATTTTTGCATGGTTACCTTGGGGTGAAGTACCTCCTTGTGAGAGAGGGAAGGAAGTAAGAAGAGCTTGCTGCTATTTCAGGACATGGTGAGGGAAACTCAGTGCGCTTTATTTCCTTTTGAGACTTGTGTTTAAATTAGGAGTCCTTCTCCCCTGCCATGGGGCAGGGAGGGAAGGGTTTTTTTCCATTACCTTTACAAATAACTGTGGTGTCTCAAGTGTGGAGGTATTTGGTGCAGCTGGTGTTGAGGGGGTGTAGCCAGCTGTTTGCTGGAGAAATGCCACCATTGTTCCATTTATTTTGTATCAGGGATTTGTAGCTGCTTCCCAAATGACCACCATTTCTTTACACTAAAACCTCTTCCTTTATTCGTAAGACTTCATCTTCCTCAGTGTAGTGTTCTGTGTGCCAGAGTCCTCTCTCCTGTTTGATTCTCAGACTCCTTCTGTGCATATCATGATACATAGAGTTTTATTAATTATTTTGTCCTGACAGTCAAGTCTGGCCAAAGATGTTTCTCATAGGTATACACTGGGAATTTTAAGTTTATTTTTGAAAAATCATTGAAGTGTAAATGAAAACTGTCTTCACGGTCCTGGACATTCAGTTAATTAAATGTGAGGCTTAGACTGGAAGGGATGTGTTTCCAAGCTCAAAAATACTCCTTTAAATACACATCTATGAAATATATAATGTAGAAAAATTCAGGGAGAGATTTTTTTTTTAATTCCCTTGGTTATTATTGTGTCTGTGTGCTGGGGACTTGCTGCAGCAGTTGTGTAGCAGCCGTAGCAAAGTGAAAGAACCTCCAAAGAATTAGTGGCCACTATCTCAGAGAACTTGTTTATGCTTTGTAGCAAGGTAATAATACCAAAATATTTCCTCAGCGTGATTAATGGTGTATCAGATAAAAATCCACCCTGACTAAACTCTGGGAGTGCCATTCTCAGTGTGTTCTTGACACGCCACAAGTTTGCCATTGTGCTTTCTTTTGCTTTGTTTCTCTGTGATGAAACCTACATCGTTAGGTATTATCTCTCAGCCCAGGTGCTTATTTGTAGGCCATCAGCTGTGATTTTTTTGACCACAAACAGCATGAGACACCTCTTGGCAAATGACCTCTTAGGGTGGGAACTGCTGTCTTAGCAGGACTTACTCCTGTGAAAAATATGTGTCACTTCAAGTAAAAGGTTGGCAAACAGTGATGCTGGTGTGGCTCTTTTTAAAAGTCTTGGAATTGGTGCCATAGATCTTCTAAATGTGACTGTGACAGTTCCTTTGTCTCTGATCCCAACTTTTTTTTTTTTTTTCCCCCTTCAGGCACAGCTGGAGGCTCAGAGGGCAACTCAGGACTTCCAGAGGGCCACTGAGGTGCTGCGTGCTGCCAAGGAGACCATTTCACTCGCTGAGCAGAGGCTACTGGAAGATGACAAGCGTCAGTTCGACTCTGCCTGGCAAGAGATGCTCAACCACGCTACTCAGAGGGTAATACAAACTCACCCCAGCCTCTGCCTTTTCCATACTTTGTCTCCTCCCATGGTGTATGAGGCCCAGTTCCTGAAAGACCAGATCCATGACACGTAGGAAATGAAGCTATGAAAAATTATGAGGCCGAAGGTTAAATGATCTGGGCTTTGGGCTACTTCTGGGACAGCTCTAGTTCTCTGTCTGGTGGTGCTATAGTAGTGGAGTAGCTCTCTATAGAAAATAAAAAGAAGTTACTACCATCTATATTACAGGGATAAACAATGTTTTAAGGCATATCTGCATTTGGAGTTGTGCCAGAATAATTGCAGGGGGATGCCTATTCTTGAAAACATGTGTTGTGGGAGCACTTACCCTGGAAAAACAGGGACATGTTCCAATTTTAGTATAACCTCTTCTTAGTATGGACTAAATTGAACAAGTAACTTTGCTTCAGAAATGTGTGTTTGAATGTAGAATTACTCAAAATTATGTGTTGCTGCTTTATCCTGAATTAACTTTGGAATTTAGACAAGGTCCTATCTCCTTTGTAATGTCTTTTTAAACTTACAGAGGAGATGAACCATCTAACAAAGAAAGGCAGTATTCTTTCTAGCAGATGTCAAGAAGAATTTTCCTGTCATTTGTCTTGTCTCTTTTTTCCTGTCTGTTAAAAAAAAAAAAAGCAGAAAGGGAGGTTTTTTTAACATAAAAGAACCAAAAATCGAAGTTAAAAACCTTTGTTCTGTCATTTCCTTAATATGCCAGTGAGGCTGAACTCACTATTCCAAACATGTTATCATGCCATACAATGCTCATATTGTCTTGCAATCCTCAGTGCAACAGCTCTGTTCTGTTGCAGAGGCTTCTCAGTTATAAGAAAGCCTCTATTTCAGAGTGAATTTTAAAATCCAGCTGCCTGATGAAGAAACAGGGAACAGAAGGGATGTTGGCTGTGTATGGGGGAGAGATAGAAAACCTGGTATGCATTAATGAGAAAATGAACTCCAGGGTATTGTTTGTGTTATTGTGCCTGTTATCATTTGGTATCTGCAGATCTGGTGACCTCTGTGTTTATGAGGAGAGACCCACCTTTGCAGTGTGTGTGCCAGCTGACATTTTTCCTAGCTGTAATCCCTGCTCAATATGAACAAAGTCCAGAAACAGACAGTTTTTGCTTCTCAGAATTGTTAGATGAGAAAACCAGAAGCATCAAAGGAGTTGCTTAGAGCTCCTGACTGCTAAGCTGCTGAGTTTTGGTGGACAGTGACAGCAACTCAACTCTCTCTAGCTGGCCTAACAAAAACTTGTGTTGGGGTGGCTCAGGAAAGAAACAATAGCAATTTGAGAGTACAAATGAGTTCTTTTCCTTGGCTATTTCAAAGGCATCCTTGTGTCCTTCTACAACCCTTGATTGCTCCCTGACAGTCTGTGAGAGGTGTGCACCTGAGATGAGCAAACCCAGTGATTCAGAGCAGCAGATGGCTGCTGGCAGTGTTTGGTGGAGTCATGCTGGTGGTGTTGATAGGTGCCATCACTGATTGTAGGATACCTGTTTGTTACAGGCCTGATTCAAGCCATAATGCCTCTGATTCGTTACAGCTGAGCAGCAAATAAGGAACTTAGGTGTACTTAACGGCAGCTGTAAAATCTCCTAGGCACTGACTGGACTGTATAGAGCAGCTGAGAGCTCCTGGAATGGAAAACTTGTTGTCCAACAATTCCTGGTGCTTAAAATAGTCTGGGTAAGCTCAGTTCCCAGAAAACACCCATCTGCACCTTTCCAGGGTGCAGCAGGTTTTGAGAGAGTTGCATGGAAGTGATTCTCATTGGCCATGGTGGAGGTCTTGAGGCTAAGGCCAGAGCTGAGAAGGGTGAAAGTGCTGTTGGAAGTCCTGGCTGAACACACCCAACATTAGTTTGTTTGGAGTGCTTGACTGAGTTTTTATCTTCTCTAAGAGTGGAGTGAAAACTTCACTTGGCTTCAGTGCATGCAGTTAATGGAAGTGCTTACTGTTCAGTGAGGCAAACAGAATAATCTGATCTCAGGGAGCAGAAAATGTTGATATTCCCTACCAAGCTATGGATGAAAACAGGTTAGAGGATGAGATCTTCTAGAACAAAAGTTCTCCTTGACTGCCACAGTGTTGCCAACAACTCAGATCATTAACTATGAATTACGTTGGAAATCACTAATGGAAAAAACTGTTTCTTAGGGTGAAGGCTGACGACTAAGAAATAGAGGCCTTCTACTTGCTCATATAAAATTGATCTTGGAGAAAGCTTTTGCAGTCTGGTTATTTGGATTTTCTAGGTTTTTTTGCATGTATTTATAGATGACAGTTGTACCGGGCAGAGAATAATCTTGCACCGGGCCAGGACTCAAGTGCAGAAAAGCTCCTCTGAGCCAGAGGTTAGGAATGGGCCAATAATTCATTTGTTTCTCTACTGATAAAAATGTCAGGCAAGAGTAAAGTGTTTTTATTTGCTGCTCTAAGGCACAGGCAGCAGGCTTTACTGAATTAATGTGTAACTTGGAACCAAACCTGAGCCCTGTAGCAGCTTGGTAGCTGACAAACAGCATAAACAGAAAGCATAAAGAAAAGGGGTAGGCAAGAGAACAGATGAGAAACTGATTTCTTATGTGTGGAAATGCTGCCAGGTTACTGTTGCACTTGACCCTATGGACACAAAGTCTTGGGTTCCAGAGTACCAAACAGGAAATGCTGTTTCCAGACCCTCACTTGGAGGAAATAGAGATAAGGGTTGTACATTGTAATTGCTTTTTGATGTCTTGATAGTCTGAAAAGCTATTAACACTATTTTTAATGTGACAATCTATTGGGCTTCTGTAAACAAGACTTTCGTAGCCACTGATGTAGAAAATCACACAATTCAACTGATGTGAAATGGGAGAGCTACCAAAATTTGTTTTTTCCTGGATGAGCTGGAAGAATAACATGTGGAAAATCTTTGTATTCATGGAGCAGGCAGAACCAGCATGAACAGGTACAGGGAGTATAGGCTGTCACTCAGAAATTTCTTTGCACCTTGAAGTTTGAGCTATGCTTCCAGAGGAGGCTGGGAGCATAAATAGGAGCTGGATTCCTGCCTACCTGCCTGTGAAGATGGAACTAATCCCTGCAAATGCTTGTGCTTGAGCTAAATGTTCACAGCAGCAAAGCACCAGACTGTGGTTCAATCCTGCAAGTCAGGCAGCTGCTTTGCCCACTTCTACTCTTAACTTGATGTGTATTTTGGGGTAAAGTCTTGTGGTTTTTTTCTAGGTATCCATTTTTCCACAGGTCTGAGAAATGTAATGACACTTTGATTGGAATTCAGCTCATCAGTGTCAGGTGTCCAGAACCTGATTTTGTATCACAATTACTTGCCAAAAGTTCCATTATGATGAAAGGCGTTCTGATCAATAAGTGGTGTCTGGAGAGCAATTCATGTGGCCAGAGGGGCAAGTTCACTGTAAGATGAATTCTCTGTTGATTATAATGGAAATGTAGACAAGTTTGATGAGCTCTTAAGCCGCCTGGGGAGGAAAAATACTGTTCACTCTTAGCCATTGGCTTACCAGGACTGTGGTAACTGCAGAGTCTCTTTAAAATTTGGTGATGATGTTTTTGCTAGTGGATGCCAGCCTGTAAGTACCTTGAATTGTAATGCTGCTGTTTGGGGTGCAGAGAGCAGGGCTATAAAAGAGAGTCCTGTGAAAGGACCAAAGGATATTGAATTTCAGAGGAATGGAGGGAGAAGATCTTCACATTTATGCTCCTACTGAAAATAATTCATAAAGATGTACAAAAGGAAAGTACTGACAGATGTGTTACCTCTAGTTTGAGCCAAGCTGAAGCAGACAGGAAGACCCTTCATGAATTTCAAGAGAAATTGCTAATTTCTAATTGCTGATGCAATCTGCAGTCTTAAAAAGGTTCTGCTTTTACAGTCTTTCCTGAGATATGCTCAGTTCATAAATTCTGGCAGGGAGAAGAAATGTTTTGGCTCTTGATCATGAGGCATTTTAAAAAGGAGAGGATGAGGGGAGAGTAAGGAGGGAGGAGGCATGCTCCCTCTTGGATTAATTTGGCTTGTGAAGCTCCCTTTGATATTACACCATGAAGTACCATCTGTCAGTGTAAAATGTGTGGGTGCTTTTGTGATGTAGAGAGGAGAGATACTTCCTGCAGCTAGAAAAACTTAGAGGAAAAAGGGGGAGAAGAAAAGTCTGTGAAAGAAACAACAAAAATACCACATTCTTCCTTGTCCTAATCTCTCTGTCACTTTATCCTGGAAATGCAGTGATTTTTTTCAATCCCTCATGTTGAGTCTCTCCTCCTGGTTTACTGATACTGTAAACCAAATTTACTGATATTGTTGTCTCTTTCCTGTTTTATTTTTAAATCTTGCATTGAAGAACAATCAGCTTATTTTTTTGTGAAAGAAACAGTCCTCCAGAGTAATTCTCTGGCTTAGATGGTCAACTCTGCTCAACTCCACTGATAAAATTTTTCTTTTGCATTTGTTGTTATTACTGAAGTTTTGCCTGGAGTAATTTTTTACTTCAGGTTATGGAAATACTTCGGGTGGAACAAAGCTACTTGTACAGATTTATTGATGGTAAATATATACCCTACACTGACCTTCCTTTTCCAGACAACTGGGTGGGAAATAGGGATTAGGGAGGAAGAGGAATTGATCGATCCCTGTGTTGGGGTTTTTTGCTTGCTTTGTTTTCCATTACTTTGTGTCTTACAGCCTGTGCTGCCTGGGAGAGTGAGTTCTGCCTGGAGTAGGTGACCCAGTAGTGAGGGACAGGCAAGGGCTACAGAAATGTCCAGTGATTGTGTGGGTATCCTAGAAATTCATCCATTTTGGGTGGTTTTGTCCAAGAGGATGTCCCTTGTTCACCCAGGGGTGAGCTGAAAGGCAGGTCCAATGTAAGGAGGTGAGATGTGCCTGCACAAGCCTTTGTTTGAAGAAATGTTATCCTCACTTCTTTCTCTGCCTTTTTCTAAGTGATGCTGCTGCATCTGTGATGGTTTAGGAGCATCTGCAAGGCAAGGTGGGTGGTACAAGCACTTGGGTTAGACAAACCGGTTTATTTGGTATCTGTGACCAAGATCTTGATTACAAGTCCATCTGACACTGCAGTTTTTTCACCAAATGTATTATTAGCTCTAATAAAAAATACTTCTTTCCTTCACAAGCCTATCTGCCTTTTTCTAAGCCTTCTCCCAGGTATTATCCTTAGCCTTGGGTGTGCACCTTGAGCTGCTGTCCCAGGGAAAGGGGACAGGCTGTCTCTGCAGACTTGTGGGGATAATGTGAGCAGGATGACAGAATGCCCATAGGAAAACAAGGGGGTGTGGGGAGGGAGAGAGATTTTCTTACATCACTGTTTTTTCAAAAGGATGAAGTATATAGCCTTTTTCCCCCCTTCTTTCTGGAAAAGGTAATGAACATGGGTATATATGGCTGGCAGCAAATTCCACATTTTGTCAGGTATTTTGAGGTGTTTGCAATCTGTCATCCTCAAAGCCCAGTTCTTAGGGTTCAGCATTTCTGTGATGTTTGATATGAAACATTTGAAAAATCAGCATGATACTGGACGCCTAATCTGCTTATAACCCCGGTGCTGGTCGTTCTTATCATGTGATTTAACCCAGATATCAAAGTTCATGCTAATTTTGCCCCAAGAATGGATGCAAGAGACTGACATGTAATTGAGCATTGGTGAATTCTGGTTGTTCCATTATTTTGTAGCTTATGGCGTTTTGAAATTTCAGTTTCCTTGCCACACTAGGAAGAAGATGAACCACCTTCTGTGCAGTCTTTGGAGACTGCAGTTTAATTTAAGAGACTTCCATGTTAAAACCAGCCTTGTCTGACATATTTCAATAAGGAAAGTCGTTGCACCAACTGGCTTTAAAGCAGTTGCCTCAGATAAGAGGCTGCAGTTTATTTTTGAGGATGTAGGAGAGAGTATGTGATGAGCCTGATAGATTTTTTTTTTCTTTTTCCCTTTCTTTGAAAATGGATGCCTTATATGTATGAGAAAGTTGAAGGGTTTTGGAGTTGAGTATATTATTTTATATCTGATCAAAAGATCCTTTGAAAATCTTTATTTCTCATAGTTTAAATTTCTGTAGGAATTCCTTTCCTTAATAATGAGTGGTGTGTGCAGATGAGCAAGAAGTGGCCTCCAGGTGTGGCAGCAAGAGCTGTGAGTTGATGCTGATGGAGTTTGGCTTTGGCAGTTTCACACATTCATTTAGGCATCAGAAAGGACAAGACCAGAGTTTTCCTGAGAGGAGCAGTGCTCCAAGCAAGTCAGAGTTTTCAATCTCTTTTCCTTGTTCAGTCCAGCCTGAGGGCAAGGAGAGGTAGCACACTTTTTCCAAAAATTAGAGCTTTGTTGGTGAGGTTATTTAAAATCAAGATATCTTGAATATTCCCTCTGCGTCTGAGAGCTCAGCTGCACAGTCTGGTGGTGGGAGCCAGTTGGAGCAAATCTGGAGTAGTTGATATCACAGCTGAGGCATTTCAAAATCCAGTACTGGAGAAAATCAAGTCCTGCCTTTTTTTTGTATGAATACCTTCTTAGCTGCAAGAAAGGAAGCTTAAAAAAATCACCTGCTTTCCCCTCATAGCGAGACCAACAAAGAGGTGTCACCACTTTTGTGACTTTAAATAAATTAGTCACCTCCCTGTTTGGATCTTGACTGCCAGTGCACTAAATAAAACACATTTTCTGACACCTCCGACCTAGTAAATTTGGACATTAAAAGTACCCTGGATAGACCTACTGGCAAAGCTTGGCCGTGGGATACCATCAGTGCAGCTAATGGAGAGATTCCTGTTCCAGTGCTTGACAGTACCATTTCAGTGAAGAAATTTTTCCTTATATCCAATCTAAACTTCCCCTGGAACAACTTGAAGTCCTTTTCACTTTCCTGCAGCTTGTTAGCTGGGGGAAGAGGCCAACCCCCACCTGGGTACACCCTCCTTTCAGGTACCTGCAGAGAGCAATAAGGTCTCTCTGAGCCTCCTTTTCTCCAGGCTAAACAACCCCAGCTCCCTCAGCTGCTCCTTATCAGACTTGTGTTCAAGATATCCTGATACATGAGGATAGTGGGCTGGTCATCAGCATAGCTTCCCTTGTCTGGGTAGTGGGGGTGTCAGCTCAGGGCTTGAACCTTTGCATTCTCAGTGTTGAAACTGTGATTTCAGGCATGTCAGATGTTTTAAGAGAAGAACCATCTCAGACACACAGTTTTCTAGTGAATGGTGAGTCAGGCCAAACTGTATTTGAGTCCTCCCTCTGCTGTGGTTGGTGTTCAGCCCTTTCCAGAGTGATGGGGCTATAGCTGGGAGCTGACCAACCTGCCAGCTCTGTGCTGGGGAAGTCAAGTTCCCAGGAGAGAAGCAGCAGGAAGCAGAAATTGCTATTAAATGTAACTGGGTGAATTCTGCTAGTGTTGCTCCTCTTGTGAATATCTAACTGGTTTAAAAAATGGGTGATCCCAAAAGCTGAGAGTCTTTTGAACTTCTGTAAAGGGGATTATGTGAAAACCTCTAACACCTCTGTCATAATTTACAGTGTTTGAAGACCTAACATGTTGCTGTTCTTTTTGGGAAAGACTTTTAAGTAGGTTCACTGAAACTAATGTTTTTTTCTATGCCCTCACTTTCCTGACAAGAGCTGATTGGAGAGATTATGAAGTTGTTGTTAATTGAAATGATAAGAAGTGGATCATTGTGTCTTGCTGCTCAACCTGTTCTTTTCCCCCTCTTGAAGGTCATGGAGGCAGAACAGACCAAAACAAGAAGTGAGTTGGTTCACAAGGAAACTGCAGCCAAATACAATGCTGCCATGGGAAGGATGAAGCAACTGGAGAAGAAGCTGAAAAGAGCCATCAATAAATCAAAGTATGTTTTACATTTGGAGAGGAGCTTAGTGGTGAAAACTATGTGGGGGAAATAACTATTCTGTGGGGTTTTTGAACTTGTGAAAGGGTATTGCTCTTTGGGTTCCTCTCTGTGTGTAGCAGCCTCACAGCAGGACTGGTACTGGTATTTGTCCTTGTTGTCCTTCTAAGTGTCTTTTGAAACACCTGGCTTGATAGGATGGGATAAGAAACCCTTTCTGAGGAGCATCTTGGTCTTGTTCTCGTGCACTGAACTCCTTGGTGGCGTGTGATGTGAGGAACAGACTCATGGGATCCACACAGGTGCTGTCTGCAGAGCTATGTCTGTAGATGTTTCACAGCCTAGGATTGTTCACAGTTCTTATTTTTAGTTAGGAGAGCAACAAAGCAATTGACAGCAAGCTGAAAGGTGCAAGACTGCAGGGGTGCAACGTGCTGTACATGAGGCTTGTTTACTTCCTGACACTTCCATAGGGAAGGAAACACCCTTCAGAGGGCACAGATAAGCAGCTTGTGCCATAATAATTGTCTCTGCATTTGCTGTGCAGTTTGGCTCTGTTGCAGAGAAGTGAAGCAGCTTTTTGCTCAGGACCTGTGTAAAATTTTGGCCCTGTTTACAACCAATTCTTAATCCTCTTTGTATTTCACAGTCTTTTTTTTTTTTTTTTTTAATATTTCCAGATTGTGGCTTGTCTAAACAATCTGCTTGCTGTATTTAGCGTTTAATCCCCTCCATCTAAAAATGACTTTTTGGTGAAACTGGTCAACTAGAAATCTATTTTGATTGGAGTTTGCTCAATTCAAGAAAGGATTAGCACTTCTCAAGCAAGATTCAAGCATGTTTGCTGAAACAGTGTAGTGGTGTGACTTCCTAGAATGAGTGGCATGCTGTTTGTCTAGCACTGCACAGGGGCTGTGAAAACCATCGTCAGATCCCTGAATGACAGATTCCTCTGGATGAGGGCAGTATCTGAGAACAGTTTTGGCTGCTAGGAGTTCCTTCCTTGTAATAAAATTTAAAATAAAGACCATGATTAAGTTGTCAGTACACAGCTTTCTGTAATGATGGTGTGGGGCCTGGCATCCCAGCTGCTTCTTGTGTGATGTGCTTCTGAGTTTTTATTTCCCTGCTGGAAGTACCCTCAGAGGGGTGTCTCATGTCATTCTCCTCAGGCCAAGCTGGTTTTCACTTCCATGGAAGGATCCCAGCATATTCCTTTGTTTCACAGCAGGGCTGACTGCAGCATAAACCATCTAGGTAGGGTGCTCTGGAGATCCTTTAATAAAGGGTGTACAGAAATGCCACTTCTAACCTAATATTAACATGAATGATGCCTGGTGGTACAAATAGTCACAGATGTCTTTGAAGTCATGCTACATAGGGGTGTTGGAAAGGTCAGTTGTTTCCCAGCATTGCAATTTTCACATAAAGGAAAATTGCAACTGAGCTGAAAGCATCAGTGCTGTCAAGTGGCTACAGAAACTGGGAAATGAGGCTGCTGAATTTGGGCCTGTTTGTATTGTAGGGTGTCACTGGCCTCTAGCTGCTTTTCAGGAGGGATTTAACACCAGCATCCTGCTCTGACCTTCTTCCTGGGTGGTGTGGGAGCACTGGCTGTAACACTTGGGTCTTTCTGGCCTTTTGTTCATCCTCTCTTTAAACTCGTGGATAGAAATGCTGAATGAGTTGCTCTCTTTTGGGCAGAAAATGATTTGCATTTGCTCCTTGCTTCAGCTGGGATTAAGATGCTTAAAGCATTGCTATTTTGAAAGCAAGATTGTGTCATCCTGGAGGAAAGTCATTTAGATGATTTACCATGTAAAGTTGATGAGTGAAGGATTATTGGATAGTTTTGGTTTGGTTTTGCTTTTAATTTAGTTTCTGGGTGCTTACTTGCTTGTAAGCTGTGAATGTGCATACGGCTGCATGTTCTTAACAGTCACCAGCTCTTCTGGCTCAGTGCCTCTGAGCTGTAGGATAATGAACTCGCCTGTGTTAGCTGGTTTTTGGAAGTCACTTTCTGCTCTGGTGACTTGGGCAAAGTGCCTTTCACTCTTCCTGTCACTGACTTGAAAAGCACTTAGTGCAGTGCCCGTGGCCTCAGCCAGCGGTGATGCAGGATTGCATCGGTGAGCGATCCTCCCGCCCTGCTGAGTTACAGAGCAGCCCTCAGTGGCTGCAGGGCCAGGGGTGGGAGGGAACAAAGTGACCCCAGGACATGGGAGTCCCTCCCCTGCTGCTTCCCTGCTTGCTGCTGGCATCAGGTGCCTGGCTGTGTGTGAGCCATGAGTGAGCAGGAGTGTATGTGTGTGAGGCTCTTGATCTCCTTTTGGTGGCTGAGGTGGCATTTTTCTTCCCTGTTGCATATAAACACTCCTGCCCATGTGTGCACATCTATGCATTTGTGTGTGCACATATATGCATTTGTGTGTGCACACACTGTATTGGTTTGAAAACAAACCAGTGGGAGATCATAAGTCAGGATTAAAATTAATAGGAAAAATTAGAAATAAGTGAAATAATATAAGGAAAAAGCACAGACAGAGTCAGATACAACCTGATACCCTATTAGGGTGGTGACAGCAGTCCAAATGAAGTGATCCAGCTGAAGCAATGATTCGATGGAAGGTCTGATCTCCAGCTGAAGGTCCGTGGTGGCTCTTGTCCTCTGCTCACCCAGCAGACAGGGCTGAGGCCAGGCAGTTCTAAGGGCAGCTTCTATCCAGGTGGGAATGCCCGGCTCCTCCCTCCTGGGTGGAGCATCTCACAATAGGATGAGGTAAGTCCATGAGTCATGTGGTGGTTTCTTCATGGCCCATTGTCTGTTATCAGGTGTGGGTCATTAGCAGGTGATAACAGCTAACGGCCCACAGCTGGTGGTAATAGAATACTTAAATACATCTGTTGTAACCCAGGACACACACATGCGTCCATATATTGTTTTTTCACACCGTGCAGACACGCATGTGCTTGTCGCTGATAGAGAGAGAGGGCACTTTTCCCAAGGCTTGTGGAGGCTGGTGGGAGGTTAGGACTCAAGCCTGGTTGTTCCCTCCCAGCTGGCACCAGGGTAAGGAAGGTTGAGGATCAGGTCACTTGAGGTGAGTGGGTTTCCCTGCTTTCCCTGTGCGTGTTTTCCTGCAGCACCATTCTGTGTGCTCCTATTGCTTTGGGATACAGTTGCAGGAGTCTTTTATCTTTTGGATCCAATTTCTCCACTGCAGTGTTTTATCCTGCCTGGCAGGTGCATCTGTGTATCCTTGGCCAGGGTTATGTCCCAGTAAGGGAGGGCAAAGGTGCATTTTGGCTGGATCATTGTCACTGGAAAGGTGGAGACTTGGCTGTGCGCTCCTGGTGATGGTGGGAGGGTGCTTAAAAATATCAGAGCTGGAAATAATCTGCTCTAATAGAAACACAACTCAATTATTTTGTGTGTGACTGTGTAGTGAGTTCAACCCTTCAAAGAATATAGGATCAGAAAGCCACAGTTTCACACTCCTGAATTCTAGTGCACAGTCCAAAATGCAGCTGCAGTAGCTCAGAAGAGCCTTGCTGTCAGGGTAGAAACACAACAAGGGTAGTTCACATTGTGTTTAATGTAAAACCATATCTGATTGTTTATCTCTCCCCTACTTTCCAGGAGAGCTTCTGGGAGGGGAGGAGGGTAGTGAGCCCTGCTGAAATAACAGAGCTTTTTTTTTTTTTTTGTCCTGCCCTGTATTGTATCAGGTGATATTGGCTTGTGGGCTTCAAAACTTTGAATGTGGAAAGTGGTTTCTAGGCTTTGTACTGCATCTCTTGTATCCCTGTCCTCTTGCAACCTTATAAGCAAGTTTAGGGAAGTGCTGTGCCCTTGTATGTGGTGCTCTGAGCTCCCTTCACACCCTCTCCTTCACTGAAAAACCCAAGAACTGCCCCTCCACCTCCCACACCTGAACATGGAGCAGGTTCTCACCCTCTGTGGGAATTTACATGTGCTGTGGGCTCAGAAATTAGCTGAGTAAAGAGAAGATGCCTATGCCTGAAGCTGGATGTTGCATTTAAATATCTTGCAGAATCTAGGCCTGGAGGAATTATGCTGTCAGCTCCAAAAAGTGGTATTTTGCAATCTGTATTTAGGTCAAAAGACCCGTGAGAAATAGATACATTAGAGAGTACGAGAGAGACACTGAGAGTATGTGTAGGTGTTCCATCATCTGAATAGTGGTCTCTTGGGATTGCAGTGCTACACAAAATAGCTGTGTTAATGCTACAAAGAGAGCAACTCCCACACCGGTATACTGCATTCAGTCCCAGTGATTGTAAACAACTGTTCTTTGTTTTTCCACAGACCTTATTTTGAACTCAAGGCAAAGTACTATGTCCAACTAGAGGTATGTACGTAATTCAGATCCATTTGAAGCTCTTTACTGCTTACAGTAAATACTGAAATTGCATCTAAAGTGCTCCGATTACTGTGTTGTGTTTCTATACAAAACCAATTCAAAACCTCTTGCGCAATTTGCTAAGCACATTTTAAAGATAAAAGACTCAGAGAGTCTTTGTTTCCTTGTGTGAAATACGAGTGTTTGAACTCTGTCAGAACCAAAAGAGTACAGTTTGACTGTCTTTGCTTCTTGTAGTTTAATGTGTCTGGGGTTGGTTTGTTTGTTGTGGGTTTCATTTCCCCCCCCACAATATTTTGTGCCTCAGACTGTTTAACTGTCCTTGGGGTGCTCTTTTATGTTCACTGGTTGGATAAATTAACAGAATAAGTAACCTGCTTGCAGTGCTGAAACATCACACAGATGTGAATTTCTGATTTGGGGTTTGGCTTAAGAGGGATTTGGGATTTGGCTGGGTAGGCTTTCAGGGCTTTTTGGCATCTCTGTGCTGCATTCTGTGTGGTGCAATGATGTCTGGCCAGTGCTTGGGCATAGCACATGCCTTGCAGGGCACAGTGGCCCTGGGCTGGGCATGGCAGTTCTGTGTGGGATGCTAATCCTTGCTGTTACAGCCAGTCTTGGAGCTGCCAGGGCTGGGAGGGCAGAGTAGCCCTACAAATCCAAATACAAGAATCATTCTCTACTTGAGTGACTTTTGCTGCACGTGGCCCCCAAAACTGGGAGCCTGGCTCCTCGGAGCTGCAGGGTGGTGCCTGGTGCTGCTGTTGGGTGGAATGTGCTCTGGGTTTACATGGAGCATATTCCCTTGGGATGCTGGCCATGGGTGCAGGAAGGCTCCAGTGGGGGTGCTGGGTCAGTAGGAGCCTAGCTAGACAGGGATTTCCATTCCTTGTCTGGGGTGTAAGGCACATCCCACAGCAGTTTTTTTTTTTCCCACAGAAGTGAGCCCTTCCCTGGGCGGCCTGAGATTCAGCAGTGTTTTGTGAGCCTCAGAGACTGGCATGTACCTTTCTCCTTGCCAGGATAAAGGCTTGGGTGCCCTCTCCTCCTCTGCCTTGCCTGCCTGCAGCTGCTGCTCCAGCAAGCTGAACCCTTGCCTGCCCTGGGCTGGGTGCCAGCCCAATAATCCCATCTGCCTAGAAGCATTTTTTTTTGAGAAATTCCCTTTTTTCCATGGGTGAAGGCCCAGTGTTTGTGGGCCTGTTGCTTCTCCATGGCAGCTGCTCAGTGCCTTCCTGAAGCAAGGTGACTGTGTAAACTGTATGAAAAAAGACAGCACAGATTGCTTTTAATGCACATTACAAACCAGCACTGAGACAGCCACAGACACACAGTCAGTGTTTCCCTTTAGGAAATAGGATGTACAACACTTTTGCCCTTGCTGTAGGGTGGTGTTTGTGCCTGGGGACAAACAGGAGCTGCTGTATTCCAGCTTCCGGGGTTTGAGGTTTGCTGCTTTCTGCTCTGCAGGTCTAGTGAGTAGAAGTGATGGGTTTGGTGCTCAGCAGAGAGTGGGGTGACCCCCAGCCCTGCTGTGCCCTGCAGACAGGGGCTGCCAGCAAACCTTGGGGTGGTTTTGGGATAAGCAGTGACATAGCTTATCAAAATGCACAAAGCAGTGCATTCCTGTTGAGGAGACATCCTGCATGTTCACACGTTAACAGGGCCTCTGCTCTGTGCTCAGCCAGTCCCTGGCCTTGCTGATTTGCCTTGCTGTTGTCTCCTTCACAAGTGCCTCTGATTGTGCCTGGGTATTTCTCAATTCTGAACTCTGCCATCCCCTAGATGCCAGCCTTGGTTTGTGCTTGCCTGTGCAGAGCCAGGGCACCTGGGCACCTAACAGGGAACTGTGTGCTGTGCCTTGTTCATAGTGAAAGTCCACCTAATGCCTGTCTCCCTTGTTAGCAACTGAAGAAAACAGTGGATGACCTGCAGGCCAAGCTGGCCCTGGCAAAGGGAGAGTATAAGACTGCCTTGAAAAATCTGGAGATGATCTCAGATGAAATTCATGAGAGGAGAAGGTCCACTGCCATGGGGCCCCGAGGATGTGGCGTGGGTGCCGAGGGGAGCAATACCTCTGTGGAAGACCTGTCAGCGAGTAAACCAGAGTCAGACACCGTCTCCAGTGAGTACAGAGCACTGTTGTGCTTGGGAATGTCCCCTGGGCATCGTAAGAAATGCTGATGTCAGGGTTGCTCTGTGTATTCTGCAGTTTGGAAATGTGCTGGCTGTTGTGGGACTGTGGCTAAGTTGTGACGCTTCTTGTTATTGCAAGAGTTGATTACATTCTTTAATAGCCAATTTTCAAGGGAAAGGGTAATGAGTTGAAGTGCATCAGCCATTCCCTTAACACCCCTGTAGTTTTTTCTACAATGCTGTATGCAAGGAGCAAAATGAACACACTTCAAAGCGTGTGTGTAATTTTAAGCCCGTGCTGCTGCTGGCAGTGACTCAGCCAGGGTGGTCACAGGCTGATGGCTGATTGTTCAGCCAGCCTGGGAACAGACCTTTTGGATCAAGTGTTGTCTTCCAGTGCTGGGCCTGTGGCAGAGGGAATTCAGGTTGTGGCTACAGTAGTACAGAAAGGTGTGATATGCACATGGAAGTGTGTAAGGATCAGCTCCTTGGCGCTGCAGAGCCTTTTGCCAAGGTGTGATTTCAGCAGAGCATGTGCGCTGCAAACAAGGCCAGTGGAGAAGCAGCAATATGCTGATGCAGTGTGCTCAGGGGCTCTGTAGGAGAGATTGGTGGTGACAACAACAACCTCCAAGCAAGCAAGGTAACCTCTGCTTTCTGGTGGCACGTGGGGACCTTGTGTCACAAGGTCTGTTATATGATGAGTTTGCATTTGTCCTGGCTATGGGTGAAAGTGGATAAATGGGCATTGCACGTGGCCTACTTTTGCCTCCTTCCTGGACACTTTTTCCCCTTCTTGATGCAGAAAGTCTTCTTCTTGCTGCCCAGTCCCACAAATTCTGGTTTAATTTGTATTTCAGATTCATTTCTGCAGGGAAAAGTCTAGGTCAGGATTGCAGGAGTTCACGATTGCACAACCCTGGTGCCCAAAGGCAGGAGATACAATTTCCCCACAGCCACCAGTGTGTACTGGCACTGAGGCCTTGTAAGTCTGTGGTAGAGCCTTGTGTGAGCCATGGGAGCTGGGAGGCAGCCCTGGGCTGGCCTCCACCCTCTGCAATGGCAGCAGTTTCTGCACAACGATGTGTTGGTGCTCTCTCACTCAGTACTGTGCAGCTGGGACCTGAGTTGCAGCAGCGAGTGAGTGCTGTGTCTGGACAGCTGATGCAGCCAGGTTTTGGTGTGCCTGCTTACCTTCTGCCACCCTGAATTCCTGGGGCTTATCCTTTCTGAGCTAGGCAGGAGTTGCATCTTTTGGATACCCACAAGTTTCCCTTCTCAGGCAGAAGGCCTCCTGAAAGTCTTTAGATATAACTGACTTCGAGGGTATCTTGTGCTGAAGGAGTTCAGGGGCCTGGGATATAGAGGCAGAAAGAGCCAGGAAAGTTAATTAATATTAGTTGCTGGCTCCCCTGGCTGCTGCTGAGGCTGCAGACAAGGACCAGCAGCGTGGGCTCATCCCTCTCTTTGAATTGCCCAGTCTGACATGGGTAGAAGGACATCAGCTTGTTTCTGGTGCCAACACAGAGCTGGGTTATGACAGAGCAGGATGAGCAGCCTGCCAGACTTAATAGCTAAAATAGCCTGGATTGAGCAACATGGGGGGAGGTTTCCACCAAGGTCCTTTTATATCTTGATCTCTGTCTGCTGGAGTTGGATAAAACACCTCATCATCAGCAAGAGTTTCTTAGCCCTTGCAGATGCTCCTGTGTGTTACGGTGAATTTAGATGGTGAAAAGGAAGCTACAGCTTAAGTTGTGCTGGTTGTAGACTGCCTGATGTCAGCGCTTCTTGCCAAGCAGAGGACTCTAATTGGAAACATCTTTTTTGCCAAACCTTTCATTGCTTTCACCCCCTGCAAAGTTACCTGTGCTGCTCACCATATATTGATGAAATGCAGCAAGTGAGAAGAAAGGCCCCGCTGCAGTCTCAGATTTGGCTTCATTAAAAACGAAACAACAAAACCCAAACCACAAGAAGAGCTGTCTCTGAGCATGAAGTGCTCTGGAGGGGGCTCAGGAAGGTGGATAATGTTGTTATCCATTTTATGTTTGAAGCCTTTTAGGTCAATTTTGCAACATGTAAGTGCAGTTCTGCAATCTGCAAGTGCAGCAGAAGGAGGCTGAACACCTCTGCCGTAATCATGTCAGTAGCTGCCTCTGTTGGCACCTTCGTGTCCAAGTGGTGCCTGGGAGCCCCAGGCTGCCAAGGTGACAGAAGAACTTCTTTGAAGCTTCTCCTTTGAGCCATATTGTTAATGCTGCTGCTTTGCTCCTGCTGCTCCTCCAAGGTGATTCTGAGCCTCGCTGATAATGGCAGGGATTGCATGGAGGAGGAATTGAAGGTAACCTCAGGTCACTGTGGAGGCCTTGCTGTGTCTTGGACTTCTTCAGGCCAGTGTGATTCCAGCACACACTTGTGTAGTGTTAGAGGCTGATGTGTGCAGAGAACCTTCTGATCCCAGGGGGACTGCTTGTGTGCAGAAGTCTTTGGTCTCCAGTTTGCAATGAGCCTCTGAAGTGTGTTGAATTTCAGCAAAATCTGCACCCTTGTGTTGCACAAAATGGGACCTTCAATGGGTTTCTCCTCTGGTTGTTCATAAGGACCCTGCAGCTTCATCTAGACAGACAGTTTGGAGCAGGTTTGCTGTAATCAGAATTCAGATCTGAGCAAACACAAGCAGGGAAAAGAATACAGGTTGGGTTTTTTTTAAAATTTGGTGGTTTCTGGTGATCCTCATTCAAAAAGAGATCTTGGGACCTATGTCTTTCTAATTAGCACCTTAAATAACCAGGAGGCTCTGCTGGGATCAAGATAGTGCTGGGGGAGGCAGACACAGGGAATTAGGGCTCTAACCTAAGTTGTCTTCTGAAGACCATGAGTGAACAAGGCCAGCAGGGCCAGTAAAAACCCAGGAGCTTCTTGGCACGAGGAGCAGCAGCTACTGCAGAGCTGGCCTTGCATGGCCTGGCTGGCAGATGTGCTGCTCCTCAGGGCATAACCAGGCTAAGGCTTTGCACACAGGGTGCAGAAAACCAGAGTGGGCAGCCCACGGGTTAGCAGTGTGTCCATGTGTGGAAGATGCAAACCTGAAACACTGCCTTTGCCTGGGAAGGTGCAGGAGGAGGGGGTTGAATTACTAACTGGAACGTTCTTTGAAAATTGCAGTGGCTTCAGAAGTGTTTGAGGATGATAATGGCAGCAGCTTTGTGTCTGAAGAAGATTCAGAAACTCAGTCAGTGTCCAGCTTCAGCTCCGGTCCTACGAGTCCCTGTGATGTGCCCACTCAGTTTCCTCCTGCAACACGACCTGGCAGCCTGGATCTGCCCAGCCCTGTCTCCCTCTCTGAGTTTGGGATCATCTTCCCTGTCCTCGGCCCCCGGAGCGAGTGCAGTGGGGCCTCCTCCCCGGAGTGTGAAGCTGAAAGAGGTAGGCACAGCTGGATTCACCCTGGGCCAGTGGTTTTCAGCTTCATAAAGGGAGCAGGAATACCTTCCCAGATCCCCATGGCATATGCCAGGGAATGCTCTGACCTGCTGGCTGCTCCTTTGGGGAAGGCCATTGTAGAAGGCCCTGTGTCTCTAAGTTAACAACAATGTCTGTAACATATTAAGTGTTGTTCTCCTGGCTGGGAACGTTCCCCAGTTCTGTCTTAGTGCAGGGGTTTGAGATTTCTCACAAAATAAGTGATCAGTGGGATTCTCATGCTACATTTATTTGGAGGAAAATCTGAGTTTATTTATTTAAGTTACTGTCCTGCTTTTTGAAAAACTTGCTTTCCAGGGGGAAAAAAAAAAACAAACCAAAATCCCCACAAAAAATAACATGCCAGAAGGAGCTTCTTGCAGGCTCTGCCAGCCCTGGCTGACTAACTCAGACTAGAGGATTACCACTGCCCTTGTCTGCTCCATCCTAAGGCTGTTCTCACTAATTTGCTGATGCAACGCACAAGATGAGCACGGCTTGGAAGGCCAACTTGGTTTTGTTAAAGCATCTTGCTCCTGTAATTTCTGTGCTTTGGCAAAGGAAGCTGCAGAGGCACCTGCTTGAAGCTTAACTTGTAGAATGAAATCCGGGTTTAACATGCAGTTTAATCCTTTCTTTGCAGGGGATAGGGCAGAAGGGGCTGAGAACAAGACAAGCGACAGAGTGAACAAGAATAGGAGCAGCACCAGGAGCAGCTCCACTGAGGGGCTGGCTCTGGATAACCGAATGAAGCAGCTCTCCCTTCAGTGCATGAAAATCAAAGAGGGAATATGTGCGGGCAGGAAAGCTGCCCAGATTGGCTGAGTCCTTCTCGTGCCCCGTCCTGATTAATGGGAGTCTAAATATTTATACATGAACTTCTAAGTGTTTGAAGAACATTGTGCCAATAATATATGCCAAATCTTAAGCGTTTACTCTGAGAATTTACAAATGCACTAAGGAGTTTAATTGATGTGGAGGGCTGAAGTTTTTATTCAGTAAATCCTTTGTAGGTCGGACGAGTTATCAAATGTTCAAGCTGTGCTCATATTTCACAGACTTTGTAAATTGTTTTGTAGCAGCCTGGCTGAAGCAATAACTAGTAATGTTCCCATGTAAATTCATGCCAGTCGGGGGTCTGAAATTCAAGCCAGACATTTGCAGAGAGCAGTTTGGCTTTGGTTTTGTAGAATGAAATGCTCTTTAGATACAACCGATCTCTCGAGTACAAGCGGCATAATCTTTAAACATCTGTATTTGTCTGCATTATGCTGAAATTGTAGAAATATTTTGTACACAGGAAAACTGTTGCATGTGTGGGGTCTGAAAGCCTTTACTCTTCCCTTGGTGCTCACAGAAAGGATAAAATGGGTCATGCCTCTAAAAGCCTATAAAACAGACGGATGACAGGAAGGGGATGGTGACGCTCAGCAGTGGGAAGCCCTTTCTAGACACCTTCCTGAGTCTGGCTTGGACTCTGCAGGTGATTCCAGTGACCAAAAAGAGTTGATTGGCCCCTTGCCCTTCTGCTCCCCTGAGAAGTGAAGTATTATTTTTCAGCACTTTAAGTGTTACTTGTTTTGGTTGGGGTTTTTTTTTCCTCAGAAATGGGAGTCATAGATGTTTTCAGGACAATTATGATAAGGGGTTTGCCCTTGAAATGTGCATGAAGAAAAGGAATTGCCAGTGTAGATTGACAATGTGTTCTTAAGTTTCTCTGTAGGTTGTACTGTGTGGGGGTTTATAACTGTTAAAAGGACTTGGGATTTTAGTATGCCCTAGACAAAGTATTCAATAAAACTAGAAAGGGCACGGGGCATGTTTTGCCAGCAGCTGTTAGGCAGTAGTAGTGTCTGATAATTATGCTAATAAGTGGTAGTAAAAATCCTAGGACTCTTCAGTTTTTGGTGACTAAGCATTTCTGAAAACACCATTTTATCTAAAATGTCAGTTTATATTGTTAATTTGATGGGAATTTTAGTATTGCCCAAAGTATTTTCTATTCTATGTTTTTGCAGTCCTGTTGTATTTCATCCCTGCCACAGCTTGTGTATCTATTCTCAAAGTTATTGTAAAATTCTTCACACTACAGTAAACATTTTTGTTTTCCACATTTTGAGTCTGTGCAAGTGAAGTTTATCTCAAGTGCTAGGAACCAAATCTTCTCTCACAGCAAGTTTAGTCTCCAAATATCCACTTCCAGCTGAAGACTGCAGGCTGGGGTCACATTGGTGTTAGAATCCACTGCAGTATGTGGGCAACTGGTGCCTCTTCCCAGCTTCCCAAATCCCTGCATCCATGGTTCACTCTTTATTCTGAACTGTGCCACAGGATCAGAGCTTTAGCCAGGTTCTCCAAAACCCCCTTAGTGTGCAGGAGGAGGGGGGTATTCTGTTACATTAGACCTCTGTAGCTCTGCTGAAATTGGCTGTAAAGCCACGCAGAATTGGAGGTAAAGAATCCTGTTTTCATAAAAAAAAAGTCATCACATTATAGCTGTTAAGCTGTAACTGTGTTAGACATTTATATGTTTACATCTTCTTAAGACCTTAAGGCTGAAATCTTTCACTGCCAGCAGTTCCCAGGCCCAGAAAATGCTTAGGAAAGAAATCTGTGCTTCCATCTCCTGATGTGAGCAGTACTTGGGGCAAAGCTGGGATAGACAGTATTAAATCTGAAAAGCAGTGCAGCAGTGCCACATTGTATTCAATGCTTTTACTTAAACTTTCATAGTTGAGCTATTGTTAGTGCTGCATTCAATTACAAGAGCTAGCAGCAGTCTTAGTGGTTGAATCTCACTTTTGCAGAGCTCCCAGTCAACACCTGTTACATTTTCCCGGGTTCTTTGGATGGTTGTTTTGGTGGTGATTTTTTTCTTTTTTTAACCTCTCTTCCTATCAAATTTCTTCTCATCTTGCCTGCTCTGGCTGGAAACCCAAACTTCCCACATTTGGGTGTAATGAATTAATTTTGTGTGTGTAGTGGTCTTATGGTCAATTTATGCACTGTTCCCTGATTTCTTTTCTGTGAGATAAACCATTAGGAGACAGCAAAGCAGGCACACAACTTATATGCTATGATAAAGTTTATTAACAGACCTAAGAGAAAAGGAAAGAAAAAAACCAATCAGAATAAACAGTTAGAACTCTTCTCCTCTCCCTCCCCCTCCTTCTCCTCTCTCTCCATCCATGTTGCAGTTCTTAAGAAAGGAAAAGGGTTTTTTCCTGCTTTACGTGGTTCTCCAAACTGCCACCTCCTGCAGCAAAAACCATCTGCAGTAATGTAAAGTCTCTTTTTTCTATAAACCCTCTCGCGGTTCCTTCAACTCTAGAACATGGGCTAGCCCATGGGGGTATTACTCTTTCGGATGAGAAATTGTGGCTTGAAATTCTAAGGCTTTTTCT
>VXAC01008801.1:140719-174942 GCA_013399225.1 Rhipidura dahli
AGCCCCAGCAGAGTCCGGGCTGTGGCTTGGGAAGGGGACAAGGACAGGGACACCCGGCCCGGCGGGGCCCCCGGTGGGACCGTGGCTCCCTGGGCCGGAAGAAAGTCCCCCCTCCCGCCTCCCGCGGGATTTTTATAGATAACATTGAGAGAAACGCGATTCGACCAGGCGATTGTCTGTCATGTCGGGGCCAACCCGTGACAGTGCGTGTGCTGCCTTGCATGTGTCCTGATTGGGTTCAGCTCCCAGCTGGGTAAAACCACTGATCTGGAACTTTGAAAGGGCTGTGGAACCCCCTCTGCTCTTCCTTTTATTCCACCCTTCTGCAAGAGTAGCTGGAAGATCACGCTGCAGCCTTCCTCCTTTGGTGAGCCCCAGACATGGAAGGTAAATCACCCTTCAAAGGTGCAAGGAAAGAGGCAGAACTATGTGTCTAGTAAGTTAATGGAAAACTCATTTTATTTTAAAATTCATAAAAGCCATAATTATAAATATGACAGACTTAAATGAACATACATTGCTGTGGAGTACAAGCAAATGAACAAGCTTTCTCCAGTTACTTTTTACTTAAGCTCTTCATGGATTCTAAAGTGTAACATGATGGTAGCTGCCTTCATGGGTATAAAAATAAGCCTCTGGTGTATCAAAGTATACATGATTGCTTCAGCTGCCCTGACATGAGAATGTATAAAGCAAGTGTTAACCTAGGAGTTGTACTTCTCTTTGGTATTATCAAACAATTTCAGTGTCCTTTTAGACAAAGTGATGAAAACCTCTACTCTGTGTACACAAACCTAATTCTAAACAGTTGGCTGTTCAAAGGCTGCAGAGATGGTGTGGCTAAGTGCATAATTACTGTACAAAATAGTTACATGAAGCTTGCAGCAGGAGATGAGGACTGAACTCAGACTCACAGTCTGGGGCAGCTGGGATAGAAGCTGTACTATTCATCCACAGTACTGCATCTCACTGAATCTTTGAGATCTGAGGCATCACCTCAACCAAGGGCTAACCTGTGTCTTCTTAACAAAACAAACAGAACAAACTGTCTTCTCTGTCATGTGGCTCAAAAAATGCTAAACAGTACAGAGGAAAGAAAAGCTTAACTTAGTGGCCTGAGGTCATGTAAAAATCTAAGGATCAGTTCCCTTTGCATTAATTTTTCCAGATTTATTTGTGGAAAAAATATAAAAGTATATATTTGACAGAAAATACTAAAACAAATCATAAATGCTTACATTAACATTTCTTCTTAAGAACAAAATGCAAGAAAATTTTGTTGTAAAAGTAATTTGCCATAGAACCAGAATCTCTAGACTATAATTTATATGGATATTTTGTAGTATCTCTTAAATACTCCACCTGAGTGTTCTGTCCTATATCTGAAGGGAAATGCACAGTGATAGCATTCTACTAGCCTATGCAGGTGTAATATTTGAACAGAATTTATTTTATATATATAAGACTGACACTAAGCTTAAATCCTCTGCATTAATGGGGATAAGCCCAATCCACTGACTGTTCTGAATGTGTAAGAAGTATTGATGTATCCTGGTGGGGACAGGATACTTCGGCCTTAGTGCCTTTGCCTGGCATTAGGAAAGTGAGTTTCCTCTCACATTTCTTACTTTTAGTTCAGTTCAGTTTAAATTTAGCACAGTACAGAAGCTGAGCCTTTTGCTCGTTTCATGCAGCATAAGCTTTGGCACTAACTTGTGCTCAGGGGGAAAAAGAAAGAAGAACAACTTCCTGTCAAGAGGAAACCAACTACTGAAGAAAAACACCAGATTTTCCTGTAGGAAAGTCTACCAGCTTGATCTCAAACAGCAGAGAATGTGCAAGAACTTGGTGCTGAAAGCTGGCACTTCTGGCGTCTGCCTTTTGTACTGCCAAAAAGATACTCAAAGTTGAGACTTTAGAGGTGATAAGATACATGGAGGACTGCACTGCTACTCTGGTTTAGCCCCAGCTAAAAACTTAACAGAAACTTGTAGGGAAAATGGGGGTTGAATGAAATTTTCATTTTGTAGGGATGAAGCAGTCCTTGGCACATGCTCCAAAAGCCAATCCTAACCACAAAGAACCTAATCTGTTGTTTTTCTCAGCTTGTGCCCATGCTGTTCCCTCTACTGCTTGATTGCAGTAATCATCAGAAACTTCCCTGCATAAGAAGGTAAGTCACTCTGTGACAAACTTGTCACCAACTCCCTAGCCCAGATGGTCTCAGAGAACTGCAGTCAGCAAGGCATGTGTTCTCAAAGGCATGAGCTGTCGCTGCCCTTTCAGCACTAGACACTTGTTATGCAGCTGTCTGATGAAGGAGATGAAACAAAAGGTTCTTGTACTTTCTGGAGAGGACTAATAGCAGACTTCTGTGGGAATAATTTTAGCCCACAGCTATTTCTGGTGCTCCTGTAGAATGTGTGCTCAGCTTCTCAGCAGCCAAGTGACACCTGTGCTCTAAAGCAAGATTTAAATGCTACCTTTTTGCTTGGAAAACTGCCAAACCAGGTTGAATGGCAGCAAAGTTCCCAAGGCTGTTTTAAAAATACCCTCTCCCCCAACTGTCAAATACTGTAAATTTTGTAAAAGGAACAAAATTTAATCCATTTCAGGATCTGTGAGGCAGTTGGCATTAAATAAAAACTTACCATCTTGAATCCTCCTCATATACAATGTATGTAGATCTAGAGCAAGAGCAGGTGAGGCTTCTTAAAAAAACTTGTTCTCCATTAATCCCACCTCCACTATTTCTTTAAGAATTCTGACCCTGCTTCTATTGATGACACTGGCCATGTGCTCATTCATTCACTGGCTTCAACTTACAAGGAAAAATGTATCTTTGCAAAGATGTCTTGTATAATGGAAGCAGTGAGTGCATTCCTTGCAGCTGTGGTGTGTGGGGGGAGAGGTTTAAATTATCATTCCCTACAGGATACATACTTATGAAAGTGATGAAAATAAAACATTTCTTTGCTGAGTTGCTGATGGTGGGCAGTTCCCCATCTCCCTGCACCAGCAACTGAGACCACCCTCAGTAGATACAGTGAATCTTGCAGGGAATCTTTAGATAAAAACCTTTCATAGCTGCTTGAGGAACTGTGCTGCACTGCCTGAACACTGCTGCTGGATAACCTCCTGTCCTTTCTGCTCCTTGGGATCAGCCCAGGTCTGGCAGCTGGCAGGAGGAAAGCCATAGAACCTCATGCTGTATTTATGTACTAAAGTCACACAGATATGAAGTAACAGCTCTCAAAGTACATGGAACGTGAGCAAAGCCACTGCTCTGCTTTCAAAAACAGCTAAAGCTGGAACCTTCCTTTTCCTTTAGTCCTATGTACATATTCCAGATAAGCTGACACATGGAATACTACTGGCTCAGCAGCAGTACATTTACACTTAGATGTGAGAACCAGTTCAGTGCTGAAAACATTTTAGATAGCAGCACAAAGATGTAGTAAAAGCTATTTGGTCCTGAGACTGAATGAGCAGAATACACAATAATATTTTTTTCTTACATGTTTACTTTAAGAATAGAATCTTTAGCCCATATACCCTGTATGTTGGGAGGAGGGAATTTCAATGTTAGTTTTTCTTGTAACACACTAGACTTTGATTCAAAATATGGAAAAACTGCAATAAATCGAGTTCTGCTGGTTCATTTGAATATATGCATTTTAACCTATTCCCAAGCCTGTTGAACAGTGCTCATTCCTGGACCATAGCAGCAAACCCACAGCTAACTCCCTGCCACAATTAACTGGCAACCCCTGATTCCATGCTTCTGGCTATAACTCAGGATGTAATTTTCTTTTGTGCATGTGTAGTAAGGGTTCTTCACCTGTTCTCAGGCTGTTGGACAGATCAAAACCATCTCTTTAAACAGCACTGGACAGTTCTGTCTCCTCACTGCAGCTGTGACACCTTAAGAGGAGTAGTACTGTTAAAATCTAAGAAAAAAGGGCCCTCTTGTTGAGGCAGGAATGTGGTGGGGATAATGTTGTAAACTCCAGCAAATGTGTTCTCCACCTCCAAGTAGCAAAATCCACACCTATGACAAAGAAAACTACCTTTTAGAAATGGCATCTAAAGTATGTTTCAAACCTCTATATAGACTTCATTTCATGTTACCTGTAGTCACCACTGCTTTTTTTCTGAAAGCCATAGGAGCCAGGATCTCCCACTGTCGAGACGGTGACGAGTTCAAAACCAACGCTGTACTGCCTGCAAGTGACACAACAGACTTGCTTTAGGTATTTGGGTCATCAGGATTACCATGAAGAGGGCTAGTTATTAAAAACTATACAGTATAACTGAAAGACATCTTAAAAGCTTTGTCACATTTGTGACAGAAATGTTAAGCTGAATTTACCTGTGACATGAATTAGAATGTGGAGGAAGACAGAACTCAATTCAGGTTTAGAGCTAGACTGTAGGGAAAGTGCCTGCTAGAAGCCTGCCTGTGCACTCAAGCAGAATTCAAGTAGTTAAGCTTGTGACACACTCTTGTGCCACATGGCACAGATCCTGGGGTGTGATCTGATAGCAATCAGAGGACTCAGTGTCAGTGATCTCAGCAGAATTCCTCGTGTTGCAATACAGCCTGGGACACTTTGTCTGCTCCTGTTAATGCATGTGACAGGCACCACTGCCCCTGTCATTCAAACTACCCAAATATGATGTGCAAGTGCAGAAAAAAATGCATACAAAAACCTGCTCAATTCATGGAACTATACAGCCAAACCTCTGCCTTCATCTTCATTTCATGAGGAGTGTCCTCAAAGACGGGAGGAGAGAGAGAAAAGTTCTGCCATTTTGTGGAGCCCTCTTTGCAAACAGCAAATAGCTTTGCAAAGGATAAACACTTGACTGCAGGTCAGGAGATGTTGCTGTTCAGAAGTGCTGGATACTGGTATTTTGAGGTAATCATTAATTGCTTCAAAGGAATTTGGCCTGCATAAGTCTACTTTATAGGACACTGACATCCAGCACTTCTGGCCTGCTAGTGACAGAGTAAATGCACTTTCAGAGATGTTTGACAGACAGTAAGGGTTTAGTATCCTGCATATTAGCTCTACTACAAAAGAAAAGGAATTCTGATCATAATTAGTTTTAAGAAGCAAAGTCCTTTATACCTTCTTCTGTAGCTCTGCTCAGACCCAAAACTAAAGAGAAATGAAGGCTACTGCCTTCCTTATAGGTCAAGGATTTCCCACAGTACTTAATGTGTAGGTTTAAAACACTATTGATGGTAAAGATAAACATAAATAGTACTAAATCTGAGTCAGCTCCCACACCTTGTCTTCTGGACTCTCCATGAGCTTCCCACCCTCCCCAAAGGGATAAAGCTTTATCTGTGACATGCAGTGCCTTCACTGGATTGATGCACAAGTACTCTCTACAAACCTCGGGCCCCGTAGTTCAATTAGCAGTGGTCCATTCTTGTCTAGCTGGAATTGATAAATGGGGTTATTTTTGTAGGTGTCTCTGAAGTTTCCACATCCTCCAGCACTGTGGCCTTTCCACTGTCCATTAACCTGAAAGAAGTCAAAAGCACAGAAGACAAATCCTAAGGATTTGTACTGCTTTTATATNGACTAGAGAGTCCTCTCACTTTAGAGGTTACTTTAGTGACCTCTCTTAATTTTTAAACTGAAGTGAAAAATTGTGTTAAGCATTCACAAAGCCTCGTGCAGTTCCCTACCCCCTTGATCAGAGCCTTCCATCCCTTAGACATGTACTGCATTTTTCCAGCTTACATTAAACAAGCAAGGAGTGACTGTTTCTTACTACGACAAACTGAGCTAATAAAAGACCCACATTCCCATCTATCCCACACATACTGGACTACACAGGTTATTTTTTTTCCCTCAGACACTCCTTTATTGGGTTTAAAAGAGGAACAGCAGTGATACAGGCAGTACACTAATAGTGTTGTATCCTTTACTTTTAAAGATCTTTGCCTCCAGCCCTGTCCATCACCTCAGTGCCCTCAGGGAACCAGCACTGCAGTGACAAAATAACCATAAGGACAGATCCTGCAAGGACAAAGCTCAGACTTTGAGAAACAGACCATCTGTTTCCAAGTTCCTCCTGCTAGTCATTAAACTGAAAGGTTAGCCTTGTAAGACATGCCAGGCATTTCCACTGATTTATAGCTGAGATCCATCTCTCCTGTTACTTCCCTCCAGTCTCTGTCAAATCAGCAAGGGGCAGCATTTTCCCTTGTGATTTAATTTCTTCACTCAGTCCTCAAACATGGCAATTATGGAAGCAAGGGGGATTTCTCCCCCTACCATGCTGCTACCCAGGAACCTAAAACTGCTGTGTGTTGTTAAGCTTTCTAGCCTTTTTCCACTTCTGCTACACTTAGTTCCAGAAATCACATTAGGGCTTGGAGAGCTCCAGAGGTGACCACTTGACTCTAGAATAGGACATCTAACAGAACTTGTTTTTACTGCTAAACTGTAAATTAGTTCTCTGCTTGCTTTTGAGTGTGATGACTGCTAAGCAGTCACCAAACAGGCATTAAATACAGGCAACTATCTTTTTTATACTCAATCCTAAAGACAGAGCTGGCCTTGGATAGACAGAACATACCTTTTTTTTTTTTTTGGAATACTAGACAGACATCTTCAAATAATTAACAGGAGTTTTCTACATACTTAATTTTCTTTTCAAACATATTACGGCATAAAACAGATGTCCCTCCTCAAAATAGCCTCAAAACAGGCTTTTCACCTTTAATGTATTTTTGACCTCTTCACTTCCTCAAAGTAAGCCCAGTTTTTAACAGCTATACAGGACAATGGTTTCTGGAAGAACCAAATAAATCATCTCACTGTTCCCAGGAATCTCTCTATTCACTCCCCATTCTCTAGAACAGGCTTCAAAGGGACTGTTCCAGAAATAACAGCTGGTATGGAACACTGTCTGAACTCGAGAGCCAAGCTGCAAGCCAGCAGGTCCCCCTGACCACACAAAGTAATGCAATCCTTGGCTTCAGGCACGAGTGTCCTAGAAAATGGACTGTTCCACTGTGGCTCAAACTCCTTTGTTTCTCTCTTCTTTAACAAGTTACTGTTTGGACAGAAGACTTCTGACTGTAATAGGATTTTCCAGGGTATGTGTGGTAGGTACAGAGCTAAAGTTAACAGCTGCTGGCTTACACTTTCCTGAGGATAAAACTGCTAAAACATGAAAATACATGCAAGTTACTTTATCCTGTGAGCTCTTGGCTATATTTATCCTTCAGCTTTAGGTGTAACTGCAGCTCATGTTGACAGCTGAAATATGAACAACAGCTGGCTCCAAAACTCCCTGAGCTTCTGACTTAATTTCAGTCAAGTTTTTCACTCTCACCCCTGTTCCTGTACTCTCAGGGAGCATTTCTACAGGAAATGTACAATGGATTTACTTCCTTGATCCTGTTTGGCAATGGGAGTGCTTATTCTAATGGTTACAGACCCTTGAGGTGTCTTTGCAAAATTTAGGAACAGTAATGTGTTGGATATTGCCATCCTAAGTTTGATTCTTATGGTCTTGCTACTGGTGCCTGTGGTTTGGCATTGCTGATTTTGTCCCATCATACCAAGAGCTTTTCCAAGAAAATCATGCAATTCTCCCAAGGGAAAATGAGCAATGTTTCTGGGGGGGTTTCACTCTGCATCATTCCTAGCACAACCTGATTTCTGCAGAGTGATGACTTATTAGGGTATGGGTTGTTATTCCAAAGGCCAGACTGTTCTACAGAGGCTTTGCAGCACATCTGCAATGGCACAGCTGCAACAACACTCTGTGCTGGAGGTGGGGCAGTAGGATCAACATATATTTAAAAACCTTGTACAACTCAAATATGGAAAAGTCAAATCAGTCACCCATAAAAGAAAATGTTTCTTTACCCGCTTGGAAATGGTGTAAGGTGTCGGAATCTTGGAAAAGGTGAACTTGCACAAGGAATACACCTGTGTTGTAAAAGAAGCAGCAGGTCACACACTGATCTTGCACTTTTTAAATGAAACCTCAACAAATTAAAAGAAAGAAGAATTGCCTACACAACATTTTTAGATACTTGTTCACTACATGCCCGTATTACCCATCAGATGACCCTGTAATCCAACTCAAAATTCAGAATAATGCTGGGACTAAGATTTAGCTCTACTTAATTTTTCTTAACTAAAGCAAACCAAACCAAACAAAAAAACACCCCCCCAAAAACAAACCAAAAAAACCCTCCCAAAAAACTCAACAAAAAAGCAAAATGGAAACAATCAGCATTTTACTCTTTTTCAATGAAAAAAAAAATGTAGCATTGATCATTATGTGACTCAGTAGTTAAGAGAAAAACTGAAATCCTAAGTCAAGACTTAGAGAAGTAAAAAAAACCACTTTAAATCTGAACCAAGAGCTAAAATAGGTTTATTTTGGATACACAGAGAACAAATGATCTGCCCATATATAGCTATTTTTTTATTCTAGGAAATAAGAGTATTTTTCAGCTGATTTTCTTAATAAAATTTTATTACTAAAACCACACTAATTACATCTTAACATTTTCCATCCTAACAAATGGAAAACATTATCAAACACTTCATCCAGTGGTTCTGCTCCATCATTCATAGCTTCCCTCCCAAAACCAGCAATATTGATTGAGAAGAAATGTTATCAAATTTAAAAACAAAGGACAGTTTACAGTTTAATTGCTTACATTCATTATGAAACAACAGCACATACCCTGATGGTGTAATGGATGGTGTTTTGCTTCTCATACTGGGACACCACTAAGGTGAATGTATGGGAACCTGGAGAGGTCAGCTTTATCTTGGTCAGATAATGAGGACTGTTGATCCGGATACCATCAATATATGGAGGAGGATCAGCTGAAAAACAAAAGGATGAACATGTTTCCCTGGCCAAAAAACCCCCCAGCTTGGTAAACTTCTACTAAGATTAGACTGAATAGACCTGAGTGCTCTGAACAGAAGAGAGCCTCAAGATTTACCCATAAAAAGGACAGGGTTAACATCAACCTACTCTTTTCAGGAGAGGTACATCACACATGACAAGACACAAATTCTGTGCTTGAAAGTACAGCTTAAATCCCAAGAATTGCAAGGACTGCTTATCCACCTCCCACCAAAGTCACTGCTCAAAGAAGACTACTGTAATTATGTTGAAATTTCAAGAGAAAGACAATGAATGTTTAAGCACTCTTTGAAAATCTCTGAAGTGTCTGTTCCTTCTCCATCAGCTGGCCAGTTCCAGAATGCCAGCTGCCAAAATCTTTGGCCACCTCGTAAACAATACTTCAAGACATATTAATTCCTTTAACTGAATCACACAGGATTTCTCTCCCTTTCTCTTCAAATCCCTGTGATCATTACACAGATGTAGTTGCAGCCCAATACCAGTGCCCATGTGGTCCTTAGAAAGATCCCAAATGTTTGCTTTTACAATTAGACAGTGTTATTTGGCCTCTAATTGGTTCTTTCCAGACTTCTTTTAATTTCAGTGAGGCAGGACCAAGTCCAGCCAATTACTTCTATAGGCTCAGAATCAGGTCCTTTTATTTTCTTCCACAAAGCAACATGGGAGAGGGGAAAGGATTAATATAAAACAATAAGAAGCTTAGGAATGGGAAATCTCGGCCTTGCTGCCAAAGGATTAAGCTGCTTTGTTCTCATCTCATTTTAACAGATGGTTAAAAATAATACTGCAGCTTGACCAATCTATTTCCATGGCAAAAGGTTTTAAACAAGTTTGAGCTCGTGAGATTAGAAGTTTTTAAAGGAGTTTGTGTAGCAAGACAAAACATATGAATCACTCAGTTTTTGCTACTGGTCTTGCTAGACTGTCTCTTTCAAGCACAACTGAACAATTCCCTCTACTATACAAATCTGTTTGGGTTTACCCACTTAAGAATGTTTTCAGTGAGACACACGTTTAAAATAAGCACTGCTACAACTACCAGCAACACCAGAAACAAGTCTTGGGCATCTGCTTCTCCTCACAGCGCAGCTCTTGCAAAAACAGATGATGATTTGGTCAGGTGTCAGCAGCTCTTTCCACAGAAAGGCTTGGGTTCTAGGGGAAGCTTGGATTCTAGGAGAATTGGTCAACAGAGTTGACTGAACAAGATCAGATGTGAAAAATGTAATGCTTACCAGCCATTCCAACAGGAAAGTCCCACAAATTCCACTCCTTGATGAAAAAAGCTTTAAAAGCTACTAAGGGAGTTGTTGCATGAGCAGCTACCTGAATGCAAACTTGGTTCTAAAGAGGTTCCTATGTGTAAAAGCAACGGGCCAAATCCACCTCTTTTAAGATGCACCTTCACTGAATTATTCCAAGGAATATTCTTAGTGATCTCTAACTTGATGGAAAGAATGAATAAAAATATGATCTTATTAGCCTGACCTGAAGGTTTCAGTCTGTCCATTCAACCTGGGCATTACTTTTGCACCCTGTAGCTCAGCCTGTGCCTCAGATCTGCTATCTGTCTTGAAATAAAGCATGCATAGCTGCTTCACAGCTACTGCAAAGCTCCAAAAGCCAAACCCCTTCTCCTCAAGGTGAAGAGAATCTGACATATAATGACCAAGAATGAGATTTTGATAAAATTTGAACATTTTAAACATTCCATACCTGATACTTGGAAATATGCTGAAGTGTTCTGTATTTCATAAGCTTGCTTAGGTACTTTACTAAGCCAAGTTCATGGGACAATTAACCCTAATTATTTTCATTTTGTGGAAGCTGTAGACCTTTAAATAATTTCACAAATGTAGGAAATAATTATGCTATCAGAGAAATTAACACACAACATCTGTTCCCTCTAAGCATTAACTACTGGCACTGAAAAATAAACAGAAAAAATAAAGAAAATGCTGCATCAAAGTAAGTGTCAGCAGGACTATGTAGACCTCTTAAGAGTGCTTACAGCACATGTAGAATGGCCTATTCCTCCAGGGTAGACTTTAAGTGGGACCAAACAGAGCAAAATGATGATTTCAGAAGACTGAACTCTTAGTGAAGCATCAAGTTTTAAAGCAGAAAGTACCTTTCCTCTCCAAAAAATTCTGTGTAATTCTTCACTTATTTATGACATCAGCTTCTTGACAATTAAGGCACACTAACCTGGATAGTAAACTCTTTTGCCATCAGTCTTGTACACAACCATGGTAATGAACTCCCGATTGTGTGCAAAGTCATCCTATTAAAAAACCACAAACAAACACAAATCAGAGTTGTGCAATTCTGTGAAACATAATCAATGCTTAATCAGAGTCAAGTACACATTCTACTATCCCTTTCGATCACCACACAGTATGATCTGATGTTTGTATTTTTTGGGATACCCAAAAGAACTCTTTTTAAAATGCCTGAAGTAAACAAACAGGCACTAATTTAACTTATTCAGGCCCCAGGATTCAAAGTCACTTCAGAACCTTTATGGTGGAATAGAATCATTTTGCTCAAATTTTACTCTGGGTCTGTTTCAATTGCAGGTACATGTACCTGCTGAATTAAAACAATCTACATGTACACAGGCATACACACCTGAAGAGAGGCAGTAACATACTAATAAGAGAAAGCCATACAGAAAGATTTACAGAAGCTGTGGCAGAGCTCTCAGTGCAGAAGCAGCACCTTGTCAGTGATGTGCCTGCTGAGCAGGACCCAGACGGCAGCACCACCATGTGGACACTGCACCTCCAGCTTGTACTGAGGGTTGTTGGCCAGGCTGTAGGCATCCTTCACCGGGCCCTGCTTTGCATCCCACGTGCTGAAAGTGATACAGACACCTTATTAGACCAGTAAGAAACTAATTTGTGCTTTGAAACGAACTCCAAATCCTACACAATACACAGAGTGAGATATTATCAGTAACAAGTTACCAAAGCCTAGTTTGCTACTGGCATCTATGGCAATTGTTACATAACACACTCACATCACAAGCATTATCTTGGAACCTTGTTTTATAAATGAGTTCACCACAACACATGCATGATGACAAAAAATGCTAAATACAAACAGCCTGGCTGGTGACTGCAACCACACAAAGCACAGAAAAAGCAGAACCATTTAAGCAGACTATGATATATCACACACCAATATTAAATGAAAGCACACCTTTGTAACTGTAGAAATCTATCTGTCCATCTGTCCACCTACCTATCTGTCTACCAGCTGTGGTTAGTTTCAAAAGCTTGCCAAATATTTTCCTCCTTTTTTTTTTTTTCTGAGGCAATTTTTATTTTAAAATTTGCCCTGTTTCATGCTTGGAAGGGTGCCCTGCAGGAAGTGTTAAAGATCTTTGAGGTGCCCTACTGCAGAATCTGCCTGCAGCCTTGTGAAGTGTCTAGACAAGAAAAATACAGTGTGAAAAATCAAAAAGTGCTGATGATTGAACACAAAGTGTGGCACACTGGAAAATGAAGTGTATACAGCTATTCCTAAGTCTCCTTGTCCTTCACACAGTTGTAAAATTGAACAGCATATGTGGAAGGCTGCATTAACAAAGCTTCAAACTACCACCGTTGTTAGTCTGCATTTTATGGTAACTGCCACAGTGCTAAAGCTTTTCCCTACACAGAGGGACAACAATCACTGATAATGTAAGGACAGACAGACCAGTAGGTGAGCTCTGACATTAGCATACACATTATCTCATCTTGCTACAGTGTATTTTAGAAATAATTGGAGCACAAAGATGGAAGGAGCCTTTACAGATAAGCTCAGCAGTCCCACTGTGAATGAAGGAGCTTGTGCAGAGCTAAGGCACACAGAGACAGTGTGTAAGCAGTGGCAAAGTGCAGTCTAGTGGAGTGGAAAGGCATAGAAACCCTTGCTTTCCAAAACTGGGACACAGACACACACACTTATCCTCAAACTGTGAGACAGACAACCTGAATGTAATGGATATTTGGTAAGAGACAGGTATTGCATTCAGAAGACAAATCAGCAGGCAAGGAAGATTACTTAGGATAACTACAGCTGCTACAACCCAGAACTGGTTAAACTACCCTGATGTCAGTGAACACACCCTGTAAAGACAACACACACTGTACAGCTCACTTGCAACTGGCCAGGAAAATGAATGCCAAATAATATCTAGGTCACTTAAGCACTGTCTGGTCACTGCTTAGAGATGGACTGCACAAAAATCTGATTTTTATTCTGACAGGGAGATGTGGGACTGAGATCAGAATCTGGTTACACAACCTTAGCTCCACAGCAACATCACAAGGGTCACTGAGCTCCACTGAAGTAGTCAAAAACAAAGCCTGGTCTGAGACAGTATAGTCAGGCTCAAGAGAACAGGGTTGGAATTCAAACCCCTAGCTATAACTTGGAAGAATGGAAGGAAGGAAACCTCACATCAGAACACTTACTAAGATCTTGAAACAAAAATTTTATCTTTTGGACCAACCTGTGAATACATGTAGATTCTTTAAAAAGACTTGGGTTCCAACTCAAATAAATAACATCATAGTACTGGCACAGGTCTTCCCAGGAAATCCAGAAAATGCCTGAAAAGGAAATGCTGTTACTGTTTTCTTACCAGATACCTTATTTCACTTGTTTCTCAGAAGTCTCTTTGTGAGCAAATGATACAGCTTACGTAAGCCAACATTTCTGCAAAACGTAGAAGTAATGTCTGCCTTGCCTAAACTGCTAAATTTAAACTTGTTCCCCAAACCAAGTTAAAGAAAGAAAAAACAAGTTAGTCTCTGTTTATTATCAGGGACTTTCTGATAAGCTGTCAGAATGCTTTTCATTCTCAAGCACTAAGCAGAAGATATAAGAAAATCTGCTATTTTGAAAGAGATATCTTTAGGTGATTCTGACCTGACTTCCCCTTTCCTAGGTTTCTAAAAACAAAAAATAAACCACACAGTCAAACAGGTTCTTGCAATTCAACAACCTACTTTGGTAGTCATCCAGCACAATTGAGTATTCAATCAGCATGCAAGTGTGTTTGAATGGAGTTCTAAGATACTTCATCCAACACCTATGTCACTTGTTTTTGCACCCTAAATTTGCTTCATCTTTACAACATTCTCATGCATTTATTCTGATTTTCCATAGCTCTCTTAATTGCAACTCCAGCCAACAACAGTTGCAAGCCAACAGGTGCCTAGTGTAATTAACTTTTAAAATGGTAGCAGCCTTATAAATCCTGTCTCTGACATAGGCAGCTGCAGGTCTTGCAGCACTAAAAAACAGCCATAACAACTACACAAAAGCAAGAAAACCAAAGCATAAATCCAATTAGAAGGAATAACTCAATTAAAATTACTCATGGAATTGTATATGAAATTTTAGCAACTAGATGCTACAAATTACTTGCTAAATGAATCAGTAAATAATTAACAAGCTGCTCTCTCATAACTGTAACAAATCCAGGGCTGCTAATTTTTATTTTTGTATCAAAAGTTTTCATCAGACATTTGCATGAGGCTTATCAATAAATGCTATACTCTAATGGAGTTGGAGGCATGGTGTTGTTAAAAACAGGGGCACTGAATAAAAGGGCTCCCTCAGAGATCTGCAGACAGCAACTAGGACACACTATGAAGCAGAAATGCCTTTCTGAAAGTAAAATGCAGCTGCTGCAGCAGAAAGACTGATTTAAATACTGATTACAGTAAGCATGTTGATATGTATTTGAAAATGCTGGCGAGGAAAAAAAACCCACAAAAAGTCTATTCACGCATCAAAATGCAGCATTACACAGCTTGTTATCAGAATGTTCTCTGTGCACTGAACTCCCACACATGGAGACAGCACACTTAACCAAGGAGGTACTTTCTTGTCAATGAATTTGAGATATATTTAACAGTCCAGATTACTTAAAACCCCAGACAAACCTGAAATGGCAGATTTAAATACACAAATACTTCCTAAACTTTTGGACTATTTAGTTTCTAGTATTTTTTTTACTCTCTTTGTGTTTAAGCATTCCTTTCCACCTTCCTGCAGGGATACATCACAAAGATCTATACTACTCAACAAGATAATGACTTCTTAAACATTATTACCATTGTCTATTTTCTGAGCTGTTCTGGGATCAAAGTTCAAGTATTTTTGTAAATCTGGGGTCCAGTTTCTTGTGTCATTTTCACTGTATCGTCCCTTCCAACGTAAGTGACTCCAGGGATTTTTTAGCTGAAGAAACCGAAGTCCCTAAAAAACCACAAAGTAAAATTGTCAATTCATCTTGTCAAGGTAATTTTTACATATTGAAGGTGGTTTTTATATGGATCAAGAAAACACAGAGTCATTTAAGTTTTCTGAAATTTCCCAGCGGTGTCCAAGACAAAATAAACTATATTAGCCATTAGAGCAAAAAAAATCAGTAGCTGCCCATCTGGGGTAACCCTAGAAACACACGTAGGTTTCAAACAGGAGTTTGGAAACCCTTCAGTTTCACTTGATACCTTATATTCTCTTATATCCAAGACTGCATATGCATGGGTTGGAACTAAGCCCCACTTTTCTCCTTCCTCTTCAGACATCACCCCTGTTGCTGTTGTGATAAGGACATCTCCCTTGTGAAATCTGTTCAAAAAGAGGTGAAAAAACAGCTTAATTAAAATTTTGCAAGTTGCAACCTAACATTTGCCAGACACTGCAACAGCATGTTTGTATACTGTCCATTAACATGACCCTGTTTTATAAAAACTGGGATACAGGTTTTTTTTGTCAGCAGAAATCACTCCTGAAAAAAACCTGAAAAAGTGAAACTATTTTTCTTTCATAATTAAGTATATGCCCTAAATTAAAAATTATTATTTTAATATAATTTCCTATTTTCATAAACAAAATTCAGCATGTATCAACCTGAAGCTCAGCCTGTGTCACTTTTAAAATACTCTTCAGAGATCTTTAGCTGAGCACAAATGTGGTTTCACCAACACTTAGTCAATGACTGCATATAGCAAATTATCAAGTCTGTCACACCCCCAGGATTCTGAAGAATGAGAATTTCGTGTTTCTATAGTTTTGCAGATGTTTATACTCAAATTTAGTGTTCTGAACAGCAATTGTTAATTTTGCAGCAATTACTGTTGAGAAAACACACTAACATGCTTCCAGCCTACACTAAAAATCCAAGTAGATACTCAGTGTCCCTGGCCAGATTACAGGATCACTGGACTATGGATCAACACATTTTCAGTCTAGCACAGATGAACAACAGCAATGCTGCAATGGTGAGATCCCATCCTAACTTCAGTCACACCCTCGAATTACAACAACAGAGTATCTGAAAAATTGTTGTCAGCTCTGAGAGCTCCTAACCAACTGAAAAAACACTGTAGAAAGTGTCACACTCTTTTAGAATGGATGCAGATGTTTCAGTCAACAGAATAATCCCCTTCTACTGCCTTGAAAGACCTAAGACGCTGGCTGCACAAAACCATTTTGGAAGAAATCAAAGTACTTGGTATACCTGGCATTTATAAATTACAGCTGTATCTTTCACCATAAGCAAAGTAATAGAATCATTTATTTTGAACCTTTAAGACCATCAAATCCAATGGTTATGGTAGGTCTGAAGACCAGTATTGCAGTTTTTGATAGAATTTTGGTGCTCCTCCAGGAGATTTATGAATGGGGGATAATCTTGTGATACAATAAGAAATACTGAATTATTTCTGCTTGCTAAGGACAGCAGATATAATATAGTTGTGGGGAACTGTGTGGAAACACAGAACACATATCCTTCTACTTTTTAAACACTTAACTGGTATATTGATTCCAAACTGCTCTTGTCTGACTTTATATTCTATTTTCTTTATCAAGGAAAGAGGGTTTTTTTTCTATTTATACATAAAGAATTCCCTCACACAAAATTCCCCAATATTTTAATCTTCTGTTCTATTGAAGACATCAATATCTTAATTTTTTTTCTTTCAGCAAGCACATGGAGATTTTATGAAGCACATTCTGTAGCAGCACCAAAATGCTGTCGAAGTATCTGTGGTGACTGTACTGCTTCCAGAGTGGTAACACAGCTACTACACAGTGAGCATTTTAATTACGTAGGAAAGAACAAACATTTACCTCTGATAAAGCATTCTGAAAGTGCTATCTTTATTGAAGGCTTGATTGTCAGAGTGCATAGCAATTCTTTCAGGTATCCAACCAGTCAGTGCATGGAGATCAATATTCTGAAATGCAAGTATTCAAAAGAAATCAGAACAGATAATCCATATATAAACACATGATGTCTGTACACAACTTATAAAATGCCTTGAAAGGAATCAAGTACATCTAAGTTAGAATACAGCTCTATGCATAAAAGGGTCAAGTTTAAGACTAACAAACAAAAACTTCTTTGATTAGATAAGGACAGAATTTCCAAGTAGCTCAAAAAAAAAAAGAAAGCTGGAAAATGAACTGATGAAATAAACTGGAATTCCAGAGCAATGGAAGCATATCAGGTTCATCAGTCATGGTCAATTGTGTGATGTGTTCTATTTATTTTGTTGATTTACAGACTTTTAAAGCACGTCAGAAGCACTATTCAGAACCATGCTATTAAATATGCATTTTAAATTATTTATGTTTTATTTCTAAAGCTCAGGGTTTGTGTTTTTTTATTATTTTTGGTAAAGCTGACACTGACATGTATTTCCATATAAAGATGCTTTAATCTCCGAACTCCTTGAAATATTGCTTATTTCCTATTCTTTTGCTTTGTACTCCTCAAAGCAAATGCAGAGACTGTAAATGCTTGAAGTGTCAATAACCAGGACTGCAGGGTGAGAACTTGAGGAATTACAAGTACAAGACATCCTGATTGTTAGTAACTCTGATTACAGAGGGAAGCTGGCATACAGCAGAAACTGGAGGGGGCAGGAAGGGTGGAGATCAAATGTCACCAGTCAAGCTGGTTTTCCAGACAGCAAGTTAGAGGATGACACTGGGAATAAAACACAGTTATTCTCACCAGCTTCTGTCCTTCAAAGCAAAGCAGCCTGACACTGACACACATAATGTGTGCTACATTTACCCCTTACACAAAGCCACATTTGTCTCCATAATAATTTTTTGAGAGGTGATGATTACCGAATATACCCACCAAGAATGTGATTGTCAAGACACCACTTAGCACCATGAAATAAATAAAAAAAATCTTAAAAATTTTAATAGTATGAAGTTAAAGTCAGAAAGCCTTCCTAAGTAACAAATTATGTGGGCTACTCATTTTAGCAAAGTGTCCCTCTTTAAAGAATAACTTGCATGTCAGTTAAGCTGCAATATGATGACTATTTCTTTAGTAACCACATTATAAAAACCCAATGCATATTTCCAGGTGAGTGGAACAATCTGATAAACAAACTTGCACAGATCAAAGTACTTGCTCCCTCTGTACAGACCTTTCAAATGACTCAACTGTTCCTTTCCTAGCTGACTTCATTACCTAATGAGGGAGAACTGCCCTATTTATTGAAAGAGTTAGAAACCAAAATCAGCAATGTTGATATGGGCAAAGAGAATTTATGATTTCACCCAATGCTTCCATCTAGACTCTATATAAACATTTCGCCCCAACAAGCATCAATACTGAAGTCTGAGAACTAAGATTAACTCTGACCATCAAGATGTCTTGCTCATTCTATTTTAATGGAATCATTTCATTAAGTACACCTAAGAATATCTGTGAAAGAAAGAAATGGAAAAAAAATTCAGAAAATGTCAAACCAAATACTTGTCTCCCCAAGCTGTTCACTCTGATTTCACCAGAAGGAAATTATTTTACCCATTATTATCTAAGTGAATTTTTTTCCTCTTAGAAATTATCTCATACTTACAGAATTTGATCCAGGAAAATCATATCCTCCCATGACTTTCATGTAAGCCTTTTCTATTAGTGACACCCATAATTCATTCTTATTATTGGAATAAGAGCAGAGAAGTTCCCCACTATGATCAACAGGTAACTGGTCATCTATGATTACCTGTGTGAGATGAATGAAAAATCATCATAAAGCTAATAAAATATTTTGAAAGTAATTAGAAAATAAACCAAAACCCTCATTAATCCAAAGCTGCTCAGACACAGCCAGACCTGACCATTATTCTCACATATGGACACTTCTATCAATCCTGCAGTGGCCTGTCCAAGTGAACAAGAAATTCTGTTGCCAGCTCTTACTTGAACTGGTCTAACTGTGTGACATGTAAGTGGCTGCCTTGACTGATGGTGACAGTACAATCTTATAAAGTGTGTAGTACTTTACAAAAGGCACTTGCAGAAAAGTTCAGTGCAATTACAAGCATAGGAAGTAAAGAAAAGCCTAACAATTTCCCTCATCTAATTAGGAATCAGAGCAAGGATGGTGCTTGGTAGCCAGCAGAGAAATAAATATTTATTTAAGGAAACAAATTGTGTCATATCACTTCCATAGCCTCTAGTTCCAAATTTAAGTTTCTTCTCTCTGAAAAGGAAAAACAACTCAAAACAGCAGCTGTGACAGTATTAACATTTCTTCTTTAAATTAGGTGGTATATATTCAACACCATTACAGTTTCTTATTGCATATCTGCAGTGGTCTGAAACAGTTTCCCTGAATAGATGTTTCAGTTTCCTGTTGGCACTAGGCCATTACAAATGCAGGCTACCAACACAGCACATTCTCTGGTCAAATCCTATCTGTGCAGGAATGAATGGACCTTTTCATAGGAGACCAAACAGCCATTCAGCCTAACAAAAGGCAGCCATTAGGAGATATTTTGGTGAGACTATTAAGAGCAAGCCAGACACAGAAATGATACTCTCCTGAAACATTCAGATTCTGGAATTTTGCAGCTCAAGGACTTCCTGACCCAGGAATTGTTATCTGAACAATTAAGAGCCTTTGAGGAGTTTCCCCCTACTTCTCCACCCCATGAATATCATCACTCAGCTTCTGAACTCTCATAAACATTCATCAGTCACTACGATCTGTGCTACAGTTAAGTATCGTAAGAAGAAATATATTTTTTATGTTCTTATTTATTGCACTGAAAAGGAAATGAAGTAGTTTGTGAGTTTGCAAAGTTTTATCTTCAGGTATTTCCTTTTCTTACTAAAAATCTGTAGTTGAGCAAGGCCTTGCTTGAGTTCTCAGTTGAATGATTCCTCACTAGTCATTCCATATCTATACTCTTCCTGATACCCCCCCTTCTGTATTTTTTAATTCTCTCTAAGAGGGAGTTGAAGACTGTACATCTAATTCATAAACAGGGGATATATTGTTTTGTTCCTGTCTGGTTTTCACAATCCTGCTGAGTAATATGAGGCATTTTTGAACTTGAATTAATGTAAGGCTATTTATATAAACATCTACAGAAGTATAGACAGAAGACGTATACGATTGCATATTTCAAAACCAAAGATTAATCTCAAAAAGGTTTAACCATTAAAAACTACTTTCCAAAAACACCTGCCTAAAGTTTTTGCTATGGAAGAACTTCATAGTGAAGCAGATCAAGCCTTTAAAATGCATGACTTGAACAGTAACAGTACTAAGGTTCCCCAAAAACATATACCTTTCTAGGAACACCATTGATATGAAGCTTCACCATGTATTTACCACAGGGATTATATTCCGGTTCTCCTTTCTTATTCTGAGGGTAAATTATACTGTTAACAGGAAAGAAAAAAAGGAGGAAATTATGACATAAGTGACTTGGGTGTACATACACTTATAACAATAAAAGTGGGATTAACACAGTCCATAATTACCCTGAAGAGAAATATGGAATTTTTAATGACGAGCAACTCACATTTAGTAAAAATAATCATGTTTAAATAGGTTTTAATTTTCAGGCCCTGCTCTTGCTGCAGCTTTCTGCTTAATATAGTAACAAAAAGAACGTAAGTAACCTAATTGTTTCTCAAACAGAAGCAAGGCAAACAAATTTATGTTATTATTAAGCAAACAGTATTTACACATCTATACTATAAATATAGCATTTGCCTGAATGACAAGTCAAACTTATAAAGGAGAAGGCAGTGCAGAACTCGCAGCTGTTGAAAAGAACACAAATTCAGTTCTCACAAGAACAGGTTAAAACAAAACAGTCCAAGAACATTCACACATTGGTCTGGCAAGAGCATTCCAGCAAAGTCCAGAAAACCCATGGCAATTTTATCATGGGATGCCAATTGAGTGGAGCTGAGATAGTGTTGTTAATATGAATTCTACAATGAGCTGTAAACCAGGCCACCTGTTGCACAGCAGCTAACAAAGCAGGAAAATGAAACTACAGAGCATTATAAACAAAATTTATATTTTAAAAATCCCCAAAAAAGAAAGAATCCTTCCTCAAAGCACATCTGAAGTTAGACTCCAGGGTCTGTATAAACATGTATATTGATATATTGACTATATCTTAGTTAGCCAGGAGTTTTGTGATTTTTAGAAATTTTGTAATGAACTATGTTCAATTAGTTAAGTAATGTTTGACTGTGATTTTAGCTGGTTTTGATTTAGATCTGTGTTGGCTGAGTATCAGTAGAAAACCCTGAGAAATTACCTCATTGCACCTGCAGAAAGCAACTCCATGGACCCATACCCCTTAGAGAACTTAATCAACAGCTGAAGAACAAAATTCAATAAAGAATTGTTTAATAGTTATCATATAACTAGAGATGAATTAGATGTCATAGAAAAAGAAAGCTATCTTGAGCAAAGTTAAGGAGTCAAAGGCCTATACAACCCAGAAAACTTGATTAATACACTGAAGGTACAGTGAGGGAGCTGCTTCATAGGCTTGTACACCCCAGAAAATTAATTAATGGTAATTGTCTAACCAGGACAGCAAATTTAATAAAGCCCTGTCTAGCTGGATAAAACTTGGGTTATCCATTAAACAAAGATAGATAAGATGTTCTGGGAGTAACAAAAGAAACAAAACACCTATACCATGATGCAATAAATTGGGCAGGCTTTTGAGAGCATCTACAAAAAATCTTGGATATTAGAATGTTTATAAATGCCTGAAAATTGTTATTTCTTTGACCATGTCTGTGGTGAATAAATTCCCAATCTGTTCCAAATTTTGCCTCAAAATTGTTATTAGGAATATTTGTCTAACAGCTTTTTGCTATTAGATTTATAAACCCTTTGTTTCAATATAAAAGTGGCTTCCAGCTTAGAAGTGCTGATACCACAAGTCCCATAGAGATGAAGGTGAAACAAATGCTGTTTTTTACTGTGTACAACTGTCACAGAACATACTGCAAGCTTGGCAATATTAAGTCTGAAAAGATCTTACAAAGCAACAGCTCCTTACCTCGTGATCAATTTTTTGTTATATCTTCTTTCATATGCTGCACTGATAGCTAGTGATGCCACGAAAGAACAATCTGACACTATTGTCTATAAAGAAAAGAAAACAAAACCAGTGAGGACATTTACTCATAACTCAGATACTGAGAGATGAATACAGTGTGTAAAGGGAAGAAAAACAGTCAGTTAGTAATTCCCTTCAAAAGGGAAAGGTTTAAATCAAAAGAAGCAAAGCTATTATTAAAGAGGCAGAAAATGTATGCTTGCTCAACATGAGGCCCCCACAGAGCAAAATTTTTTCTGTTTATTTAATGTCATGAGATCCAAAGAAAGCCCCCTCACATCTGGGCATTACTTTTTGAACAAGAAAGTACCCCATGATAAACCATTAGCAGCACATGTTTCTCCTTACTAACATTTACCTGCTTTATGCTGAAACTTGATACAGTATAGATCATGGTAGGGTTATTTGTTATGTCATCTGGTCGCACCCACTTGGCAAACATTGCTTTCTGTTTGGGGGATAATGGCAGCTTCCCACACTTATCACTAGATTTAAAGGAGAAAAGAAGTAGAAATAAGTCAGTAGCAGTTTAGAAAAGCTTTCCATGCTATGTCCAGTCATATAGATATATATCTGATAGATGGTGCAAAATATGCATAGAACAATTACAAAGCTGTAAAACAAGTTCAAAGAACATTGTTTCTAAATTTGTGATTTTCTGTGGGGGGGAAAGGCAAAAATGTTCAAAAAAATTCAACCAACCCCAATGTCTTTGTCTATTATGGCTGTGTAATCTTTACTTATTATTACTGCTTATGGATGAAGGTCTAGGTGCTACATACCACTCTTCCTTGGAACAGCCCTTTACAGAGGAAACAGCTGTCACCTGCATTTTACAGGCAACAGAGCTAAACTCATTAGCATGGAGCAGCATCAGAAAACAGACTAAAGTTGCCAGTCCAGCCCAATAATCCAAAAAAACAAATATAATGTTGTCCTTGTAGGCTTAAAGACACAACTGCAAAAGCACTACAGAGCAGGATCAGCTTACAACAACGTTTTAAGTTCAGAGTGGAAAAAGGAAGTGGTGATATTTAAATATCTCTGCCTAAATTATGCTTAAAAGCCTATGTAAACTATTATAAACTCTGCAAAAGAAAATATAGAAATACCAAATATGGGAAAGTTTTGAAAAATTTAAAAAAAGAAGTTCAGTAATTGAAGCATACTTACGAAAAAGGCATAGGGAAGGCAAAACGTTCCCTCAGATCAACACTCATGAAAGGTACATATTCAATGCCATTAATCTTTGAAGTCTTCCTGCAAGTCATAGGAAAGACAAACAAAAAAAAGAGTTACAAACCTGTCAATCATCTTCCAAAGACTAACTTGCAGAAGGTAATAACAAAATGAATTTTTAAAAACAAGACACAGTGCTTCTGAAAACAAGACATCTCTTGAACATTATATATTTGACAGTTTTCAAAAGTCACAATTTAGGCTAATGGTTTTATGGATTATTTGTGGCTTATTACACCTCTAATAAAAATCAAAGTAAAAGGAACTGGATGTAACAGAAGGCAGAGTCTTATAAAATATTACACTCCCTTGATTTCCAGTGAAGTAGCAGTTGTGTAATTGTAAAAACAACTTTGCACTTTGGCTTCTCAGAGCCACATCTTTAATGAACTCATTTTGGAAAATCTTCAGCTTACCTGAGGACTTCAATCTCCTCTGCAGTGTATCTCTGACCTTGAGATTCACTAGCTTGTACTGCTCTGATTGTCTGTGGTTTATCATTTAGAGAAAAATCAGGTCCCAGTGGAAAGAATGTTCTGACTGGCTGATTTGGTTTAGCTGTAGTTGACTTTTCTTTCTGAGATGACTTTGACATGGATTCCTTCAGTGCTTCTGCTCTAAAGCAAAAACAAAAAGCATTTTCTTTACAACAGTGATAAAAATATAATTACAGTTCAATTACTGATTTTCTTGGTTCATGTTCTCACATATGTTAAATGAATGAGCAATTGCCCAAGTTGACCAACACCACATTTTCTAAAAAAAAAAAANCATTTTTTAAAAAAAAAAAAAAAAAAAAAAAAATCAATTTCTGATGCTGGTACTTCTTTACTTTTCTGTCCTCACATCAATTAAAATACAGGATTTCCAACTCATGCAAGGTACTTTTGATAGAACTCATTAGATTTTTATTGCCTCTAAATTATGCTAATGGGAGAATTTGTGTAAGTGTTCATTATATGGAATCTCAGAACAAGATCACTGAAACACAGAGAGAAAACTGATTTTCAGTCTCTCATACCTTCCAGATTAATTTTGTCTAGCAAGTATAATAGTAGTAAAACCCCATGGGCATTCTCAAAACCCAGCATTTCAACTGCTTGAACACTGCATATGCAGGAGCCATATTTTGTTACTGCTGCACTAAGCTGATGGATAGTCACACACATGCAAAATATTCGGATTTTTTTTCTGAACGCACACTGAGAAGTGCTAAAACCCAGCTTACACTGAAACTTCACCCAACACAGCCTGTGATTCACCATCACAGAGCTGATTTAAAAAGAGGTACACTGAACTTATGTAGTTTGTTTCAGACAGATTTCACCACATATATACCGTGTAATTAGATTGCTACAATCAAGATAAGTGTTTTCCAGTTTCCAAGCTGTCTTCCTTATGAAGGGACACTGACACCTTGACTACATGCTAGCCTGAATTCAGCATCTTTATGGAGGCCAATAATTACAGTACCCTGGATTATATCTCTGAAGCAGTGCATTTGTTGTAACAAGCACACAGTTCTTTCCTAATTCAGCATGTCCCAAGATTCCCAGAGGGCTGGCACAACAGTTGCTACATTCAGCAGTGAAGCAGCTGGCAACCAGCTCCAAGGTGAACGCTGTGCTAGCTTAGTCTGCACAGAATCCACACAGACTCCAGCTCAGAGGGTGCACTTAAACCTGACAGCAAGTATGTTTACTATCAATAGCACTCACCTATCCAGTGCTTGTCGGGCCAGCTGTTTCAGTTTGGACTGGAGGCCTGCTTCTGAAGTTTCAGTAGCCTATAGTGCAAAATAAAAAGAGAATCTACACATCCAAAAGCCACCAACATGTTTTATAAGCTCAGTTGTCATACTTCTAGATTACAGCAAAGAGTGACTAGCTATTTCTTCCAATTCTCATTTTGAAATGAGCAAACGTTTTGCTTTCTTTGTTGGTTCTTTTTTTAAGCTCAGCATAAAAAAATACTATGTAAGCAAATATCATTTTTCTGTTCTAGCAAAATGTTGATAGAATGGAAGTTACGTCTAAAATTCTTAAGCATGGAAAATACTGCATACACAAAAAGATTTGCCAGTAGAATTAATTGTATGAAAACACTATTGGCAGAAAGAAGACACAACCAAATGTTGCATATACTGCTGGGCTTGGATGTGTTCAGATTTTTTTCCTTAAATGTGTCATAATGATCATGGTAACTTAGGAAAAAAAATGTAAAATGTTTACTTTCATAAAATACAAACAAACAAGACAGAGGTTCAAGAATAACATTTTTAACTCGCAATCAAAGGCATAAAATAATCTATGGCAGGGCAACAAAGCAGAGTGTTAACTTCTGTTCCCATTTGGGAGGTCGTTAATGACAGTTTATACTTTTGTCTTCCTTACAGATGAAGCATAGCTTCTGCAGCTAAACAATCTGCAGGAGGCACAACACGAGGTGTGGCATCTCCTGTGACACCCACAAGCAGGTTTCAGGGGCTAGCTTTGTGCCTTGACTGATTATCTCAGATCAGGGAGGTCAGCTGAGGATACAAAAAGCAAGCTTCTATCACCCCAAGAAACAAAACTAGAAACACCCTCTGTAAGCAACTAATTTCATTTGCACATAAATTACGCTCCAGTGTTCCTGGTTGGAAAAGACTTTTAAAGATTTATGAAGGTAAGTAGTGAAGACTAAACACCAGCACACTCATCTAGGAATCAGCCACAGAAGAGGAGTAATGGCTGCTCTCTGAATACTTCAAGGGTAAGAAAGAAACACGTCTGTCCACCCAAATATACTGAGGAGAAAGACAGATTTAAAGCTTAAAGATAGCAGAGTTTCTTCACTCTCCTTTCATCCTGGGAAGAAGAAGGTACTTTTGGGTCACCCCAAGGGACAAAGCTTACCATCATGTCAACAAAAGAATATGCTAGTCAAGATTAAAAGAAACTTCAGCAGTATCTTCTACCCAATGAAATACCCAACAAATGCAGTTGTTAATACGAGATATTTTCAGACTAACTTCAGAAATATTTGCATGCACTGACACAACAGAAGGAGGAACACAGCAGAGGAAAAGCAGCATGCTGCTGCAGTAAATGTTACATAATAGATTGAAAACATTCTGCTCCAACAGCTCAAGTGAAAAAAATCAGAGCAGTTCTACTAACTCTTGATCTGGTTACACTGTATCACTAGGGGGTTTTAGCCTAGGTAAAACCTGTTAACACAATTCAGAGAAAAGAGTTTACCCTAGTATGTAGCAACAGTACCATAACACCCTCAACAACCCACAAATATTTTTACATTATAACATCGAAAAGAAGAGAAAAAGAAAAACAGACTTGGTGGAGTTACATTATGATGGTGAGCTCTTCTTGTAATGAGTTAGTTAAGGCAACTGGACTTAAGGGAGAAAAGCAGTACCTGTAATTATATCCTTCATTGTTTACATAATGGCCAATTCATCTTTATTAATTTCAGTGTGACTTGAATTCACTCATAGCAGCTTTAATATTGAACACTTGAGTAATCAAGTAGTATTTTTAATAGTTTTGGTATCAGTAGACTGTTACATCTTCAGAAAATGCTATACCCACAAATTTCCCTTAAATGACTTCCTTTAATGTAGTCAGAAAGTAATACAGCTGACACATTACCAAGTCATCTTAAATTTTAACAGTTTTTAATTTTTGTTTGTGGAATTTGCTCCAGGGCAAAAATCAACATGAAAAAGGTTCCAGAATATTTCTAGTTTTCAGTATATTCCAGTTCAGAGAAAAACCACATAAATCACAAATCTCATAAATTTACGATGTTGTATAGCAACATAACAAAGACTGGAAGAAACAATAAAAAAAAAAAAAGTGAGAAAAAAATTAAACGGTAGTTTTTACAAATACAGGTACTCCATTTTCAAGCCAGCCTTTTAGGGTCAGTCACTTGTGAGAGTGGAAGAATTTCTTACCATCACATAATTCCACCAAGTTAACCTGTAGCTTAACATACTGTTTTCAAACAGAGTTCCACTGCTTCTGTGTACAACTCTATAGCTTCTTCTGCATTGCCTTTATCATCTTCATCAAAAGCCTGTGTAACTAGGAAGTGAGCACGCTCCAAGTCCAGCTGTTGTTTTGACTTCAGAGGGTCTGTCTTCTGTGACTGAACTGAATGAAAAAGAAAGTATTTAGCTTTTTACAGCAGCAGACATGTAAAAACATCCTGAACATGTCACCAAAACACTAGCAGCTCTAATCAGATGAGTAATATCTATTTCTCATCTGGAAACAAAATTCTTCAAAATTTTGCTACAAACATCTATGCAGGGACAAGAAAACACCATCATACTTCCCTGAAGCAGAGGTTATCTTTCAGGATATTTCAGATGTGAAATAATGTAAATAAAATCTCTTTCATACTACACTGAGAACAAGGATGTTTAATTACTCAAAATATTGCATCATTTATGAAAACACATCACTATGACAATATACAAGTTCTTTAGGCGTCCATGTCACTAAATACCTTTATTAATGACCTGAAGGAGAAGACAGACTGCAGACCCCACCAAATAATTCACTCAAGCACACAGCTGCTCCTCAAAGGGACACAGACAAGCTGAATTAATGCTCTGATAGGAACCTCAGGAAATTCAGCCAGGCCAAATGCTATGCCCTGTGCCTGGGACAGACTCATACCCTGCAGGGTACAGCTCTCTGGAGAAGGGCCTTGGGGACAGCTGGATGAGCCACAGCCAGCAAGCCCTTGGCTGTAACAAAGGCTACCAGCACCATGGGCTATGTCAGCAGGAGCTCAGGCAGGAGATGGGGAAGTGATTGTTACCCTCTACTCAGAGGACTCCATCTGGAATACTGCATCTAATCTTGGGTCCCTAATGAGGCTCAGGGTGGAGGGCCTGGCCTTTTGCAAAGAAGCTGAGTGAACATGGCTTGTCCAGCCAGAAGGAAAGATGGTTTTGGGGGGGATCCAATAGTAACCCAACATGAGTTGCAAGGTTGTCAAGGAAATGAATTCAGGCTCTGCACTGCGGTGTGAAGAAAGGCAATGAAAATCAGCAGTTATGAATGGAAACCAGGGGAGATTACAACTACTTATATATTATAAAATAATCACTAGAAATACAATTATACCCTGGTGTCCCAGAGGCACAAATAAATTTCTATCCTTAGGTGTTTTTAGGACTTGTCTGAACCCAAGCAACCCGAGCAAACATCAATGTCTACTGTGCCTTGAGCAGGCCACAGGTCTATAGGCCTGCTGAGGTCCCTATTCGGCCAAGTGATTCTGTGATTCTGAGAACTGCAGGCATGCAAAAATTTGAGAATTTGGTCTAAGCAGGAACATGGAAACTAGATCAAACAAGGAAACCTTTATGAGAGCAAAGAGCTCCTTTGCCCTCTCAAAGCTAGTAATTCGACGTGAATACCAGAACCCTCTTGCTTCAAATCCACCATGCAGCTGAGTCTTTGATGCCAGATTTGACTTGTTCCTGATCAATTTTTAGTGCATATTTAATTAATTTCTCATGTTTGCTCTGCAGATGTGGTTCCTCAGAATATTTAAAAGCAAAGAATACCTACACTCAAGTCCTTAGAAAGTCAGTCTCAATTTATGATGTATCAGAATTCAAAGCACTGATGTGCTCATTGTATTTGTGGTTCCTCACAAAGACAAGAAAATTAGAATAATAAAAACAGAGCAAACACCATTGATATGTATTTCACAGCAGCAAACAACTTTCCACTCAATTAATTTAAGCAGAGGTTTTTTTTTCTTTAATTAGAAAGTTCCTTACCCACCTGCTGAATAGAGAGCTTGAACTCTCTCCAAGTACTCATTTATTTTTTCTTGAATATTTTCCAAGTTGGACCCAGCCATCCCAGCATAAATCAAGGCTTGTGCAGCTTCCTGCACAGAGAAGAATTGAGACAAAGTTAATGTTTGCTGCCTAGAAAATTACTTACCATAAACAGAGGCCTACAGCAGGCATGAATTGCATGAAAGCAAGCCCTTACATCTGCAAAAAGACTCAGCAGCTGCAGGGAAATTTGCTCAAAAGAAAATGTTTCAACTTATAAGCTAGATCATGTTTAATTTCTCACACCTAGGACAACCTATAAGACTACAAAAAATTCAGTTCTGTAAGACCAGATCTTAGGCCTGTTTATATAGTAATGTATGAAATTAGAAGATTTTAAGTAACACTTTTCAACCATGCACTCAAATTAGTTTGGTTTTAAAGCTGAGGATTTAAGGTTAGGAAAAAAAAGTAGCTATTTCAGTCATTTGCATTTAATCTGGTAATAATGAAAGTAAACAAATATAAAAGCTTTTCAAAACCAAACACCAAGAATTTTTGTTTAGAAAGTATTTTTGAGTTATTATTACTCAGATAAAGCTATCGAATCTGGAAAGTCTACAAATGTGAGGTTTCCTACCTTTTCAAACTTGTTTTTTTTTAATATTTGCATGTACACAAAATACTGGATGCGAGTCTCCTTTCAGGAGGGAGCGCAGGCCTCTGGCTCAGAAGCACAGTACATTACCCACATTAAGGCTTTTTCCATACTGTACAAATCTATTAAGAAAAAACGCCTTCAGTTGCATAAGCTGTATGTCCCTCCACTGAATTTATGAAAAACATGTAAGGTTTAGCAGGGTTGCAATAAATAGCCAGAGCTGACACAGAACCGTATGGAGAATCAACATTTGTCACCCCACAAAAATGAGGACAGAAGCCTTGCTTTGTCCTCATTATTGACAAGGGAAAATCCCCCACTTTTGTGGCAGAGTTCGCCTTCCCAGCAGCAGAAGAGGAGAGGAGGTGGCCGTGTAGCAAGTAGGCTGGGAATGCAAAAAGCAAAATAGTAACTAGAGAGCTGCTGCACAGAGATGGTGCTCAGAGAGGCTGCCCTGATAGGGCAAGCACAGATCCATGGCCAGGGGTCCCTTGTGTGTTTTATGGCCATTATTTTTGTCATGCTTAGCAATTTGGTCGTATATCCATCTGTTTAGTTTGTCCAAGCTTAAAACTGGTCCTGATACAGTCTGTATTTGTTATCAGGATAAATTTTCACTGAGAAACATCACAGAACCAAGTACTGCATGCTCCCTGCCAGCATCCATCTCCGTATTACAACACATGAAACATCCACAGCCACTGAAAAGTAAGCAAAAGTACCATTTATATATAGCAATTAACTACCATTAAGTCTAGCACACAACTATTTTTTGCAGGGGAAAAAAGTGCACTACAGCTACATGATGAAGGGATGGGTATATTTGTCTGTGACACTGCTAGTACAGACTGACAAAACAGGTGCTGTATCACAAAGGTATGTGGTCTACATATGATACTGAGTCAAGGTTTTAAAAGGTTAAAATTTTAGCTAAGAGTTAGAAGCAATTTGTAGTGATTAGAATGCAAGGTAGAAAAACAAAAGATAATGATTATTAGATGCTTAAGCTAGAGCTAAGTGATGTATTATTTGCTCTTCTATTCTTAAGTTTTCTTTATAGAAGGAAACAGAATAAGTGAACTGTCATCAAAGCAAACTGAAACGAATAGAATCAAGAACAGCACCTGGGTTTTGTGATAATTAATCAAAAGTAGGAGATCTTGGGCTGCGCCAGCAGGTCATGAAGGCCTGCCAACAGCAAGAAGGTAAAAGGGTCACTGTGAAGATGTTCCTGACTTCATCTTTCAGGCCCACTGACCCAATTCGAGACCAGTGACCCAATTCAAGAGCGAAACTGCACATGTGTGAAGGGCTAATGATCTCATTTTAATAGAGTGGGGAATGGGAGGTGCTGGGGTCATATATATGTAAAGAATGTAAAACTTTGGGTAGTAAATAGGGAGTGAAGAACCTTGTACTTGGCTGGCATGTCTTTAGGAGGCTACTCCCATGCCGCCCACTGGTGCCCGAATACCACTTTCTAATTTTAATTAGAGGGTCTTTTGTCCATGAATACAGAGATTTAATGAATCAATGCAAAGAACAGATGTGGATTTCCAAACCAGTGCTACAAAACCAGTGTATAATTGATGCTGTTTTTGTGATTTCAAGCACAATCGTTTTGTCTGGTTTTAAGATGTGTAAACACAACAGAAACAGTCTTTTATAAATCAAACCTGCAAGGGACTGAAGTAGTTGACTGAGTGCCTGATGAGCCAGCATGCCAGCTGGTTCCAGTGGCCAGATGGATGTGCAATTCAGACTTAGCATTTATGATGTCTCCAATGTCACTACTGTTCTTTGTCATGAGTAGCATGCCACAGTCACACTACTAACTACTGACCATCAGTCTGCAAGCTGCTAAGGGTTGGTCAACAGCCAGACTTAGCAACAGCCCTCAGCAGTTTTGCTGAAGCCATTGGTGTCCAAATACAATCCTGACATTTCTGCAGAGCACCATTAATTAGCAAGCTGCCCTAAGCTGGTTCACATGCAGCAGTCCTCTAGGCATCTATCAAAGTTACACGGTAGCAGGAAGCAAAGAGGATTTGCTAGCCACAGGAACTCCATTCACACAGGTCTCTTTTGGTGTTGTCTATGGCAACAACTGTAGCATTTTCCACATTTCATCCTTAAGGTCAAGTTCCTGCAGAAGCCAGATCAGTACCCAAGCTTTCCCACATGCTTAGTAGTTGCACCAGTGGGCTCTGAACTGCTTAGAGCCATTGGTAAGAAAGCTGGTGACAGGCCAGAGCAGCACCGTGCTTAAAAACCAAACCAAAACAAAACAAAAAACCATAAAATATCCCTGAAATAATAAATGACATTTCATTACTATTTTGTTTAACCTAACATGGCAGTGATTCTTCAGGCGACATCTGGAAAGCCAAACATACCTAGGTTACACTCTTGTCTTGCATAGCTTCAAGTGCACCAAGACTGCCAGGGGTGTGTTTTTCCACTAAGCAAGAATATCACCTGTATACAGTATGTGAAAAAGCTTTTCCATACACTGTTCAAAAGCATAAGAGAGTGACTATTTGCACAAAAAGATGTTTTCATTCTCAACAGCACTGAATAATTTCTTCCATATAAACAGAGAAATATGCAGTACTAAAGCAGAACTGCACATGGTTATCAGACCATGCACACACACTGCTGCTGATGAACACAGGGCTTATCGGTGTTATTATGGGTAACTATAACTTTTGCATATATATGGTTTACATATATAAATTTAGCCCACACAAAATTAAAAACTGGGTTTAAAAAAAAAAGACTCTTCTAGACTCTTCTTCCTATTGTTTCACAGTTACAAGCATAGGCCACCATGATATTAACACTATGCTTTTTAAACATTTCACAGACACCTTGTATTTATGAAATAAAAGGCCAAGAACAGATCCCTTAACAAGTTACTGGAAGAGAATGACTTTGCCAGGGTAATGGAATTTGTGGAATGATTACAGCGATAAGGATAAACAGAGGCTTCAAAGAGATCCCTTCTTCCAGGTGAGAAGTTAATGGGATACAGAACTTTATTGTAACTTTAAGACACATAAAACAACAAAGTGATACAATTTGCATAGGTGAAAAATGCCTAATGGTTGCACAAAAACTACTAAATATCAGTAGTATGCCTACAGGTATTGAGCAAGACACTGAATCAACCTCATAACAGACTTAGCTAAGCTAACCTGAAACCGTTCTGAAACAATAAAATCTGATCCCTAACGGAAAAAATATTCACACGAGGTTAAAAACCTGTCACTGACAGCTTGTGATGCTGAGCATCTTGTATTTCACCACAGACTTCTCTATTTACTTGATGACTACGACAGCGTTAATCTCAGCTGCACACCCAGGAGCGACACTATGCCCACTTGAGGGTCTCCAAAATGCCCAGCGCTTAAACTGCCAGCATAAAACTGGTCAGTCTTTCTGGCCTGGCACGGCTTGGGGAGAGGCCAGGAATGAAAGTGGAGAACCAGCGGGGCAGAGACGTATTTAGGTTACGAAGAATCTTCCCAGAAGCACTGAAGGGGCTGTGTCTCCAGCAGCTGGAAGAAGCACCCGTTCCCATTTTTCAAGCACAGTACCTGCAGTGCTACCCCTAAGCCTGTCGGTAAACATCAGCGCACGGGCAGCGCTCGTTCCCACCTAAAAACACGACGCAGGGAAAAGGCGTTTCGCAACCCGCCCTGAAGGACGCGGCTCCTCCGGAGACTGACAAACTTTCGACGCGCACGCACGGCCTTCCGCTCTCGTCTCGGCGGGCACCGCCTCGCCTTCCCCGGGCCGAGCGGCTCGTCCCCGGGGCACACCCGCCGGAGGAGGGCGGGGACGGCCGCGCTGACCCAGTGCGTCTCTCTCCGCCGGCAGGGCCGTGCCGGGCCGCGGGGGTGCTCAACACTCCTCTCCGACCCTCCGGGGGTGAAGGGGGGAGCGCGAACCCTCCGGCAGCTCAAGAGCATCACGCGGCCCGCGGCGAGGGGAAAGGGACACCGGCGCCTCGAGGGAACCGGTGCGTCCGCGCCGTACCTTGTAGTAGAAGACCGCTTCCTGGTAGCGCCCGCTCTGGTCCCGCTGCACCGCCAGCTGCGCGAACTTCACGGCGTCCAGCTCCAGCGTGGTGGCGTCCATGACTGGCACTCTCCCGGT
>VXAC01008801.1:175105-245582 GCA_013399225.1 Rhipidura dahli
CCTGCCTGAGGCGCCCTGAGGGGCGAGCGCGCGCGGGGCGGCGATTAGGGGAATTACAGAATTAATCTCAGAATAAATTAGGTTGGAAAAGACCTCTGAGATCATCGGATCCAGCCTGTGACTGATCCCCCTGTCAGCCAGACTGTGACAGTGAGGGCCACGTCCAGTCTTAGACACCTCCATGGACGGTGATTCCACCATCTCCCTGGGCAGCCCATTCCAATGTCAAATCATTCCTTCGGTAAGGAAATTACTCCCGATGTCCAGCCTGAGTCTCTCCTGGAACAGGTTAAGACTACATTCCCTTGTCCTGTCACTGACAGACCCCCCTCGCCCCGACTACACTCTCCTTTCAGGGAGTTGTAGAGAGCAACAAATTCTCCTCAGAGCCTCCATTTTTTTTAGGCTAAACACCCGCTGCTCCCTCAGCTGCTCCACACGGGACTTGTGTTCCAGACCCTTCACCAGCTCCATTGCCCTTGTCTGTCTGGATTCNCCTGACCCCTCCGCGCCCGTCGGCCGCGCCCCCATGTCTGGCCGCGCCCCCGTATCCTCCCCGCTGCGCATCTGGCCACGCCCCCGGCTCTGACCGCGGCCCATCCGCCCTGTTTGGCCACGCCCACCGCCCGCCCACGCCCGCCCGCCCTGGCAGCGGCCGCCCGGCGCGGGGCTGCANAGCCCATTCCAATGTCAAATCATTCCTTCGGTAAGGAAATTACTCCCGATGTCCAGCCTGAGTCTCTCCTGGAACAGGTTAAGACTACATTCCCTTGTCCTGTCACTGACAGACCCCCCTCGCCCCGACTACACTCTCCTTTCAGGGAGTTGTAGAGAGCAACAAATTCTCCTCAGAGCCTCCATTTTTTTTAGGCTAAACACCCGCTGCTCCCTCAGCTGCTCCACACGGGACTTGTGTTCCAGACCCTTCACCAGCTCCATTGCCCTTGTCTGTCTGGATTCACTTCAGCACCTCAGTGTCCTTCCTGAACTGAGGGGCCCAGAACTGGATACAGCACTCAAGGTGTGGCCTCACCAGGGCCGAGTACAGGTGAAGAATCACTTCCTTGGATCCTCTTTCATCCTTTCTCTCCCATGGTTGTCAGTCACGGCTGAAGGGAGCAGGTGCAGCCCAGGAGTGCCTCTGCAGTGTTTGAAAACAGAGTGGGTTGAGTTATTTTCATTTCTCACTTTTTGATAGAGTTGGTCATGGTCAATCTCCTTCAGGCTGGGTTTTCTACCCTCAAGGAGAGCGTTTTCAGTGTGCACCTGTTTGTCATCTAGGTGTAAAGTGGAAAGCAAACAAAAACCCCAGGTATTTTGTACAGATCCTCATTAAAAGAAAAAATCAGGCTAGCAGTTTTGTAACCTAGATTGCTTAGCTAGGATGTTCAGGTTTGGTTTGGGTTTTTTTTTTTACCATAAGAAGAAGTTAGGGGAGATCTGAGGGGTGGGATTCTTGAGGAGTCAGGTCCCTCCAAAAGGGGCCAGATGGCAAGGGGTAATGGGAACAAGTTGCACTGGGAGGGGTTTCATCTTGACATAAGAAAGAAAGTCTTTATGGAAGCATTGACCACTCATTGGAACAGCCTCCTTGGGGACATTGCTGGAGGTTTTCAAGAGGGTACAGACAGCGTGCTGGTCTCATCTATGCTCTTCTTCCCACAGAAGATTGGACAAGCTTCCTTCTCACCTGGACAATTCTGTGATTCTACAGTCTTTTATTTCTGCCTGAAAATATAGCTTATTGCAAGGCATTGTTTTCATGAGATATAAAAATACTGTCTGGCAAGTTATTCTGCAATTCACCTTTATGAGTGTGTTTATTCAGCCTGTTTTCTGATTATAGATTTAGTAAGAGGTGCAGCTAAATGCAGGAGTACTAGTCCTGAAACACTAAAATCTATTATTTTCCCTATAATTTTCTTAAGTACAGAGGTAAGTGTTCCCGTTCCATCTTCTTCTCTTCCTTATCCCTTTTGTGCTTTACTGACAGCATTTATATAAAATCCAGTAAGGTTTAGTGCAAAAAGGAACTTGGGTTTTTTGATCTGCTATGTAGGGCAAAGTTCTTGTATTCTTCATAGCTTTGCTTTTTGGCTGTACTCCTTACAAGGTTAGTTGTTTTGAGTTTTCTTTTTCTTTCAAAGTATATTTTATGTTTTTTGTCTGAGCACAGGAAAGATCCAACTACACTAAGAGGTTTTTCTGAATAAAGCTGCATTTGTTCCATATTTACCTGATACTATGAAAATCAAGAAGGAATTTCAGTCAAGGTCTGCTTCAATTTGATGTTGAGACAGTGGCGTAACATGTATAGCCTAACATTACTTTTTGAATCATGGCTTCAGACTAAACCATTTATGGATCAAATGCATGTCTGAAGTATTCAGAGTGACATGCATGATGAAAAGGAGGCTGAACTGGGCAGAACCACAGATAATGCTGTTCCTTACTTAAATCTACATGCCAAAACCACTTATTCTGTAACGTAAGCCAAGATCTCTTCCAGCTAAACAGGATACAAAAATGTCACTTAGAAGAATTATTTTTTCACTATTTGATAGCCACTGTGATTGGCCCTCTTCAGATAATAAATGGCTTGTGTGTTTCTGTTTCTTACTAATCTGTAGAATTCTACAAAAGACATTTAAATGTATAAAAAAAAAGTATAGTAAGTGAATGAGGTCATGACTGCAGCTAAGACTTCATAAATACCAAATTTGCCTTATGCTTGTAGTGGGGTTTTACTTTTGGAGCCAGATATTAAAATTAGTCCATTTTCTTCCTAGATGAGGAATAATAATTTCTTTTAATTTATGTATTCCAGACATTTAAATTTTTGTATGGTTAACTCTTGCCCCCCAAGATACTGTGCAGAAAATCACTTCCACTAGCTGAGATTGTTAGATCCCTTCTTCCACTTTCAAAAATCCCAATTCCACATCCAGGTCTTCCTCTGCCTCAGTTTTTCTTACCTTTGGTGATATTTGCTCTGGCTATCCCTTACTTCCCACCTTTTACTTACCTTATGTGCCTTCCTTCCTAATCTCATCTAATGCTTGCTTTCTTTCCTTCCTGCCTGCCTTTTGCAGTCAGAATTCTTTGAGAAGATCATAGCTCCTATATGTTATCTTAATATTATTCCCTCCAGCTTATGCCCTTTTGCAGAGGTGGTATCAGATGAAGAAGTTCAGGTCTCTCTCTCTGTGTCATAGTTTTTCATTGCTAACAAGACAGAATCAGTTCATTCTCATTTTTCCTTGCTCTGAATATGCTTTCACCCCTCTTTTTCTTTTGTCTCGCATAATGCTGTAATTTGCTGTCTCCCAGCTCCTCTTCCTGCCTCCTGATTTTGATTCATGCTTCTCTGCCTCTTCTTCTCATTTTTTCAAATATATGTTGTAGGGATATGCGACTGCGTGTGGGTCATGCTTCTTACCTAATTTGGCTTATTGCCATACCTATTTTCATTTGACTACAGGCAAAGCTTTTTAATGCTTTATAAAACTTTTAATGTTCCCCCTACCCCGGGCATTAAAAACCGCAAAGATATAAACCTTTGGTATGATCTGGTCTGTCAATTCCTCCATCACTATTTTCACTCTATTGAGGCAATACAGAGTCAGAACAGGAGTTACTCAAGTCCTTTATTCCTCTGACTGGAGTGTACTTGATGCCTGTTGAAAGAGTACAAGAATAGGATAAAGACAAAGTAGTGTTTTGTCTTGGCTTCCCATAGCCTGTGGGTTGAACTCACATTATTGCCTCTGATACTACTTGCTGGGCTAATTTTCAATTAATTAGTCTTATTGTTGCTTTAGCACATTTTGATTTTGGCATTCAAAATATTTTGTGGGAATGTTTAAATTTGTTGTATGACATTTCATTTAAAAAAAAACCCTGAAACAATAAACCAACCTCCATGCTATTTCTCAGTGCATTTTTTCATCCTTTCTCCCCTGCTTATATGATTGTGATCCTGTCAATCATGTCTTTTATTTTGCCCATAAATTTGTGTTCTTTACTGTCTCTTTCTACCATTATTTCTTCTGTCATGCATTTATTCTCTTTTCCATCTCACAATGTTTCCTTCGACATGGAGTGTCCATAATGGTGTGCAGTATTGGAGTTGTCTTTTTAATTTTGTATCCTTGTGCATTGTTGTCTTCTGTTTCATAATGATTCCTAACACTCTTATTTGCATTTTTAACCACTGCTTAGCATTGACTGAAGTTCTGAGTACTCTCCAGAATGATTCAGCTTTTCTGAGGAGGGATGGATGGTTTAGCATCTGCCATTATGTACCTAATGTGGTGTTTTTTCCCCTGTGATTTAACAGCATTGAATTTCACAGGCTGTTTACTATGTGCACAGGAGAGATCCTTGCACAACTTTCTGTAGTAGGGTTTCACAAACCAGAGTATTTGTATCATGGGCTGTGGAAAATTGCCATGCTTGCTGTGGAGAATTGTTGAGGCTGGCTGAGCCAACATGAGATGGGTTTTTCTTACCAGAAAACACAGGTGGGTGTTTTTTGGTAAGATTTGTGATTCTCACTGTGTCAGAGCATATCCTGGTGAAAGCAAGCTAATTAACAGTGAAGTTAAGCTTAATGAAAAGCTGAATTTGTCACTTTAGCTTGAATTGTTAATTTAGTTTAAATAATTGCTGGCTAGTCTTGATATATTTATCACTAATACGAGTGCATTTATCAATGGCTATTCCAAATCTTTTTTTCTGTTGCTTCAAAAAACCACACCAGTCGAGAATCTATGATTGTTATTGAATATGACTGGACTTTCAGGGCCAAATTGGTTACAATCAGAAATTCAGCCTAGCTGCACCCAGCCCCTCTGGTCTCTGAGGACTAGCTGAAATATAAGGGGGATTATTTTCTCCCAAATTTCATACTCTAATGCAGCAATGACACTTCTCCTTATTATTTCTTGTCATTTTTATGTTTTTTCTGAGTTTCTGCAGTAGGTGACCGCTTTGTTGAGAAACAGAAGTTGGATGTGCTGTGTTCAGGTTTCATAGTGGCCTCCCCCTACATCATTTTAAGAACTAGCATCCCATATATTTTATCAATGGTTACTTTTTCCTCTACTTGTTAAAGAAGAGCACTGTGTGGGAAACTTAATATTGTACTGAACTGTCTTCCAGACTTCTACTCTCTTATGAGTGACATGAGAGACTATCCTTTTCCTAGTGCTCTCCTTTTACAAGTTGCTTTCCAAACCTTCTACATGAGATGCTGCTCATATTTTGACACTATTGCTTAGCCAGGACAGTGTTCTCTCATTGCATCCATGGTCTGTGCTGTTTCATGTCTAGTCAGACTATAGGTAATCTCTTCCTATTTTTAGTTCCAAGTACGGCAAGAATATGGTCAAGCTGTCAATACTGTAAAATAAATAACACTAATCACTATATTGGCCCCCTCCCCCTTCATGTCATTTGTATTATTTTAGTCATTGAAGTATGTTGAATAATCTCTTCATTCTGCATTAAAAAATGGTAGGTTTGTGTTTTCTAGTTTGATTCAGTACAGTAACTATCAGGTTAGTTTCTTTTAGACATGTGATGGTTAATATTTTAAAGACTTGGGGAGGTCTAGGACTTAGAGGCATGGAATGAAGTGACAAGAAGCTAAGGAAGGTAAAGCAGCTCACTAAGAAATGGCTGCTGCTTGTTCAGAACATCACTGAATATCAATATCTGTTTCATCAATAACTTGTTCAACCTGTATACACAAGTGTTAAATGAATTCTGCAATCATTTAGGCAAATGTTGCCTATATTTTTCAGATATGTAGGAGCAACTTCTTGTATCTGTATTTATGGGCCTGGTTTGCTTGGCTGTTCCAGAGTTTATATTCTCTAGTGCATAAAATGTTTTCTTAAACAGACTAACTGATCTTGACTTATTTTTATGCAAAGTACCACAGATTTAATGTTACATAGGCTATCTAAGTATTGTATTTTCAGGGCTGAACCCCTACCTATTGATTAAATTAAACTCTTTTTGCTACAAAATTAAATTTTCCTTGCTTGAAGGCTTCTGAATACGAAACCAGACCTCTGATTGCTGCATGGTGCTTTTATGAAAATAAGAAGTCAGGGAAAGCACAGGACAAAATAAAACCTTTAAGCTTGTATATGTTATTTTAATTCTTAATATGCTAGAAATCCCTTCTATTCATAGGGCTTTGGATTTATGAAACTATTTGAAAAAGGAATCAATTATATTATACCACTAGGTGTCCATCTATGGTTAGATTGAAGCTTGAATTTTTTGCGTGGTTGAAGGAACAGAAATTGAAAAAAATACATTTTTGGTTTGGCTCTGGTTTAGCTACAAGTGTGTGTGTTGAAGTTGCTTGAGTTAATTTTGGTTTTGAAGTTTTCTTGACTGTCACAGAGATTTAGATTTGGTTTTTACAGTCAAACATCCAGTCTGGTCAAAAATTTGGGGTTCTCCTACCCCCAAATACAACAGAAGTAGTGGTATGAAATATAAAATCATGTTACTATCGTTTCTGTAGGTTTTTTTTTTTAGTAACACAGTTTCAGCAGAGATTATTGCAGTCCTCTAAAATTCTTAGTTAGTTCCTCCTCACACTTTTAAAACACTGGTTCTCAGCTTTCTAAGCTGTAATTTGTGGCATCTGTTTAGAAACAAACAGTCATGGTGACAGGAATTGTGATCCTTACTATAGAAACAGGGAATAAAAGAGAGAAATATATCTTGATAACAATATATCAAAATATTTAGCATAGCCCTAGTTAACTTTCTCAGTTTCAAGGACAGAAAAGTTACGTAATAGATGCTTAAATGTGTCTCTGTCATCTGTTGAAAAACATTTCTGTAAAGAAAACCTTATTCTCTATAGGATATCAAATTTTTTACCAGAAGCAACCCCTAAAGGGTTAGTATTGGCAGATTTTTTTATTTCCTTTTTGAAGAAAAATTAAAATTCAGACTCTATGCATTGGGTGAGAGGGGCCTTTTTTTAAGGTGTCCTTTTGGTGCTATTTATTTTCTCCTTTCTGATGATGGCATTTTAATTAGCATGAATAATGTTATTTGCAAGAAAGTCGAATTTAATCAAGCAAGTTCTTTGCTGAAACAGACTGTTATGCTGTCAAATTTGTACTCCCAGGTAATTAAAAATTTAAAACTCTAGACACATTCCTCGTTGTGATGGGTTGGCTTCAGCTGGCAGCCAAGCTCTCACGTCTGCCTCCACATCAGGACAGGGCTGGGGGAAGAACAGAGAAAACAGAAGAATGGGAGTGAGAAAACTCATGAGTCAAAATAAAGACAAAAACATCATTCATCAGTCACTGTTGACAAAACAGACTTCAGCTGGGGAATTTAAATTAATTTACTGCCCATTAACATAAACATTTAGTTAGTGATTTGGGCATTGGAAAACAAAGATAACAAGCATTTAAATGCTTTTTGAAAACACTTCTGTTCCTCCTTTTCCAGTCTTAACTTCACTGCAGACACCTCTCCTCCCCTCTTTTTACTGGTACAAGTACTTTAAGAGAGGGTGATCTATGATGCAGGAATTAGGGGTCAGTATGTAGTAGTTTCTCTTTGCTGCTTCTTGTTTCTCTATTCTTCTGCTGTGTCTACTTATGTGCTTTGCTCAGGTGTGGGTTCTCCACTGATTGTAGTCCCTTTGGGGTTGTACCTCCTCCAGCATGGAGTGCCTCCTACTGTGACCCTGTTGTTCTTTTGGTACCATACACTGGTCCTCTCAGTCTTAGCTTTTTCTGTCCTTTCTTAACATTATTTTCAGAGAGGTGTGAAAAACTTTGGCTGGCTCAGCTTTAGGCTGCAGGGGGGCCATTTCTGGGTCAGCTGTGTTTGACTCAGGGCAGCCCCATATAGCTCTTTTCATTGAGGCCACTTCTGGGATCTCACCACCACTACCAAAACCCTGTTCTTTATACTTGGTGTACTCACAAAGGGATCAGCTTGAAGAGAAATAAGAGATTATTGCAAATAAGGATTTTTCCTCCTCAGATTTGTTAATAGGCAACTTGGTAAAACTAAGGCAGTCAGCTGGACTGGATTAGTTACTGCTTGATATTACATGTGTAAGGCACAACTGAAAACCTGTTGGAGGGTAACAAGACCCATATAGAGGATATGTGGATTTCAAGTTCCCTTTCTAGGGTTACCCTCTTCTGTTTGCAGAGGGTGTACCCTGGAGTGTAGTTTATGGGCTAAACTAAAGCCACAGCTGCAGAAGGAAACAATCCCTGCTGCCTCAGCTGATATTGCTGAACCTGGTAGGAAAGACCCTTGTTGAAGACCCTTGTTGGTGATCAAGGGGACCTAGGTCAGAAACCACTGATACCTCCTGCAGGTTTTCCCTCATGTACAGGTGATATGTTCTTGTAGCTGCTGTTCTCATACAGGATGGATATTAAGGGTGTTGCCTTCTGTTGGAAGGAGGTTCATGTAAGAATGTGTTTTTGCCAGCAAAACTAAGGTTCCGAACTTGATGTATATCAGCTGTGCTGTGCTAAGTACTGTGTAAAAGCAATTCTAGATAGTGATATCAGTGAGAAGGTAAAACTGCTTTGTGCATTTTGTCTTTTAGAGGGTAATGTACATGGGGCATGTTCATTGAGCTTGCACTTGACCTTCCCAAACAGGAATTTTGTTTGCCTATTGTACTCTTAATTGAGACTGTGTCTTTCAGGTGCATGATTGGTCTCTCTTGACTACCTTCTTCATGCTCTTCCCCACCCCCCTGCAAGTCTCACATTGTACTCAGGTTCTGATTGCTCTCTCTGATTTGTTAGCAGGTTTACCACTTCCAATAAATACAGCTATATCAAAATGGGTTAAATTTCATCTTTTGTCTAAGTATGGAACTGCCTGACAATGGGGAACGTTTGAAGAACATTCACATCAGTTAGATTTGATTAAAAAGGTCATCTCAGTGGACTGTGGGGAGGCTGAGTTTTTTGGGAAATCCTTGGGATCGCAGTAATGGTTTCTGTGGATTCTAAGTATGATGGTTTGGTACAGGACTGGGTAGTTTATCCTCCTGCCAATACTGCTAATAAAGTTGGTCTGTAAACATTCTGATTATTTTGCTTGATGTGCTTACTCTAATTAAAAACTAAAAGACTGTTTTAATTAAAATAACTCTTCTCCAATAAAGTACATTCTTGCAGGATTTCATCAAATAACCATACTCTTTACAACTGTCTTCCCGGGTGAGCAAGATATTGGATGCTTGAAGAACATTTTCCTTCATGAATGAACTTCATTACTGTACTAATGGCATCTGACTGAATTTTGGAGATAGCTTTGTGGTAAGAACATTTTCATGTCCTTAAGCTATAAAATCTAGGTAAAAAGAACAAATGTGTATGAAGGAATGGGGAAATGTGTGTGAAAGAATGAGGAAAAACTGCTCAGAATAATCGTAATGGGAGGATGGAGTGCAATTGCTCCAAGATTGTTTAGACCCAATTATCACTTTTCTGAGAAAGTTTTTCCTCATGAATTGCCACAGAGAACTATTCTGATAGCAACTGGAGTAGATACCAAGTGTACATCTTCAGCTTTTCCCAGTCTTTCCCTGTGTGCACTCCCTGTGTGCTCAGTCAAGACAGTTTTTACTACAGATTTTTTCCATTTTTAAGTCAAATGACATGATTTCATCAATCATCAAATTACATGAGTTGTTTGAGTTTTTATTTTTGAAGGTAGCCAGACACATTATTGTAAGCACTAAGTAGGCAGGCAGCAGGCAGATTCCCTGATGAGTGCTAAAATAATGCCATTTATATTGCATAGGAATGCAGCAGGAAAAAAATGACATTGAAGTCCTGAGGACACCACTATGTATGTAATGGTGGACCTAATTCAGTTATTGCATATCCCAAATTTTTACTTTACCCTTGAAAATTTCACTAGGATTAAGTTGTTCATGGGCACAGGTGTTTGTACAGCTGGAACAAGAGAAATTATATGTACACTACATTTGAATCCCATAACTCTCCAAATATTAATACAAAAAAAGCATGCAAAAAAACATCTAGTCAGTTTTTCAAACGAAAAACCAACTATTAATTTTTTCTTCTGCAAGTAACCAGCATCTCCCTTTAGTCCTGTGGGACCATAATGCAGTATTTAACGGTGTGATAAAATAACACAATAAAATCTAGTATGTAGTAGGTTTTATAATCTGCATTGTTACAGCATGTCTGCTCTGAGCTACCAAAATAAAATGGCCGAGTACAATCAGAAGGAATTAAGGACAGAAAACCATGACCTGGAAATGTCACTTCCGATCTGGCTGTCATATCCTATAACCTTTCCACGTGGTAGTGGCTTTGCATGTGACTGTCTTATTTTCATTATGTTTTTACTTACACATTGAATGTTATAAAGTTAAAAAGCAATAAGGTATTTGATTTTCAAAAAGATTTTGTCTGCCTCAGACAAGTAAACAGAATGCTGATATGAAAATGTCCCTCTGAACTAAGGCAATTCCTGTGTTTTGTTTATTTTTAAAGTACTGCAGGCAAGGAAGTTGGCAGTGAACATGGTCTGGAAAACAGAACTTGGACCTCCAACAGTATTGGTGGATGAACATTTTTTTGACTATTTTGCTGCCTAGAAACAAAGAAGCAGTTTAGAACTGGAACAGCCTGGAAGTTATAACTGTTTTGGGCAAAAATCCCCAGTGTTTCTTGCAGGAAATTGTCTTTCTGCTTTGTTTTACAAGTGACATGTGCATATGCTTTTTTTAAAGTGTATCCTGTTGTTAGAGCTGAACTTCAGGCTCTCTGCAATGATCTTTAACTTGAGTCCTAAGAGGAATTCTTGTGTTCTGTATGATGATAAATTTTTCAGATCTTTGGAGTATCAAAATTTTTTCATATAGTTTTTCCACTCTTCCTAGAAGACTGTATGACAGAAGAATAAAAGGTCATAGCAGAAGTGTAGAAATGCTCTAGGATCAGAGACCTAGGAGCTAAAAGGTGGATTTTTAATGCCCTATGATTTATTTTCTATCAATTCATTGGTTCTTTGTGCTTATCACAAGTTTTAGCAATCCCAATACCCTGCTGCAAAGCTTTCCACAACTTAAGCACCCAATGCTTGAGCCTCCATTTTGCGTGCTGTGAGTCTGCCAGCATTCAGCTTCAGTTGATATCCTGTCCTTTTGTTGAAGAGCCATTGTCTCCAGTTATAAAGTTCATGGCTTTATAAACACCCATCATATCTTTACTTAGTCATCTATTTTTTTCCACTATTCTGAATAGTCACTTTATACTTAGATGTCTTTCCATACCTTTTATTTATCCTTTTTACCCTGCTTTGTGCTTGGATGAATCTGCAGTTATTGCTGGTCTCTGAAATCACTGTTACTTTTCTTCAATGGGGACATGGGAATTTGATCATATGAGGGGAAAAAGTGCAGGAAAATGAACACATGGGCTTGAAGGATCTGAGTTGTCCAGTCAAATACAAACATTGCTGCTTCTTTATGTGTCTCATGTGACACCCTGCAATAAAGCTAGGCTTTTCAATACATCAAAATCTTCAAAATCAAACAATATAGTACAAGAACAGAAGTAAAAACCAAGGAAAATTAATATGTAGGTGAGAGTGATAAGTGTTATGAAGCAATAAAGGGAAATAGAAGAAAAATAGTAAAGAAAAGTAGTAAAGTTGTGCAACTATGCAGTTTTATTAACCTGAGCTCATCTTTATGTACCAACCAAGTGGAAAGTATTCCAGTTTATGATAGATCTCAATGAACTCTGTATTCCTAGGAACATAGCAAAGATCGCTGTGCCAGATGTTCTAATTTCCTTTCTTTTGTATGAAAACTGGTGATTGCCAGAGGAGGAAAACATATTTCCGTAGAAGGTGGATGTGTCTTTGAGGATTTTCTTTACGTGTCCTTTGGTTGAAATCACAATAATTGTTGCTAAATACCAAAATTGCCACAGCAAGATTTGACTTCAGTGATGACCTCTGTCAAAAGCCAGGGGTGTAGAAATCATGAAGATGCATGAAAAACATGTAAAGTTTATACTATTTCTTTTCAGTGTTAAAGACTTTTTGCATTTCCTGTTTTGAAATACTCAGACTTTTCAGTATCTGTAATAGGACACATAATTTATCAGTTTGGAATAGAGCCTAATTAGCACTCACTGTGTGTTCTTCATTCAGATCAAGACCCTGAAGACATGATGAAGATTTAAGCCACCAGAGTAAAAAATTAATGATGCAAGGGTGGCATGCTGGGACAGCAGAATTTTCACCATTAGCCTGCATTTAAACCCTTTCAAAATAATCACACAAAAACTGTATTGTGCTCAAAAACTCCCCTCAGCTGCAATGAGGTAAGCCTGCCTATTGCTTTCCCTCCATCTCCCCAGTTTACTTCCATCTATGAAATACCTTAATGTTTCCAGCAATGCAAAAATAAAACCAAAACAGGTTCCCAAGAGACCTAGCTTTGCTATTCATAATAAGAAAATTAATTATATAGTAGTTTTCTTTTGACCTGGAAAGTTATATCATGCTCTGAGTTTATTAAGGAATAAAGACTGATCTTGCATTAAATTTTGAAAAGGTATAGTGGTGGAATGATTGGTTAGACTGGAATGGGTTTAGTCCTCAGTTTTGACTGAGCATTTAAATAGTTCTTCTTTGTAAGAAAATTTCAACTTTATTAATACATGGTATTAATTCACCTCTTGCTGGCTTCTGCAATGCAGGTGTAAAGCTCCCTATAAGGATGTTCATGTGATGGCTCCACACTTCTTTAACTAAGAGATTGGTTTGTTTGTTTTTTTTTTTCTTGAAACAGGTGGTTACCCAAGGCATTGACCTCTTGACATGGTAGCTTCTCTGTGTTAGGAAGCATAAGAATCAATTTTTCCAGCAGCTACTGCTGCTCCTCTGACCTTGCTCCTTAATTCACTAACCCCTGCCTAGTTTCTTGTAATTCTGTTCTCCACATCCATTCCATCCTTTTGTTTAAAACTGGCATCCTTGACATGGAATGCCAGCCTGTGTACAAACAGACGTAAGTACCCTGTAACAAGCAGCATTTTGTATTAGCTTTATTTGGGAGGATAAATTAGTCTGATGTTACCAGCTTATGGGGTTAGATCATCCCATAGCAATGCCAGCTACCCAGTTTTCTACATGTAGATACTTATATTCCTCAGTTTTGTCTGTGTTCTTTGACAGCATGTGCTTGCTGCTGGAACTACCATGGAGCCATGAGATGTCACTGCAGGGTTGTAAACAGAGCCCCAAGATATTTGAAAAAAGTTTAAAAAGTTGGGTTTTTAAAATGTGTTTTTATGAACAATTCTCACCTTCCTAGGGACTGAGGATTTTTTAATCTGTACAGGATTAAATACACTACGTGTGTACTGTCATCATGTGAATGTGCAACAGGATCAAGATGATTCAGAAGCGTTTTCAGGTATTTCAGGCAAGTAGGTTTAGTTTGAATGATGGATTAGTCAAACATTCAGCAGTGTCCATCTCATATTCTGACCAGTGGGATCTCTACCCCCGAAATGCCAGAGAGACTAGCAAAACATTACAGGATTTGATGCCTGAATTTCTCAGTAAAAGGTACAACAAAACAGAATTAAAGCCACTACATCCCTAAAAGCATCCCAAAGATTGCAGTTGCTCCATTAGCTGGTGTGATGTAGTCCATACTGTGTAGGGCTCCTTGTAATTGGAGCAGGGATAGATTTGTAGGAATCGTGGCTCAGGTGATCTCAGTTCCAGCATTAGTTTTGCTTATGGTGGCATTATTAGCTCATCCTCCTTTTAGCTTTTGCACCTTTCTCAGTTACTGTGTTTAGAAGGGATGGATTTTCCTACTTAATCTCTCTTTCACTGGAAATAAAGCAAAAGATATCTCATGTATCTTGAAGCAGTGTGACCTGCAGAGTCACTCTTACAATAGCTGGTCGTTGCCAGTGCTGGGCAGTCTAAAGTGCAGTAGCTTTTCCTTTCCCTTCTAAGAGAAGAGATTACTGGAGAGGTTGGAATGAAAACCCCATCTGCACACCAGATCCTTATCTACTGTAAACTCTGCTATTGAAGTTGTTGGTATTGCTATTTGCATCCCAAGGGATATGTTGAATAGGAAATAAATTGGAAAAAAAAGCAAAGTTGCTGCTTGTCTTTCTTGAGACAGCTGATTGCTATAAAACAGAACAAAAAGCGTGGGGGTTTTGAGACTGTATGATACATAGAAGATGTTTCCTGGGGAAACAAAAAAAAAAAAAAAGGATGACACAGCTGTAGGTTAAAGCAAATTGAAAATAAAATGAAATACAGAGGAGCAAATGTCAGGGTGCAGGGAGGGAACCAGGAAAGCCAAGGCACATCTGGGGCTAAACCTAGCTAGGGAAATAAAAAATTACAAACAGGTTTTCTTCAGGTACTTAGGACAACGAAGGAAGAGAAAGAAACTGTACCTTCCCTGACTGGTGGGAAATGGGGGACCTGTCTGGGACCAACATGTACAAAACTGACATACTCAACAACATTTTTTTGTTTTGGTCTTCACCAGCAAGTGCTCCAGTCATGTCGCCCAATTCAGAATCCAAAGGCAGGGACTGGGAAAATGCCCACTAAAATGTCCCTTAAGAGAAGATCAGATTCAAGACCAGCTAAGGAACCTGAATGTGCACAAGTCCCACCTTTTCCAGGTGTCCTTGCCTTCTGTTCCCTTCTTTCCAGATGCCCGTGCACAATAGGTGTGAGGCTCTCCAAGTGGAAGCAAACAATTACAAAGACAATGATTCATCTTGCATGGGGGTGTCACTGAGGTTAAGTCGCTCTACTCCCTGCATCAAAAGTGCTTCCATAAAGAAAAAAATATGGGTGAGACTTCCTTCTGAAGGGAAATATGGGCAAATGAGCTTTCAGCATTTTCTTTCTCATTTAAATTTGAGACCTCTCAAACATTTCTGTAGCATGAAGAAGCATTTTTCTTACTTACAATGACTCCAGATAAATTTGGTAACATAATGGTTGCTGTCTCCCTTTCATTGAAGGGGACTTTACTATCAGTTGAGGCCAGTGTCTCTGGGTGGTGTTTCAACCCACTTCTCAGTTTTCAGAGGACCCCAGGAGCTCTGCTTGCAGTGTTTGGAAGTACTTAACATGTTTATAAAAGGGACTGAACTGCAGTTAAATTGTCTGTACACTGCTATGTTGTGCAGGACAGCATGCAAGATTCCACTTGTTGTTAGCTTTCCTGACATCAGATGACATAAAAGCACTTGTTTAGAAGCCCTTTTACATCTGAACTGAAACGACAACCTTCCAAAGCAAAATTAGAATGTGGAAGCATAATGGCTTATGCAAGAATTCTAATCAGTAAATAATTAGAGGCATATGGTAGTCTTGAACTGAAAGATTGTCCAGGAAATGGTAGTAGTGCTCAGGGAAAAAACATTGATGCTATACTTGTTTTCTTTTGTGTGGTCCTAGGGAAACAGAGGATTCTTTTTGTAGATGATGCTGTAGAGGCCAAGTTGTATGACTATTATTAATTGTATATTGTCTCAAAATACATTTCCTACATAGGTTATTCAGTGTGCGTGAAGTAGATTTCAGTGTGCTTTGGCAATTTAAAAAAAATGCGGTGAAGGAATTTATGTGCCCAATTCTTGCTGGATTGGAACATCAGGGACAAGGCTTTGAAGGAAGACCTTCAGCAGCAACCCCTTCAGCAGTAGTGTGGACATTCCAGTGATAGTCTTTCATCTGCCAAGATAGTCTTATGTAATACTGACTAAACATGTATGACAAACCCTCATTTTGCAAGTGTGATGTGGCTCATTTCAGTGTTTAAAAGCTTGGTATTGTAGTATTAAAAAAAACCCCAAAAAACCATAGAAAACTGATTTTTGAGAAAATGCAGCACTTGAGAGTTGCCAAATTGTGTTTAAATTAATTTACCTTAAGGGAAAAATGGAATTTTGGACTTTTTTTGGTTCAGTATAAAGATACATTTTAAAGTTTCTTAGTTACTCCCAAAACTGTTTTTCAGGATCTGCTATAGTGGGATACCATTTCTGAGGATTATTGATGAATGTTTGTTTATGCATTAACTAACATTTTGTCTGGTGCATTGTGACTTTAGTGCATGGGGAGTGTCACAAAATGCATTGTCTAAGTTACCTGCACAGGCACGCAGACACCTGAGAAAGTGTCAGATTTCCACATGTATTTTCCAGAATTTATTATGGATTCTTCTCACGATGTGGCAATATATAAAACATGCTGTTCAATTTTCACTGGTTTCACAACAGCTGCAGTTGTAAAGATGATTGCCACAAAGTTACTCAGCTCTAATTCGCCTGCATACAATCATTTACATAATTCTTCCACACATTCAAAACCAAATACAGTATCATTCAATCAAACAAATCTTCTTCATTTCAATGAATAAGAAAAGAGCCTTTGGATAAACAAAATTTATTCCAAATGATTCAGGGTAAAACATGCACCTAGTAATAATATTAGGATGCTTCAGAAATGTGTATGTCTCTTTGCTTTGTTCATATTACAAAGATGTTTCATTTGACAAGACAAGATGAGCCTTGAACTAATTATGGGTGATACTGTAGTCTTGTGAAGATAGTCACAAGCAAAATTCTTGATTCTTCCTAGCTTCACATTTTCCTGACATCGAAAGTGATAGATTCTGGTAAAAATGCATGATTTTCAGCACTAGAAATGAGAGGATAATTAGGTGGGGGTTTTTAAGCAAGTATGTTAGCAGAAGTTTTACTTCTATTGACTATTGCAAGGTAAGATTTTTATAACATTAAATTTGTATAAAGCAAGAATCTGCATCCTGCCACCACCAGTGAGCTCATGAGTCCTATCTCAAAGGTATGTCTGGCATATGTTAGTGAATAATTGATGGTTTAAAATTTGTGTAATGCTGCATGCAAACTGTTGTCCTTAGTTTTAAATTCCCCACTTTGTGGTAGTTCAACATGAGTTGACTTAGACTATTTTTATTCTAAACCAAGACTTTTTATAAAATTAATTTGTTCCAGATGAGTTTGAGTACTCCTGTGGATAGGATGCTTTCCCACTCAATATTCCTGGAAGTAGGAGAAGTCACATCTGCTGGTTTTCTTAAGAACTTTTGGCTTTGAGAAGCTGCTTTCATGAATGAAATGTTTGTGTTTAGTTCACTTAATATCCTTTACTAAATGAGTCAGTGAAGCATATGTGGGCAAGGTTTAGCCTTTATGCTGTTGACATTCATCTGCTTTCCTGTCAAAGGGACAGGCAAGGATATGAAAAATTACTTAGATCGTCCTCCAGGTTTAGCTGGCCTATTTTACAAGGTCTGTCAAATGGTTTTGGTTTCCTGCTTTAATGCTTTTTATTGATCACTTTTATACTTTTTTCTGTATGTAAACAAACTTGATCTTTGGCACTGCCATGATATTTCTTTGATACTGACATGATGCTACAGCAAAGTATGTCTAAAGCCAGGACAGATAGAAAAGAGAGAGAGGAACAATAACAAATGCATTTCTAGTTCCATAAGAGCTTTCTGATGTGGGAAAACTGCTCTTCCATATGAAGGAACTCTTTTGGCCTCTTTTATTCCTTTTCAACAAATCCCTTAGTAAAATACATATATACAGGTTACTGATTACAGTACCACATTGTTATATGAGGTCCCCTTCTGCTCTTTCTTTATTGAGGCCAAAGAACAGAGTGTTTAGGAGTTTGAAAGTGAACTAGTTCTGGATCAAAAAGAGTCATTGCTAGGTAAGAACAAGCAGACTTACTTGTTAAGACTCTTCAGTTTCACAGCTCCATTTACCAGGTTTGGTTTTAAAATTCTTTCCCCCATATGATATGAAAGGTAAAGTGTAACCTTCAGCTTGACTTCTTTCTTGAGGAAACTAAACCAGAATTAAAGTCTAAAGCCATAGTAAAGTGCATAGTTATGTTCATATTTTAATGACAAAATGGGATAGTCTAGTTGAATTCATGCACTTAGAGGAAGCTTTAATTAATTTCAGCTGAGTATAGCAGTTTAAATTAGGGTGTGATTAGTAAACAGCTAATTACAGAATATGCAAAGTGAAGACGTGAAAGCTTCTCAGGCTCTCAGAATAGCTAGCTGTGGTCTTAGGAAGATGTTGTAAGTATTCTGGTTAGATTTAATTTTCAACTAATGAGGTTTTCAGCAGTTTATTTTATTTTATTCTATGTTAAAAAATAGCTTTCTGAGGAAAAAAACCCAAGACTTTTCACTGAAGATTTCCCTAAAGCAAAGTATTGGGAGTTGGTGCAGGCAACAGAGCAGTGTCAGAAAATTAGTTGTCTGAGTCCTATGGAATTTTTACTTCTGACACCTGGCAGGCAGCAAGGACAGCTCTGCTTGTCTTGCTACCAAGCATTATGGGAGTGGCAGGCTGATCATGCTGAGCTAAGGGAAGGTGTGTAAAACAGAGACAATTTTTTAAAGGATGCTGAGGGAATTTTCCTGATCCTGAAGGAATATACATATGTACTTGATGCATTCAACACATTTCACTTCAAGAGAGACTAAAAGGATATGGTTACTTAAGATATGGAGATATCATAAATAGTTAGGCTGTCTGATTTTGAGGGATCTTCTGGACTGAAGACAGTAACTATAATTTTATTTTTAATTTCATGGTAGATTAAGAACTGTTTGAGGCTGCCAGGATACCCGGGTCCATTTATAATTTTTCTTTAATGTGTACTTATAGCAATTTGTTATGTGTAAGCCATCAGGAAGATAGAAGTGTGAATGGTAATGAATGTTTACTTACAGGATCATATCATGCTAATTACTCAGCTTTACTCAGAAATTGAAAACATGCAATAGGCTTATAAAAGGTGCACCAAATACTGAAATGGAAAATCATTATGTCTCTTCATTCTTTAAGACGAAGTCAGTAAGTCAACATCCATCCCATTTGCTTAGACAGACAGACACTGATTTTAAGAGTAAATGAAACTGATTTTTAGTGTCAGTCAGTTTTTCCTTGTAAGACTGGGTGTAGACTCCTCATGGGCTGGTTGTGGGCTTGTATGTACTTACGTTTGACTGTGGGGGTGTTCCTATCCTGGTGGCCACGTCCTTTCCAGCTGTGTCTGCGTGCCCTTCTAAACAAAACCACTCCTTAAAACATAATGAACCTCATGTTGGTCACACTGACTTCCTAAGCCAGGTAAGTCACCCAGGGTCTCCTTGCTTGAATCAGTGCCTGGCCCTGGGATTATACCTGGAATCATTAGGAAACTCCTTTTTCTCTGGGAAACCTGCAATGAGTAAAGCAGCAACTTTCTTCCTGAGACATTTCAGCACTAACAGAAAGATAATGTACTTGTAGGAAATAATAAGTGCCTGTAGAGAGGAGATAACTAACAAAAATATTTCTTCCTTTGCATAAAAAGCTGGCACCTAGAAAGTATTTTGCATTTTTTTTTACAGCAACATTTATATTTCTTCTGGTGCTGTGATTTCTCAGTGTTTGTTCAGTACATGGATGTATGAGTAGAGTGGTAAGGTGGGAGGGTGGGATGGATTTCTCCTGTTTTACTGCTTGATGAAACCAGGAAATTCCACAGTTGAAAACCAGGCTTTAAATTTGCTTTAGTAATAGAAAAGGGGATGGTGGAGGAAAAGAATAACTAACTGGGCCATGTAAACTGAAGCTTTCTGTCTGCTGTATTCCAGGACATGAGTTTATATCAAAGACTTCAGAAGGAATGAAATCTGCATGTAGAAGTTGAAGTAATCTAACTGGAGAACTTCAGTAGGTAGGAGAAAACTACGTGCTCAAATTTATTTGCACTGGTAGAGATGAGATTTTAAGTTGTGACAAGAAAGATTGCGTTCCTTCTGTTAGTATATACCAACATGAGAGGGAAAATGTCCCCAGATCAGGTGTGCAGGGAGATCCTGTATGCAAGATGGTTATAAATCATAGGTGAAAAAGAGATGTTGCTTCAAGATCTCTGAGCTTTTGAAAGTGTGCTTAAGAAGTATGTTATCATTTGAGAGTGCATTTTGCTCTGGCAGTAAAAATACACAGAATGACTTTTTTACCTACCTAAAACACTGAAGCAGCTGAAGATAAGAATGGGACATTAATTGGTTAAAAAAGAAAAACAGAGGCAAGTAATTTTTGCAAAGCATTTAAAGGATTCAGGAGTACTGTTGATCTTTTTCTTCCTTTGAGATGTATATTCATATTGGTGTATCTCTGGGAACAGCCAGCATAAGTAAAAATGCTGGCAGTAAAATCAGCTTTAAAATATGTATTATTTTATACTGTTTTCTAAAGACTTCTAATAATTTTCATACTGTTGTCTCCTAAAATAGAATCAAAGTGGAAAGATGTCTTAGATTTTTGAGAATTGCTGCTTTAGCATCTTGCATAATTATGCTTATATATATTTATATAAAGAACTACAAATAGGCACATGTAAGTACCTTATGCAAAGACCTTGTATATACTATTTTACATTCAAATAAATTTTAGAATAAAGATATTGCTAGTGTAATGCTCTGTATCACTGCATGTTTCTGAGTGAGTTTATTTAGGCTTTGATAGTATCTATGAGCTGTATGACGTGAATTTTCCATTACATTTCTTCTCATTTTGCATTAGTAAAACATGAAGAATATGCATAGAAGGCCTAAAATACCTCTGTCTGTGCAGCTTGTAGTGTATGACTGGAATTTTGTATGTGAAGATAATGCAAAATAAATAGTACAAGTAGGAAAATTAGTCTGCACATTTCTAATTGCAGCGTTTCTGTGTATTTAAAGAAGCTGCCTGATGTCAGTAGGGACTAATTAAGGGAAAACAAAAGCAAGTGGTAAATAGGTTCCCATCAGCACTCACTGTTTAGGAAGAGTGGGAGAGATTTTTCAGGTCTAGGGTATCTGACCCAATGAGCAGGGAACATTCTTAGGGAATATTCTTGGGTCATGGGGCTGAAAGAAGCTAAAGGAGGCAGAGAACACAGTTGTTAGAAGGCATGGAAATAGTTGCATAGCTAAACAGTCACAGATTATTTTGTATTTTATAACAGTAAGAGCTAGATTTTGGTATGAAATCTGAATATTTACATAATTGAGGAAACTTTAGCCCCTTCTAAAACACCAGCTGTATTTTACTTATCTGACTGTAGGCAGCCGTGTATACCCTGGAAGCTTGCTGCTATTGGTGGTCTTGAGTTTTTCACATACTCATAGTCATGGAAATTTCTAGAGTGAAACACTAATTAGAGGCTTTGGAAATACTGGCAGCAATTTACTTATCTGCCCTTGATACCTGTACATGTCTAGCTGGGTCTATACGTCTGTGAGCAATTTATTAAAACAAGAGAGTTCAAGATGTTAATGCTGCTCTGGCATAATAACTGTGCTATCAAAGCAGGAACTGTGTAACACCATAATGAAAATTAGTAATCATTATTATTTTTGGGGGGTTCCATTAAAATATTTAATTGTCTCTCAGTATAAAGTTTTAGCTTATTAACATCTAAAAAAGAGGCTTGGATAATGAGGTGTAATATTGAAAATAGATAACAGAATTAAATCTCTGTCAAAGTGTTCAAAGGGAACTCTTAAGAGATTTATTAACTCTCAGAAACATATGCAGAAAAATTAATTAAATACAAGACAAAATTTAATTGTGAAGATGGCATGTAAAATGGTTGCAAAACAGTTTCCTTTATGTTAGTAATACTTATTAAAGAAAACTGTGATGTGCAGAGGCATGAAGGAGGTTTCCTCAATGCACCAACTCCAGCATTGCTTTCTGTTCTTGTTGAGGACTACATAATACCTGGAACCTCTTTTATCCTCTTAGGGACCTCAGTTGCATCTGGAATTTCTGTGTCACTGCAGTTCTAATAAAAGTGTAAAGTGCCTGTATCTGATAAATGTCTTGAAATATAGGAAATGTGGTGCTTTTTTTCCCCAGAGGTTCCAAAGAACTCTTCAAGAGCTTCAGTGCAGCTTGATGTGATGATTACTTGGAAATGAAATTTTGCTCTTGCCTTAGGTTAGAACACAGATTCAATGAGATAATTTCTATTCATTGCCTTTTGTTATTTACAAGACCTAGGGTAATTTTACATGCTGTTACCCTAAGAACCTGGAACTGAACCCAGTGCTATAATATTAGACCAGCTGTAGCCTTTCTACTAAGTTGTCTTTACAGATCCAAGATACAGAATAAACAGTGTAATGAGTTGTTGTTAAGGGCAGCATCAAGTGTACTTGTGTCCTAGAATAGAAAGTTATTCAAAACTGCTTTGTTCTCATTTGTTTAGTGTGCTTAAGCTCAGTATGCCTTAATTTTGTACTTTTCAAGAGCTTTTCATTCTCATTATCCAGAGCATTGAGTTTTGGCTTTTGGGAGATTTTTGTACTTTATTCCATTTTTCAATGACAAGTGTCTTTATTACTGGCCCTCTGGCATATTTCATTTGTAAATGAATGCTTGTTCTTATCTATGTGTATCACATATAGATACCACCACCAAACTTTTCTTTTAAATTGATGTGTGGGTGGGAAAATTCAAGGCTAGAAGGGAATCTTAAAGGCATAACTCCCAATAATCTGCCACTGTGAGTAGTTTGCTTTTAGTTGAATTTTAAATCATGGTAAATGTAGCTGTGTGTATCAGAATAAAGCATGATTGTGAGAACAAATCACTGAACAGTTCCTTTTGGTTATATCCTGTACATCAGTGTCAAATTCTTACAGCTCTGCATTCAAAGCCTTTATGTTAAAAACTGAGGGAAAAAATGAATTTAGAGTGCTACTTTAAATTGCATACAGCTAGAAAGCTTCCATGTTGTTAATAAAATGCACTTACCCAGTTCCCCCACAATTAAAAACCTCTTTTTTAGGGAATTATTCTCTGTATTTCTTATATATTTGGTTTTGATTTTTTTTTTCCCTAGGCAGGTTTCAAAAATGGATGCCTGGAAACCACTTCTTCTTCTCTACATTTTCACCTTCTCTACAAAGGCACAGGAGACTGGTAATACGCTAAAGTAATGACTCTTCAAGTTGATAACAAAATTGTTTTTTTACATTTATACCCAATGTCAGAGAGAGATGAAGAATTGATGAAAATTTTTTCTAACTAGGAGTTATAATTAGGGATAATATGGCATTTTTTATGAAATTTATATTTATAACTACAATATGAAAGTTTTCCTAAGAAATGCAAAATTTAATGCAGCAACTCATTAAATTTTGGGTTTGTTCATGCATTCTGAGGTTTCATGTTTGCAAAAGCAGCATAAAGCTCTTACAGTTGTAAGACTGCCAAAAGCAAGTTAAGTCACAGTATTTAGCAGTTCCATTTTGGTAGTCAGGTCTTTTGGAAGATCTGTTTAAGAAGTGTTCTGCCCAGTTGCAGGATATTTTCTGCATGACTGTTGATTTGAGGAAATAATAACTATTCCATCCCTGCTCTGCTAGCTTCTGGAATTTGTGGAAACACATAAGTTTAATACCTACTACAAAGAAATGTGCTTAGTACTCTTTAAGTTGGTGTGAACAGATTTTTTTTCCCCTCAGAAAATAAATATTAATTAGTAATATATGCATGCAGAATGGAGCTCAAAGTGCATGACTAACTTTTCCTTTTCTCTCTTGGGAGCAGGCCAACACATTCCTATGGTTGTGTTTCACATACAGAAGTGAAATATGCATTTCACTTAATGCATTTTCACTTAAAGAAGTTTAATATGCATTTACTACAGATAAGTTCTGAGCAGACAGTGAATGAAAATTGTGTTGTAGATTTCATCATCTTTCCTTTTCTATGAATGGTGTTGCAGAAGGATGTATCTTCTGACCCTCTGTATGATAAATAGGGGAAAAGAAGGAACTAGTGGGTGATGACAATTTAGCAGGATAGATAGAAAGGTTTTTCTGGAACAGACCAATAGGTCTTGGATCCTGAAAAGCAATTAGGATTCAAAATTACTTTTCTATTAGATTACACAGCTTTTAGGGAAAGAGAAAAGTTGCAACACATTCTTTCAGTCTGCAGGAAAGCTTCCATGACAGACATCGTTTTCCTAGGTAGATGGATCCTGGAGTATACGGACAAAGAACTTCAAGATCATGCACAATGATCAATGGCAAGACAGAATCTGTGGGTTTTGTGATTCAGCACAACAATGTGACATACACTGAATTCCTATTGAACACTTGTTATAACAAGAGTGATTCCTTAGAGAGTAGAAAAATTACATTACAAAGAAGGAGGCACCAAAACAAGGCAGAGACTCCAGTTTATACTAGAGGATCACTTCGTATCAAGTTCTGATAGCCAAAAAGAGGCTTGTCCAGAGCCTCTTTCAGTAAGTACTCTGCTGACAGGGTAGAGGATGTAGCAATGGCTTTGAGGAACAGTGAGATCCATGTCTTTGAATCTGACATAGGGATGATAAAATCCCCTTTAAGAGCTGTTTTTAATAGCTGTTGATGCAGGGAGAGTATACAGTGGAAAACCTTGATGCACTGAAAATCATCAAAAAGAATGTCAGTCAGGTCTGTTAATCCAAACATCTCCCTGGTCAAGGTAAGAAACATACTTTTTGTTGGGTCTATAATGACAAATAACCACATGGCTTTCTGCAGTCCCTTATAAAAGTACCTGGGCTAGCTGGACTGCATCACAATTGTTTTATTAAAGAATACTGCTCATGTTCTCAGTTTGCAACTCACAACTTGTACTTTGCTTCAGTCAAGAGCTACTACACTCTGCTATGGTAAATAGCTTTGAGGTAAGACAGTGCTTCACATCAAGCCTTCATATTTATAGTCCCTCAGTCTCTGAAAGGAACCATAGTGGGTACTCCTGCAGGTATCTTAATAAAAAGAGGGAAACAGACAATCCAGTCATATTTTAAAAAGAACCTCCTAGAAACATAATTTTGCCCTCTCCAGCTGACCATTCTGCTTCAGTGGGACCATCAGCAGCCACTGTCTGTCAACAAAACTGAAGAGTCACAGAGGCACTGTGTAGAGGGGATGTAGGGAAATCCATCCATGGATATGTGGGAGGTATTGGCAAGATGTGAACAGCAAATCCACAGTAATTCTGAGGTGCTACCCAAAGCTTTTCCTAGGTGACAAACAGGAAGTGGTATCTCTTACTATATCTTCTGGTTGGCAGCAGTGGGTTGGATGCGACACACCAACTCCAAAGAAAATAAATGTTCAGTAATGCCTTTAGTTAATATAGCAACTTTTATCAGGTGTCTCATGCTGGTTTTGGATCCGAGTTTATTCTGACTTGGTACTGCATTATTAGTTGCCTTATCATGTGGGAATAGTGAAGTACAGAACATACATAGTTGCTCTTTAACGTTGCATATTCATGCCAGCTATGCATTTAGGTAATACTGTAGATGTTCTTAAGTTGCAAAAAGAAAAATGGAGTGCATGACAAATCAAAAAGCTAATCTCTCCTGACTGTGGTGTAAGTACATGGCATTCATTGGGGATGGCAGGAAGAGACAGCTCTGGAGCATTTCTTCTCTCTGTGCTCATCCTTATAGGGACTGTGACTGTCCTTTAAAGCTCCTTGTTGCCTTCCTGGTGTTTTCACCATAGAGGTGATATTTTACATGTGTTGGATACATGCTCTTTGTTCTGCCATAAAACTGATCCAATGCAGTTCTCCAGGTTTCATTCCCTTTTTGATCAGAAGCTTACTGAGAGAAAGGAACACCAGGATGACCACACTGCTTGTCTAAGGCTTTTTGTAACAATCACTGAGCCTCTCATGCAGCCTAGACTAGTGAGATTTTGAACACCCCAAAACTGGCTGGTGTTTGTCAGGGTGTTGAGGGCCAAAATGAAGAGCTTAGCCTTTCTTCCCTGAGACAGAAGCAACTCTGTGTGAATTACATCTGCTCAGGTGGTTTGCAGAGAGAACAGCTGGGCCTGATTCGGTATGAACTCCGCACTCCCACCCACTCTTTTTCCCGTCAAGAGCTGAGCAGACTCCCAGATGAAAAAGCATTCCTCAGCTCCTGCAGGCAGAGAGAGAGGGGCTGCTGTAGAAGTGGAGTGCACTGCTGTGGAGCAGTGTGACCATGGCTGATGCAGTAGCACCTCCTGGTGTTTTATGGCAGGGAACAGGGAGATTTAGTGGGAGATACAGCACTAAACTTTATATATATACAGGCACACTTGTTTAGAGAGAGAGAAGTTAAGGAAAGCATATTTGGTTTCGTCTCAGTGATGTGTATATTTATTGCTAAGCTCTACATAAATTTGTCTCATGAAACAAAGATCAACTTTATGTGAAACCTGTTTTATCTTGTCCTGTCATCTTTTTTAATATATTCACTGACCTTCTTTCCTGTAATAAATCTATTAATTCCCTTTACTCCAGTCACCTTCTCTTACACTGTCAGATTTTTCAATTTAAAAAATTTCATTTCAGGGACAGAATGTTGACAGGAGAAAAAAGATACCTTTGCAGCAGTAATATAGGGCAGTTTAACAATGTGGATGTTTGTAGGAGAAGAGGTGGTGAGAAAAAGAGTTTGGCAACACAGAGGTGTTTACTCCTGCAAATAAATAGAGATTATCAACAGGGTATAGAATACTTACCAGTAGATGTCTTACACATTCTCATGCACAGCATAGTAGCACAAAAAGCAAACTATTTACTGCTGTTTTATTATTATTGCTGGCACACTGAGGACTTGACAGAGAACATTTTAAGAGCTGAGCAGTGTGGATGACCAATTGCCAGGGCAAAATTGCTGAGGTCATGCTTACCCTTCACACTGCCTCCAAATTATGTGACTAAAAAGACCCAGGTCTTAGAAGACTCTCATTATGAGCACATACTCTGTGTGGGCTGTACAAGAACACATACTGGAGCAAACATCCATTAGATTTTGTGTTCACATGTGTGTGTAGACGTGTATGCATGTAGGGATATATTTAACTGATGGTTTTGTTGTGAGCTAAAAAGATAAGTGGCATAGATTTTTGATGTTGCTCTGAGGTCTGAATGTCAGATTTTTTTAGCCATAAAATCTCATTTGATGTGACCTTTCACATTCAAGGTTTCTCACACTGCTTTCCAGCAGATCATACCCTCTAGGGGGCAGTTTGTACCACAAGTGAAAATAGTGAAACATAACCATGGTCCCCCTGAGATGAAATTATTTCTAGAAGTATTTGGCTGAAGAACTGAATACATTTATCTCTTTCATGAGAGAGGGAAAACTCAGAAGACTTACATGGAATAATGGAAACAAGCCCAAACTAGCAAACACAGAAAGTAATCTTGTGATTGCTAAGTGTTTCAGAGTCAGTGAATGAAAAGAGAATAAAATTAGGTAGAGTGCTGTTTTAAAGCTAAAATTGCATGCCTCTGACTTCCTTGAAGAGGTACAACATTGAATAGGAATGCATCTAGGATCACAGAATAAAAGTCAACATGAGCAATGAATAATCAAGGTAGAGAAGATAAAACCATGTGGTTTAGCTGTTTAATGAGGGCGAGATGATTGGGGAGGGGGAAGGAATTAACCACATCACACTATTTGTTGTTATTATAAGGAGCCATGCAAGCAATTCCATCACTGAGGTAGCCATCACCTTACAGCAGCTGTTTTTCACAATGGTTATGACATTTCATATAGGCAATGCTGCCTCTCTCTTTCGTGTTTGTTTCTTTGGCCTGCTGTTCTACATTTGTATGGTCATCACCCAGTCTTGTGACAAAGCAACAAAGCACAGTCAGTCATCAAGTTTCCCTTTGCAATTGGAATTTGTGTTGTATATTCTCAGTTGGTAGCAAAGCTCATGGAGACATTTTCAAGATTAGGCCCTTTGGGGACACTGGGCAGCTGGAGAACAGACATGTTTTGCAGTTTGGGTGTGTGCAGATGTTGTGTAGTTTAGTTCTTAGTATTTGCAAGTTCACATAGCCACACTGAAACCTGTGGGCTGATGGTATTTTATGTTTACAGAAAACCTATCTCACTGATTCTTACTTCTGGCTTTAAATCTACCATGTGGAATTTTGTTCCACTCCCATGATTCTGACAAAAAACAAGATCACAAAGAGTGTGTGCTCATAGTTTCCTGTTTCCTGTATATATATTTTTTTTTTCAAGATGCAACATAGATCTTTCTGTAGCAATTGATATTTCAAGGCGCATGCAGCCAGCACCCACAATGCTTCTGAAACAGAGACTGCAAGCATTCCTCCCCAGACTTCTACTACAGATGAAATCACTGCCAAACACCAGCTGTAATGTTCCAGTTGACATTAGATTCAAGTTCCAAGTATTGGCACAGAACAAACAATTAATCTTTGACTCTGGTTTTGAGGACTATAGTGAAGAGACCATCCAGAAGTTCTTAGATGCACAGACCGCTGTGGACACCTACCTCAATGCAGACTTCTTACAGGCACTTGAGGAGAACTTCTTTAACGTGACCTCTGCTAAAGTTAAGGTAACTTAATGGTATGAACATATATCTTGGAAAAATTAAAAAAGGTTATTATTTATAGACTCTGATGCTGAGTACTCCAGGAAGACAAAAAAGTAGTTCAGGAATAGATGGTGCTAATAAACAGAATCACAAAATAGTAGAGATTAGAAGGAATCCCTGGAAGTCACCTTCTTCAATCCCTCTGCTCAAGGAGGGTCACCTAGAGCAGGCCATCCAGGGCCATGTCCAGATAGCTTTTGTTAATCTCCAGGAATGGAGTCTCCTCAACATCTCCAGGCAACCTATGCTAGTGCTCAGTCACCCTTGTGTTTTCTTAGGTTTATATAGAACTTCCTGGTTTTTTGTTGACCTGATATAACCTGATATATCAATTCCAATTTCCTAGGCACTCCTGTAGTGAGATGGAACCCAGAACATTTGGCTAAATACATGTGATGATGAGTATTCACACAGACAACCTTGTTATATCTACCATGGAATGATTGTACTTTGGGTAGTGGAAAGTAGTTTTCTTTCAGGAGCTCTTATTCCTGAAAGGAAACTCCTTTCTTATTCCTGATGGCTGTATCTTTGTTCAGAATAGTGACAGCTTGAAGCAGAAGTCGCAGAAAAAGGTCATCTGAGAAATTTGTTTACAGAAATTTATTCATGTCATTAACTTGTCAAATATTTTCAAGTAACAAAGCTGAGTTCTACTTACAGATAACAGATGATCAGGAAAATCTGCCTAGATGCTGCAGTTAATTCATCCATATTGAAGTGAGGTGAAGGGAGAAGCATAAAGCTTCATCTAATCTCTTCTGAAATGAATGGGGATTCTTTCAACCTGGGTTCAAGAAATTCAGATCTCACTGAAGTGTTTCAGAATCAGTGCCTTGACAATTTATTCTAAATAAGGCACTGACTCTGTAAAGCACTGAGCATGTCCTCTAGTAGCTGTTTGATATTAGTGCTTACTAAGGTCTCCCTGCAGGAAGACCTTCCTAGTAAAGAAGGACTGCTTAGTTCTTGAAAAATACAAAAGGAGTTTCCCCTTCCAACTTGATTTTCTCTTTTATAAAACACCAATTTTAATCTGACATGGAGTGAGGAAGCCATATTACAAATTTCCCTGCTTTCAGAAGAAAGTTGGCATTTTATTTTTTACAGCATTTGCATAGGTGTGTGTGACTTACCAATTTAAGCTGTAATTTGGTGCATACTTAATGGAGTTTTTTTGCAAAGATTTCTTAAAATGTCTGAACAGGGAACACGACCACCCAAGATTTTGCTTCTTCTGAGTCTCAGAGAAAGAACTTTATTGACATAAGAGTAAAAGCAGTGCTTTTCCCCTTCTAATTGCCAATTCTGGAGATCAGCATCAAGCAAGGCTTCTTTCTGCTTAGGAATTATCACTATAAATAAGTATGCTGCATATCTCAGCACTTTACCAGTGGATTAGTATTCCTCTCCGAAACTGCTTATGTACAAATTGAAAGTACAAAACTTTAGAATGCACATGAAATCACAATTTAATCTTCCTAGAACCCTGAGCAATAACATGCTTATTCTGTAAAGATTATTAGTTATAAACCTCATCAGGGACCATGATTCTCTATTGGCTGAATTTCTTCTTTTCTTTGTTATTTGTTTGCTTAGCAGCAAAAAAGTTGGACCTAGTTCCAGCATTTTCAATGAGATATGACTTGGAAGTGTTCCAACAAGAGCTTGATATAAACAAATGTTTTGTAAACATAATAATGTATCTTTACATATATTTACATATCATGCCCACAGTAACACCCCACATTCCCTCTTCCCCACATTTTTAAAATGGAGATCATAGAAAAAGCAATCAAACCCAGGCCTACAGTGTTGTCTCTAACAATCTGTGATGTGTTCACCCACCCGTGGTCCAGCTCTCCGCTGTTGTCACCCAGTGCTTGAACAAGTGTAGCATTTGTACCAGTGCCTCCATATTGTATGTTTGGGAATTTAGCAGTTAGCTGTAGCTTAAATTCTTGTCTCCTAGCTGCTTTAGTACAGAAGTGGGATGGTTGGTGTGGCAGTCACTTCATTTGCTTTTGTCATCTGTGGAAAAATTTACCTTAACAAAAGCAACAGGGTTTGCACTGGTCAAAGCTGTGCCTTGCATAGGGAATGTAAAATATGAAGGGTGGGAGAGAAGAAGTTCTAACTGTATTTGTCCACTTGTTGGTCAGAGAGTTTAGGAGGATTTAAAATCATTGCCATTGGAGACAGGACACAGTTTACCTGTGCAGCTTCTTTCTGGGCAAACGAATCCACTCTGTGAGTGGGACCAGAGAAGTCTTCTGTTGGTTTGAAAAGGGAATTGGAGGAGAGAAATGAGAAGAGACTGGTAGCTTGAAGGGGAACTGTAAGAAGTTGTGCTTTCCTCCATCCTGGAAGAGACTTAACTATAGCTCTTTGGCCTGAAAATATGGAAATATAGACAATACAAATTATTAGCATCCTGAGTTGAGTGAAACCTTATAAGGAAACACAGGACAGAGAATGGAGCAGGGTGATGTATTGCCTGTATGGAAAGGGCAAAAGGACATAAATATCTGCATGGAGAGAGGATTAGACCCAGAGAGGATGCACTTCCTGGTGTGGCTCAGTTGTCAGCCAATGGGAGCTGCTCTTGCAGATATGGGAAAATTTGTTCACTCTAAATTCTTCTCCACATTCACATATAAGAGAACTCTTCAGAGACCAGAGGAAGTTTTTCAGTAGGCAAGCTGTAAAAGAATTTGTCTTCTACCTTGCATGCTAAGAAGATGACAGATAAAATATAATAGCCATGCTCTGTTCAGCAAGAAAAATCCATCAAAAGGAGATGCTATCAGGGAAGAGAGGCCTTTGTATTCTATTCTCATTGTTCCTCACTACCATTTTCCAGCAGACATTTCAGATCTACCACAGCGTAGTGCAATTTGGCCATCTCATAGCCATTTCTCCATGTGAACTGTACTTTTTACAAAGACTGAACTTTCAGTCCCTTTGCAATTGACTTGGCATTACACCCTTTCCTGACAGGTTCTGTTAGTATTTTCAGATGGGCTGGATAATTCACTGGAAGACCTGAAGAAAGCAGCAGACTCACTTCGCTTTAGAGGTATTATTACAACATTATGTTGATGCTCCAGCCTCCTACTACCAAAGGCCTGATGTACAGCTCCCCCATTGCAACTTTTCCATGTAACACTGCCTCTCCATGCTCATGTGGCATTGCCCAGGAGTCCCTGGCTAAGTATTTCCTTCTCCATGTGGAGCAGTGTACATGATGATTTGTCACTATTTGGCAGATGACACCAGAAACATGCCTAGGGGTGCAGAGGTTCTAGTTTCTGGAGTCCAGCTCCAACATCTGGAGCAATTCAGGACAGACCCTCTCACTGATGAGAACAGCACCAGAGGTTAGATACAACACTGACTTCTCTAGGAAAAAGCAGGTTTAAACTTGTGTTTGGGCACTGAGTAGCAGGCTGGTCTGACAGCTGGGGAGAGAAGTCAATTGGAAAATTACTGGTCTGGATTTTTCTCTTACACATGTTTCTCAATAGATTGATTTATTTTAACATACTTTGCTGAAGCCACAAAATGTAAGTCCTTTAGGGAATTGCTGTTATTCAAGTTTATATTGTTGTTTAATAATATGTTTCAGGTATTCACTAATTTAAATCTGTTCTTATGTCAAAGGTCTTGATGCACTTCTATTAGTTGGCCTGGACAGTACACAGAACTTGACTGAATTTTGGGAAATAGAGTTTGGCAGAGGGTTTGGATACAACGAACCTCTGAGTGTTGGGTTTGCAGATATTGCAAACATCTTGCAGCGAAACCTTGTAAGTCCTTCTGTGATATAAAAAAAAGGGGGGGATCAGTCTTTTTTTTATGATTAGTATATGTAAACAAAATGTTTCTTGTAATTTTTCAGGATACTGTTACAGAAAGAAAATGCTGTAAGGTTATTTGTAAGTGTCTTGGAGAAAATGGTGATCATGGTGTCCGGGGAAATCCTGGAAGGAAGGTAGGAGGTCTAAGATAGATATTACATAAGAATTACTTCATTTTTCAAAGTGTTTCTGTGTTTTGTAGTATATCAGACCATGCAGGCATGTCCCCATAACAGTTAATGTTAGGATAGATGAAGGAGTAACATGAAATGAGATCCTTTTTCTGCTGCATGCTTCTATGCAAAAGTATTTTTGTAATGAAAATGATTTGTGCATATAAAAATCATTAAGCACTCCTCTGCACCAATTCAGCAGAAAATGAGAGGGATTAAAAAAATTAAGTCTGAATTATCAAGAGGCTCATTATCTATTTGGAATGAGAAACTTCCAAATGACAAACCGAGAGTAGAAAATAATCCTTTTTTACTAGGTATTTGCCTTATCCTTTTGTGAATGGTTATTCCAAATTTCTTTTTCTAGAATTCTGTTTTGATCCAAAAGGATTACTTCTTTTAGGATTTTAAATTGTTTAAGTATTTTTGAATATTAAAGATACCACTACTTCTACAGCATGCTAGTAGAATTCATTATTAAGGTTTTTACTATATGTAATCTCTATTTGACAACTATTCATTCCATTATTTCTACTTATTCCAGTAGCATGTGAGATAAATTATATCTGTAGTTCACACTCTTCAGTTATGTGGCTGCAGTTAAATGAGGTTTTGGTTATCTCTTAACAAAAGTTTAGTCTTCTAATACTTCTTCATAAACCAATTTACTGATTTCTTCCGTTACTCTTGTTGATTTTCTTACACCTTTCTGTTTAACTAAAAGGCTAGATTAAGGTGCTTAAACAGTGTTCAGAATGTAAACATAGTTGTTTTGCAACTAGAAATTCCCTTTGTTCCAGTTTCTGCTCAAGTTTTTGTGCTAAGGGTATGATGTTTGCATGACTTCCAGTACAAAATTGAAACGTTCCTATATGTTTGCAAAGCATTGCAATAACTTTGTCCTAACAGGTTTCCAACTCCTTATATTTTTCATTTCACCTTAGAATTTCATTACTGTGTAATGCTTCCTTTTCCAAATCACTAGAAAGATGTCTAATTTGACCAAGTATCCCAATGAGCTTTGTTAAGCTATCAGAGAGTTTCCTGAAATAACAAACTGAAATTTTGTATTAAACATTGTTGTTTTCTTGGGTTTGTGTTTGGGGTTTTTTTCACAGCCGTGTCAAATACGTAGGACTGTACAGTGTCTGTGTAAATGCAGGGAGCCTGCCCTCCTCAGCATAACCAGATCTAGTTTTCAGGGAACATTTTCTATTTCTTAGTGCAGAATAATCTGATAGAGATAAACCCAGTGTGCTTGGAGAACTGTGTTACTTATCTTTTAAATTCTCATTTTTCAGGGAAGTACAGGTTACAGAGGATCTCCTGGCCATCCTGGTGAGGAAGGTGGGATTGAAAGTAAACATTTATCTTCTTACTATGATGATGTTAGTTGGTGCCTGAACCTGTCTACATTTTTTCACTGAGTACCCATCCATGTTAACCCAAAATGTGTTAAAGGAACAGGAAAATACACAGATCTGTTTCTCTGTGCCTCTGCACCTCACCATAGATAGTTACTCAGTTAAAAAAAAACAACTCACCAAATGTGGGTTAGTTATTCAATTAAAAAAACCAACCCACCTTCAAGAACAGACATTTCAGTTGGAGATTGGTAATGCAGTATAAAAACATGGCATGATAGTGAGAGTGAAGAGCAGATGCAGCTCAGATTAGTAATTGATGTTCTCTTATAGCCTATATGAAAATTTCCATGTGACTTGTATTTTGTCCTGCACTCCCGTGCAGTGAATGGTGATATAGCTCTGCCTTTCTTTAGTCTTATGGGATGAATTTACCAGTAATTGTCATTGTATGGATGACATTGAACATTTGCTTTTGTTTCTTAGGGCGAGAGAGGCCCAGCTGGTTTCAGTGGAACTCGAGGAGACAGGGGATGTCCAGGTGTCAGAGGCTATAAGGCAAGTATGTAACTTCAAAACATTTTGTTTCCCACAGACTTATTTTCTGTACTGGGAATGAACCTCTGTGCTGTCTTCCTGAACCATGGATTAACACCAAGGTCCAGCTGCAAGAATGGCAGACAGTGTTTGCTGTCTCATTTTGAAAGGTATTTTGTGTAACCCAGGCATGGTTGAATGGCTCAGGATTTTGCTGGCTAAGCAACTTGATGGTGACTTTTTCACCACCAGCTCCAGGCTGGCCTTGGTTAAAGCTATAAAACTTTATGGAATGGGAATGAAAATGAAGCCTGTACTGTCTTCCCAGAGGAAAGGAGTGAATCCCATATGTGGCAGTGGAGTTTTACAGTAGGGACTACCAATACTGAGCTCAGCATACCTCTGCACATCAAGCTGTTTTGCCCTGCTTTTCAAGCTCAATAAAAATACTTCTACCAAATTTCATCTAAATTTATTTTTAATTTCAGGGAGCCAGAGGCTATAGAGGAAATCAGGTATGTGTTCTTGTATATGATCAATTTCCTTTGAGAACAGCGTTCTGCTTCCTTTTAAATCCATGTTACCCTCTAAAATGAGGTTATCAACAAAGAAGGAAAATAGTGTAAAAACTTCACAGCACTTAATATACTTCTGCTATGGTTCTGTAAGAAAGGATTGAAGATACCTATCACATTAATCAAAGTCAGCAGTCATAATTGTATTTTTATATGACTGAAGTAATAATTGATTTAGTCTAACTGATGGGAAAATGATTTATTTTCTGACTAGTTTGATAATCTGTTAAGGTGGTAATTCTGGTCAGCTGAATTTAATTCTAATTGTTGAGGAAGAGGAGCAGAGGGAAGCAAAGGTTGTGAATAATATTTATTGGGGGTTTGGACAGCATTTTCACTAGATCATTTTTGACATATTTTCAATATCTAAACTTCTCTTCAAGCTGTGTTTGTCATCTCACCTGCTAATATTGCAAGTCAGCTTGTTTAACCTTTCAAACATACCTGTTCATCAAGGAGATATGGTCACCAACTCGTTAATAAAATGTGAAGCCTGGAAGACAATGATCTATAATGGTAATAGTTTCCAAGCTAATGTGATTAAAATGAAATTACCATGTATTGGATGCTTTGATACACAACCACTTCTGAAAAAGACTTGTGAGCCTCGAATACTCAGAAGAGGTTTGCCTCCATAACTGAGCAGCTGCGAGAAAGTTCAGAGAGTGTTTCTGAAACCTCAGCTCTATATAAAGTACTGTTTTGTACCAACTTCCTAATCTTCTCACGTGTTTCTCTTTCCTTTTCCATTTTCTTCTGTGCTGTCTGAAGTAATTTGTCCTCCTTCAAGTATCTAAAATATCTGATAATAGAAGAGGGAGAGTACTTGCTGATGATTTTGATTGAAGTTAAATAGTGCATTAGGAGTTACCAGGTGCACAAACCGTGCTGAAATCCAGTGAATATGTGACTATCTTCATTATGTTGTGTCATTATATCCACAAACTTTATTTTAACTAAAAATATGAAACTTTCAACACATAAAAAACGTGATTCAATTGTGCTAACTTAGTATGGTTGAGGCATTTTATTGAAGCTACTGAAGTCTGCAAGGCATTTTACTATAACTATTTGGAGAAAAGGCAATACTGAATATTTAATGGTATGAAGTTTGGCTCAGGTTTTCTGAGGTAGGAAATGACTGATGGAAAAAAATAACACTGCAATAAAAGCCGTGATTACTTAGTGCTCAAAATTTTTCTGGAATGCTTATTCAAGAAATTCTTGTTTGTGATGTATTAATCTTACCAAAATGTACAGCCAGCTGTTTTTTCTTGTAGTAGATATAGAACTGTTCTAAATGAAAGAAGTTCTTCCTCAGGAATTTTAACTAAGTAGTTTTGCAAAGTCAGCTTAGGATCAAAACCTACAAATCAAGTGTATCTTTGGTCTCTATCAGTATGAGACTCATGATGGTTTTAACTTGTTCGTGTGCCCCTTTCAGTATTTACTGAATATCATTTCAGCTTTCTGGGTAGTTGTCTCTGCTGAATTAATTTCTTACTACAAATTAAAACATAACACTAAATTCCTTCATTTTTACCGTAAAATAGAATGATGGAAGAAGTTCCAAAATATCCTTTAAAAATTGAGTGTGTTATTTGGTTGAGTATGACACATTGTGGAGCATATATAAGTGAAATAAAATTCTCACAGTTATTACTTTATTTAGATGCCTCAAACAAATTAACACTGCAAACTCCTTAGGTCTGGGATGGGTGTTTTGTGGGAAAATTACTTTCATAAATGTTTGCAATATGGTGAATCATTTTTGCAGGCAAAGGGAAGAGAAAAGCAATGTGGATCTGAAAGGGAAGGTGACTGATACTTATGTAGCAAGTATCACATTGCTGAAAGAGTTATGAAGTTTCTTTAAAAATCCTGTCATTTAAGATAGTCTTCTGTAATTATTTTTTAATCATGGCTCTTCTTCCTGGCTTTTCAATCCACTGTTCATGTTATAAAACTATGTAAAAAGAAAAAAAGCACAAAACAAACACATATGATGGTTGAAATCTGCATTACAAGGTTATCAGCATGATAGATCAAATACTTGTAGCTATATTTTGGAATATATTTGGATTTTGAAGGTGCTGCAGTTGGCAGAGAATTTGAAAGCTAAAAGAAGGAAAAGCAGAATTTACATCCTGATAGAAATCTATAATTTAGATAACTGTTTTTCTTATTAAGTGTCCTTAACAATTAGTTGTTTTAGACATTCTTAATTCATTAAAATGATATATTAATTCAAATTTGTCATTATTATACTTAATTATTCTTCCTAACCATTAAAAACCACAGATCTTAATCAAATTTCTAAATGCAGGGCAAACACTTACTTCTTTGCTCAACGAGACAAGTGGACTAATGCTAACTGGCTTTTTTTTTTCCTTATTACTACAGGGTGAACATGGTGAGAGTGGATTTGATGGCACTGATGGAGAGCAGGTAATCATTAGTTTAAATGCGCAGTGCTATTAAAGACACCAGTCTCGAAGGTTCAAAGGTACAGATTTTGTGCCTTGAATGGGCTTTAATGCTGAACAGGAATTCTGTTGTTGGGTGTTTAGAATTGTGTATCTGATTGAAGCTTGATTCTGCCAGACAAAACATGAGAACCCAATTTAGCAGAAAGAACAACCATTAATTTTTAATTCTTTCTTTCTTCTTTCTGAATCTAGGGAGAACATGGATTTCCTGGGCCTTCTGGAGAGAAAGGAAGCAGAGGAAAATGGGTGAAGTACCCTTTACAGTAATGTTTGGATTTTGTTGAAACATCTTCCCAAAGTATAATGCTGTCTGTAAAGCCTGTGAGTTGTTTTTAATAGCTTCCTGTTCTCTAATAAGCTGTCACTCCTGCTCTAAATCAGTGTAGCTCCACTGACTTCAACAGATCTGGCCCCCCACTGCCTCAGATAAAATTTATACTTGTACCTGAATTGTTTGTGCTCTTTTTATGTACTTAGGGCATAAAAGGCCCCAGAGGAGAACCAGGTGAACAAGGAGAATTTGGTCTAAGAGGGGATCCTGTAAGTGCATTCCTTTATTTTTGTTATATTTCACTGATTTGCACCTTGATTTTGGGATGGAGATACCTGAAATGTGATTTGAAGAGTTTTTCACAGTCCTAGATAATGCAGTACTCTGCAAGAAGAATGGCATATTCTAGGAGTCCTGAACTTTTTAGATGTAGATGGACTGATGTATTTTGATATGTTGCTTGGAAGCAGGTGTTTAAGCCTCAGGTCTCATGCTTGTTTCTTGAATTTTTGGGTTGTTTCTTTGAATTGTTTGTTTGTTTTTACCAGAAGCAATGTAATTCCTTTTGAATCTACTTATCATAGAATCACAGAATGGCTTGGGCTGAAAGGAGCCTTAAGGGTCAACTAGTTCCACACCCCTGCCATGGGCAGGGACACCTCACACAAGACCAGATTATCTGGTGAAAAGACCAGGTAGACTAGGTCAGTCTTCTCTGATGGTTCCCACCCTACAGAGGAATTTTAGATCACTTGAAAACCCTGTGCATGTACTCTTGGTTAGCAATTTATAATGATGCAAAGGCAAGTTACTTCTTCATGTTCACATTGTTTCCTTGCATGCTCCAGACACCTATATAAATGCAGTCCCTCAGGACTAAAATTCCAGTGCAGGAGGCACATTTCTTGTACCACAACTTCCACATGTATTTTAAAGACTTTGTTCCAAACAATCATATATTGTGCTGACTTTGTCTTTAATGCTTATGTCGAAATGTTCAGGTGTCATAGTAATTTGCCTCTTCAAGGGATCAGGATTTCATCTGATCTAGTAATCAGTGGCTAAATGGAACTCCATTCTAGTGTAACCCCCCATCTGAAACTCATGATGTTATCTCTATTAACTATAGCGAATCAACCAGGACAGTTTCACATTTTCAGTTTAATTTGTTGCCCATTAGTAGTTTTGCTTTTAATCTCTGAGGAAAAGACCTTTGTGGACTTTGCAGAACTTCCTATACAGTGTTCTTACAAGCAGCTTCATTTTAAATAGCCTTTTTAGTTCTTGCTGTCTGCAATTAGAAATCTAATTAATTCTATTTCTGTGTCCTGCCTTTGTAGTCAGAGTAATAAAGGTGTCGTAACTGAAAATGCTGAGCTTTCAATTGATCTTTTTCAGGGAGATCCTGGAGCTAACAATAATGTTACTGGTCCAAAGGGTGAAAAGGGAAACCTAGCACTGCAGGTAAGGAAGTTGTTCTGTTTTGTGGGGAGAGGATCTGCATGATTACTAATTTTGATTGGCTGTCCAGTGACCAAGGAGGGTTTTGTTTGTTTTCATTTTGCCTTCAGTGTTTGCCTGCAACAGAGAAAGCCTCAGGGACAGCTCGATACAGTAAAAAAAGAAAAAAAAAAAAGTTAAAAAATGTTTAGAGAGACTATGGAAATATTCTGGTAATAAAGAGCTAAGGGAAAATATAGATTTAGTATAAATATATTATTCTACCACAAATTTACATCAGCAACCTGGAAGGCTTCAAGAAATGGGTTTTAAGGATACTGTTAAAAATCATGCTGGGAAAAATGCACAGGGTATCAACAGGCTGTACTCATTTTGTTATGGAACTGCTATTGCCTCAGGGTGGTGGGTAAACTCCATTTTGTTCTGTAAATAGAGTATAAGACCTGGGATATGTGCTTATATAGTGATGTTTGAGTTTTTAACGTGTTTGAGCAAAACTGCAAGAAAAGAGGCATAACAGAAAAGTGTGGCTTGCACCACTTTGTTTGGAAAGAATAAGCAAAGCTGATAAGTAGTTGGACAGTAGTGTATAAGTGGTGGTGAATGAAAGCTTAAGAGGGTGGCAAACATGTGAGAAAAATCCACTATTTTAGCAGTCTGATTTTCTGAACAAGTAAGGTTGTGTGCATACATGTTTGTCTATGTAGAGTGTGCTAAAAGCAGTAGAAAAACTCTGAGGGTTACTTTTTGGAGAATAATTGGGTTTTGATGACTCTTTGGAAGCAAATCTCATCTTATGTAGTCCAACTGAAAGGCTGAAGTAAACACAAATTATTTCACAGAAGCCTTGACTTAATATTGGCTGTTAGTAATTGGAAATCCAAAGCAGACAGAATCTGTCTGGTTTATAATTTTTGAATGTAAATGATTTGCAGAAAGCAAGAATCAGCATTAGTATGACACAACTGATTGCAATGAAAATATTTTGAAGAAGAAACAAAGAAGGAATGCATAAAGAAGAATGTGCATGTACAAGAAAAAGGAAAGAGTGTTAAAGGGATTGGTCATTACTTTGTTTTGCAGGGTGACCCAGGCCCACATGGACTCCAAGGAGAGCAGGGTGATGCTGGCCTAGATGTAAGAATAGTAATCAATATGGGGTGGAAATAACTGATAAAATATACAGTGGGATTCCCACTGAGAAAACCCATTTTTGTATTCATCCTGTTATCCCACCCTTCAAACTCCTGCAAGGAGGGGGAACAAAAATTTAAAGTTTTCATAGTGAAACATATTTGGCTTCAAATTTAGTAGCTTATATATATTGCAATGGGTTTTATTTTCTTTAAACTCAGGAATTTGCATTCCTGTTAATTTCAGGTCTGATTCATATGAAGTCACAAGCCTTTAACTCAGTTTCTTTTTCAATGAGCCTTAATTGCTTCATGATTCTAACCTAGATAAATCTATCTCTTCTTTCTGCCATGACTACAAGTTTTCGATGTCTGTTCAAGCATACAGATAAGCTCACTGGCAGCTGAGCTGCTCATTTTTAGTTCACTGGAGACTAGAAATTGTGAAGGCACCTCTTCTAGTCTGTCAGAATGGTGCTTAATGCCCAAGTCTGGCATGATCACTCTTCAGTCAGGCTGCAAAAACATCCTAAAGGCCTCTGGTGATGTGAGGTTTAGCAGTAGCATTCACTAGAGCTGCTAAGCAGTGTGCAGCAGGAAGTGGTGCAAACCTCTGGGCTCACAGGGAGAGAAGAGGGCTTTTGTTCTCTTCTTAGAGAAAAAAAGCCAAAGGGCAGCTGACTGGAAAGATGTTTTCCAGAATTTTGTTGAAATGTTTTCCCTCTGCACTCATTAAGGATCTAAAATCTTTTTGCTTTTTGGAAAGACTTACTCGTGTAAAAATTTCTGTCCAAAATCCACTCTTTTCTCGTTTTTTACCTTAAATCTTTCTGTGGAAATAATCTCTTCTTTCTCTAAGCTGTATTTGATTTTACTGTATGTATACTGTGTTTTATTATAAACTGCTGTTTAACATACTGCTCAGTATTCTGGATGTAATCTCTCATACCACTCCTTCCTAGGGTGCAGCAGGTCGAAGAGGCCCTCCAGGTATAAAGGTGAGTGGCTGACACTGCTGCTGCCTCTTTATAAGCAGCTACGTGGCCAGCCTGAGTGTTTGTTCAACTTAAGGGAAAAATTTCAGTGTGAGCCAACACACAAGTGTTTAAAAGTTAAAAGTCTATTTCAACCCAAGACAGCTTTTGACTCTCAGGTGGATGTATTAGAGGCCCTCCTGACTTGAAGGATTTAGAATGGGAAAGGAGTTTTCATCAAAATAAAAGAACATTTACTTCTACTCTTAGGGTAAGTATGGGAATGTAGCTGGAGAAAAGACTGTCACTAAAGATGACAGGAATGAGTAGTCAGGCTGCAGAGTCTGACAGTTTATTCCTCCTTGCTGCCTGCACACAGAGATATGCATGATACACACATGCAGCACAGATAAAATTCGGGCAAGTTCTACATGATGTTTTGCTCAAAATAAACTTAACAGTGTTAACTGCAGCTCTGAAAATTGGCTCAAAGCATATAATATAATCAAGATTTTGGAAATAATTTCCCAAGTCTATATCTAAAAGAATATAGGATGTACAGAATAGGTCAAACCCACTGCATGCTGACTGATCATTCCAGGAAGATCCTTTGGTGGAAAAATGTCTCATGTCATTGAGAGATGAGAACCTCTCTCTCACTGTTAGGTTGTAGCCTTGGTTTTCCTAGACTTATACCCCACAGAGTCACAATGAAATAAAACTTTCCTGAGATGTACTTAGTAAAGACATCACTGCAATTCTCTTAAATGATGATTCAGATAATGTTCTTGGAAAAGAAAACTTGTTTGTTTGTTCAGAGTATGAATTGCAAAATACAGTTACCAAAGCAAATCTAAAAGCAACTATGTTCAAGGGTGGGTTAGTGCAAGTAAAAATTAAATTCTAGGTATTCTCAAGCATAGGTTACATGATCATTCTAGAAAATCTTGTTTTAGCACAAGTGGTTCACATTTACTCAGTCTCTCTGCAAAGTTGCTAAAGCAGATAAAAAAGATGGTATGCCATGGTATAGCATTTCCCCTTTATCTTAGTGCATATAAACCCAAGGAAACATTGTAATTTTGTGTACAACACTGTCAGTACCAGCAGGATGGAATATATCTTGAAGTCCTACCCTGTGGTGGAGTCTGGGGAATGGGTAGAGTTGTAGCTTCTGAATAAAAATGCAAACCAGCATTTTGAGTAGGCCAAGTGTAAAATGTTAATAAATTATAGCAAGAATAACCATAGTGGTGCAATATAGAATATAAATTTCAACAAAGGAAAAAGACTACTGGGAGAGGATAGTCTCTTTTATGGCAGTAATATTTCTTCAGCAGCACAGTGTTTGATTTGTCTCTGATTTCTGGTCTTCCTGTTCCTCTCCTGTTGAGAGGTTTTGCTATACCTTTATTACTTTTTTCCTGTGTGTGGCAGCCAGGTAAAACAGATTTTTTTACATTTATAATTATTCAAATTAATATTTAACTGGGAAATGTCGATCAGAGGTGGGAGTTCTGCAAGTTCCCTAAACTACGGTCTGGTCACTCCCCAGCTTTTTGCAATGCACGCATATGTCTTGTGCCAAAACCCCTGTCTCCACCTGGGTTCTGAAAGCTGCAATTTTGATTTCACTTTGAGAATCCAGAATTTTCACTGAGGCATTGCAGATAGGAATATACTGGAAGATTATGATACTGTCTGCCAGCAGGGAGAAAGCACCATGCTTTGCCTATCGCCAGAATCAGCATAACTTGAAAGAATATGAGCTTTTTACAGCTGTTTCCTATTTCTAGCTCAGAAATTCTTTGTAGGATTTATGAAGACATTTTAGATTAAAATATTGAAGAATACTCAGCAAGTCTGCCTCTTAATTATTCCAATCCTTGCTTGATCACTCAGAAATTAATTTCCTAGGTAATTATGAAATTTTATGCTTATTTTTTCTTTTCCTCATTGGATTGCAGCTGAACTCTGATGAATGTTTGCATTATTCTGTCAGCTACCAATAAAAAGAAATAATCTAAGTAAGCTATGGGGGTAACAGGACCAAAACTGAAGTCAGTGGAAATCAGTCTGTACCATATCTTGGTTGTACTAACAAGCACAAGAACTCTCATGTGGCTAGAAAATAAGAATGTTCAAACTGTTTAGTAAATCCACAGAGTACAGAATTAGTTGAACCTTTTCAACTAATTGAACCTCAGTTGACACAACCCTCTTCATCTCCATGGAAGCCCCTTGAGCCAATGATGGGGCCACCCTTTTGTAAAATGGCAGGGAACAAGAGAAATAACTGAAACTCAGAGCAAGAGAGAACTTTTAAACTGTTTTCATTCAGGTACTTCATGATGAGCTTTGACTTCTAAAAGCATAATAAAAAATATTTGTCTGGGTCAGTAGGCATTGAAAGGTAGGTATCAGTCAATGATCAAATGCAGGTAAATATAAATATCCTTCACTGAAAGGGTGTAAAAATGAATGGCAAAGAGAATTGCACACTTCTGTCTTCCACATCCCCTGGAGAAGTGAGATGGAACAGGAAGCCCTGCAATATGACAGTGGCATCCATCCTTGGATGAGACTGTGGGTGTTGTGTCCTCCCACTGAGATCTCTTGCATGGCAGGATGTTACAGAGCTGCCACAGGGCACAGCTCTATCAGCAGAAGTCCTCAGAGCTTCACTGTGAAGCTTTCCTTGTGTTCCTGGGCCAGGAAGCAGAACTATTTAGTCCTGATGTTTGTGGGGTCTTCAAGGGCCTTTCCATGGACCACAGCATCCTGCTTTGTAAGGAAATATGAGGCTAGTCCCTCTGGAAGAGGAAGATTTTGTGCTGAAATAGAATAAAGAATAATCTCTCTGTCAGGTAGATAAGATAGATATTGGTGGTGATGTCCTTAGGGACAAATAATCAAATGAGAGACAGCGAGACAGATTCACCCACCTAACACATAAGGAGTTGTTTTGGGTTTAGCTATTAATAAAAGGCACTGAAATAATACCCTCAGCAACAAAGTCATAATTTCCCTTGCAGTCTCTGTGAACATGACTTCTCCCAGGACACGTAGTTCCAACTATCTGTACCTTTTTGTGATAAAAGGAGGCTACCTTTTTCAAATAGTTAAAACAACATAAAGAAGCACAGCTAGCCATCCTTAACAGTCAGAAGTAGTCAGCAGGCAGAAGGAGCAGGTGTGGTGTGGTATCAGAGAGGTGTTTGTCACAGACAAGAACAACACTGCAGTCTGTGTGCTGGAAACAAAGCAAATAGTGAAGAGGAAAAGGAGAATAAATTAAAGGAAGGCAAGAGAGAGGAAAAGAGAGGGGAGAAAAAAGGGCAACCACTTTTCTGGGTTTTGATTCAAAGTAAATTTAAGTAGCTGAAAACTTTATATTGGTGATTCTAGTAGAGTGTGCCTAAGAAATGTATCCATTTTCACTATAGTCAAAACTATTTTTGTGGAAATCTATTGCTACTTGATTTTTTTACATCTGGAAATAGCGTACACTTACTGATGTTCCATTTTACAGTATTCTTACCCTGGCTATAAATTAACTATTTTTTTTTTTTTTGCTTTTGGCTTTTTTTTTTTCCTGTTGTTATCTTTTGTTTCATTCATATGGTGGAGAAGGAAAGATCAGCCATTTAAATTCATTTTTTCTCAGAAGATTCTTTCCAGAACCATCCATTTCCCAAGAATCTTCTGACACATGTTTATGATTTCTCCAGTGAAAGGGGTTCTGCAAGGCCTGGAATATCTTGGTGCTAGTTGTCACCATTTTACTCAATCCAGAAGACAGTGAGTATTTCTTATGGATGTCAGCTAAACTGACTCATCCTCAGATGGCAGCCTTATGGAGTTGGGAGCTGGAAGAGGTTTTTTTCCATCATCAAGACACATTTGATTTGTCTCACTGAATAACCGGAGTGAAAAATGGGGAGTAAAAAGGGGTCTACTTCCAGTGTGATTGTGAAGTCACGATTCCCCCTCAGAGCCATTCTCCATGGGTAATAGGAAAGAGGATCTGCCCTTGTGGCCTGGCTTCATGACTTCTGGTGTTTGCAGTGGCCAAGGTTAGTGCACAAATATTGCTGACACATGGTGCAAAATGTATTCAGCAAAATTAAACTGACCTCTTCTGCTGCAGCTTTTATATTCATCACATCCCCTAGAAAACCAAGGAAAAGCTACTCTTCTGCTTTTTATTTGAGTTTTCTTCAACAGGAATTCAAAGCTGTTTGAAAGCTGTTTAAGAGCATTGGGAAACTTTCTATCGACTGATACTCTGTACAGATATGAAATTATTATATATAAATATTATATTATATTTATATGACAGGTACTAATTTATTTGGGTTTGTTGTTTTTTTCTTGGGTTCTGTTTGGCAGGGTGAGCAAGGAGATCCCGGGGAAACAGGTTACTTAGGAGAAACTGGTCTTCCAGGCCCACAGGTAACTAATAGAATTTCTGAGTTGTTTTTATGTTAGTTATGGAGAAAATAAATTGTCAGCCTTGGTATTTTGTTAGTATTTTGAAAAGCTTTGTTAACTTCAACTAATGAATATAATGAGTAAGACTTCTCCTTAATAAATCTCTTCTGCAATCCTGAGGAATTAAATGTGGCAAGTTACATGGGTGCAACTTCTAGTGAAACTAGAAGAGGAACATGAGTAGCATAAAGAAGTAATTTAGCCAACACATCTCCATCTTACATGCTATCAAGCAGATATCTTCAAAATGAATGCATTAGAAATTGCTAGCAATAAATACATAAAATCTATTCCATTGACAAAACCAATGAGAAAAGCTTTGTGTTTAAAAAATTTGCTAGGTGGAGTAATCTTGAAGAGAATTATCATGGCAGACTTCTTTCAGTAGCTTCTAGTTTAAAGATGCTCTTAGATACTCTAGAGATGCTTTTAACTTTACATCTTAAGATGGAGAAAGCATGTCTCCTTGATAGTAGGCTGCTTATGGCTCCCTTGGTATCTTAGACACCTCAGTGAGTCTCTGAATCAGGCTGGCAGGCAGTGACCATCTCAGCTGCTTCACACAGTCAAATCCTTACAATTAAACAGCCAGAAGTTTCACCTGTAAAGTAAGGCTTGTGAAACAGGCCCTGGGATTCTTATCATTGCAGCAATCTGATTGTCTTTGTTAACATTGAACTGACTTTTACTGACTTTTTGTTTCAATGATTTCTTTACATCAGGGCCCAAGAGGATCACAAGGGATCAGAGGACCTCCAGGACCACAAGGCATGCCAGGCTCTCTGGTTAGCTTTAAATAATATATTTCAGCTGTACACATTAGGCCTTTTAATTCTTGGTGTTGATTTTGTTCTTATAAAGAGTTTTCAGAAAGCTTATAGAAAGTAGAAACCAAGGGCTTTTTGGTGTAATATTTAAGGAACCTGATTTGCAGTCTCATATGATAAAATAACAGCCTTGAAAATAAATTTAGGTGCATGAATAGCAAGTGCCAGAGTGTGATGAGGTTGTAACTATTGAGCACTGTCTGCTGAACTTCTCACTTGTGTGATGCTATTGATTTTTGGGATTCTTTTTCTGGAACTACACCATTGTAACTCAGCACTGGAATGTCCTATACTGTCAGCCTTAGTCATCTGTTTCAGTCAAGTAATGATGCTCATGCTTACATACCCAATTACATATGTGCATTAATAGATCTGTGCATATATGCATGTATTAACTCGGTATCTATGTAGGTAGAAAATAACTTTTATGTCATACTTGATAGCATTTCGAGAATTTTACAGCAGTTGTACAGATGGCAGGGAATAAGTGGAATGATAGCTTGACCAGTAACTTACTTGTGGCCCTCAAAAGCCTAATTTTTTTACTGATTCTGTAGTAATTTCAAGTGGCAATGAATCCTGGAGTGCAGTGAGCCCTTGATTTTTTCATTGTGCACCTTTTAACTGATAGTTCTTATTACAGGGTAGTCTGGGAACTCCAGGTTCACCTGGCTCTGTTGGAAAGTTAGGTGCAAGTGGAGCAAAGGTAAAGATTTTTAAAGTATCTAATTGCAGCAATCTAACAGTGTCATTCATTCAAGAATCTGACCAAAGAAGCATGGACTAACAAAGGCTTAGTTCTGTGCTGTGAAACATGTGCAGAATGTTAAGTTTTTTAAGATATTTTTAGCTTGCATGGCAAGACAAGTGATGTGCTCAAGGTAATGTTACACATATCAGAGCTATACTATGAAGTTTTTGGTGTTGCCATGGCCACTTTTGTAATTGCTCTTGTGGTAATGGCTCTGAATGGGACCTGGCTTCTCACAAAATGGAGAAGGCAATGCTGACCCTTGAATTTGTTTTATGATTGCTAGGATCTGTCCAATCTATTGAAAATACTCACCAGTGAATCATAGAGTATCTGATGGATAATGGTTAGAAGGGATCCATGAGAATCATCAAGTCCAACTCCCTACTTCTTTCAGGACTACCTAAAACTAAACCATAAAGAGCATCATTCAGATGCTGCTTGGACTCTGACAGGCTTTGTGCCATGACCATTGTTTTGGGGAGCCTGTTCCAATGATAATCACTGGATCAGTGACTTCAGCCTTGGGTTCCTAACCTCCAGTCTGACCTTCCCAGTTCAAAGAAACTGCTTATGTTCACCTTGTTTTTCTAAAGATTCCAGACGAGTCTAAGGAAGCTTGACTGTTATGCTGTCTATTTTAGAGGAATACACATGTTGAGATGAACTGTATAAACATGAAGTCAAACAGGAAGGAAGGCTATTAATAATAACAGGTTGTTCACATTAGAGTTCACTTATAATAAATATTATCCTTACTTTTCTTCCATTTATGTTTGTTGATATATGAGATTTTATTTAATAAAATAACTCAATTTAGGTGTTGTTGCATCTTTGAATCTAAAAATCACAACACCATTTAGCTAAGCCTTTCAGCCTCTTTGAGGGGTTGTAATATTTAGTGACAGGGAGGTATCAGAAGGTCAAAGTGCTACTATGAAAAACATCACTGTGTGAAAACAGTGACAAAAATTGGGAAGATATATGGGAATTTCCATCATACATTCCATTTTCTCAGCCTGGTTTCATGCTGTTTAGTATTAAGGTCTTTGTTAGAAGAATGTTCAGTGAGAAAGTGAAAAAAAAAAGGAACTGAAGAGAATAAACCTTGCAAGGGGACTAAGAGCACAGTGCAGACAGCCTGCCTGAGAAATATCATTTGCTATCAACAGGTGCTTCAGGCTGGTAGAATTCCAGAATATGTCCTGCTCCCATTAATATATATTTTTCCAAACTCTGCTTTTTTTTCCACTTGTAATTCTTTATAACAATGGGAGTTGTACTGAACAAAGGCCTTTGGAGTTTAGCTGCATGCTAAACATGCTCAGCATGTTCTGATTTGCCAAGTCCTTTTCACTTCCACCACCAGGAACAGCCCATGAAACACAGTCTGTAATGGAATGCTTTTGCCCAGCATCAAGTAGTCTATAAAATGTATAGGCACATTTCAGTTTAAGAGACAAGTTTGCATTTCAGAAAGAAGAACTCTCCTGAATGAGCCAAACTAATGGCTTTTGTGTTTCAATTATAACAGGGTGACCCTGGTGACCCTGGAGAGAAGGGCCTAGTTGGACCACCTGGACAGAGAGGCATTCCCGTGAGTCTTTGTGCCATTATTCAGGACTCCTGTATTTTAATACCTATCCATCTGAACCAGCACCATTCATTCCTTTCTATTTTTTCTATTTGATACCATTAAAATTATTTCACCTTTGGTTCTCAGTTTCCTTATGGATGCCAGATTTCTTGTGGGCTAGAGAGAATATCTTTCCTTCCCTCAAATTCTCTAGAAGAAAGTATGATAAAAGTAGGGCACACAGTGGAAAGGAACTATGACCTCTGTCCTTGTTTTTCCTCTACAGTTTTTGCCATCCTTTGCTAGTGTTTTTAGATTGTGTTTTGGTAGCTTGTCCTACTTTGTCAGTCTTAACAGCATGGGCACCTCATTGTAATGGGGCGTCTTTATTCCAAAATTAAATTGGATATAAACCTAATCCTCTATTAAAAGCTAACTCCTAGTATCTTTAACCTACACAGGGCATGGATGGCAGAGATGCCTATGGTCCCAAAGGAAGCAAAGGAGCAAAGGTGAGTGCTTCAAGTCAGAGAGTCTCGCAGCCTCCATTCTACTGTGTCATCAAACATGACCATCCATATTTAATTAAAAAGAAATGTAAGACATGCCAAGTGCGTTTCTATGGTTTGGTGAGAGGCTCAGGATTACCACAATCCTTGTGAGACATAGTTCCTTAGGATATTGTTTTGAGGACCACTTACTCTTACTCTTTCTCCAATGTGTGTATATATATCTGGAGGACTGTACTTCTTAGAGTACACAGTCCTTTCTTCCCACTTCAGCCTGCCTGACTGGAGACTGTTATTGGCAAGTATTGGTGGGCCTGCCACGATGGGATCTTTTAATTTTTCTTCTTTTAGAGGAGGGATTCCTTAACTACCAAGTTGGGGGTCATACTCTCCAAACACCCTTGCTTGTATTTTCACATATTTTAATGTGAAATATTCTTCTTTATGCTCCTATGGTCAGCAGTAAGATCTGAGGATTAACTTCTGGATTGCTAAGAAATTCTTATCATTCCCTTCACAGTGCTGAAAAAACATGTAATTAAATGCCTACTTCCCTAAAATTGTATAAGAATTCAGGTAAAATAAAAAGTATACGGAAACTATGAGATCAAAACCAGTGAATCAGTCCATGAGCAAAGTGGTTGGGATGTTGGAAATGGCTGCAGTTCTCCTTTCAAAGAGTTCATGCAGTATTGTAACTAGTCCTTGCTTGTTGCTTGTGAAACAGAAAGGGTCCAGTGAATCTCACTGGTATCTATTTCCCCATCTATTTCACTCTCCCTTTTTGTGGGAGAACCAAAGTGTTGCAGAAAGGTGCAGAGAAGATATGAAAGGCCTTGTAGGAGCCACTCCAATAGATAAACTCCTTTTTCATAAAGGACTTTTTGGTAAAATGGCTCTTGATATTTCTTGTTTTCCAATCTATTTTCTTACCTTCTTAGCTCTAGCAATTTCCTTTGATGGCAGGGTTTCATAGGTTACACATACTTGATACAGAAGAGGACAAGGACACATATAGGTAGTATGAATTCTGGTGTTTAGGAATGATGCACTTCACTTCTGATTGGTTTTTGTGAAAGCTTCTTTACTTCTCATGAGTGATCAAAGAACACACTAGAAACCAAAGTAACTGAAAACAGTTGATGGCTTGGCTTCTAGCAAGCCAAGAAAATGTGATGCCACTCTTAGTCTGGGTGGTACAGAATTTTGAAACTACATTCAAACACTGAGTTCTGAATGTTATACTTTACTCATAATTGCTACACATGAATTCCTCTGCATTTTATTAGGAGGCATGAATAAGTTTTGATAAAACACTTACTTGAGAAATAGAATATTCTTGAAAATTTAGAAACTGTTGGAAATTCTTAAAATGCTCTTGTTTTAGATGAGCAATGTATTAATCTAAAATGGTATCATTTGAGACCAGACTAGCAGTCACTATTACTCGGATGGGTTGTAGAGCTGAGAATAATTTTGAAATTGCTTTTGGCTTAAAGATATCAAACACTAAGCAGATCCCAAAATTCCAGATTCTTTTGAAGTCTTTGTCCTTTCTTTTCATAGGGAGAGTCTGGATTCATAGGATATCCTGGTCCAGAGGTATGATTACATGGGCGTGTTTGCTTGCTTTTTGTCTTGTTTCACTTTATTCTTATTTAGATAAAGTTACCGATGTTTCTTCTGTCTTCTCCTTTCCAATAAATTCTGGCTTTCATTAATTTTCAGGGAGAAGAAGGAGATCAGGGCATTCCAGGAGCTGACGGACCCAAAGGAATTAGGGGTAGAAGAGTAAGAATGATAAATCTGCCTACTCTGTGAGAGTTCTAAAAGTAAAACCCTTACACCCAAAGTGTTTCTTACCAAAAGTTTTATAAATTAAGTTTCCACTCCAATCTTTTATAGCCATACCTTGGGCAAGAGGTCTTGAGAGAGTGCAGGTTTAAATCTTAATAAGTGTTAGTTGTTAATAATTCTTAGGAGTGGTAGTTTATGAAAACACAGGATCCAACTCACAGTAATATTACAGAGTTTATCTGCCTGATAAAATTTGGTACTAGTGCTTGCAGTTATAAAGAATAAAACTTGTATTTCTATTTTTAGGGTAATGCTGGCACACCAGGTTCCCTGGGAGATCCAGGTGACCCAGGGCCATCAGGACCTATGGTAATTTTTTTTTTTAATAAAATTTTTGTTTTTAAAAATCACCCTTAAATTGCTCTTGAACTTACTATTAGATTGATGGAATATCTAATAGTGTTTCACATGATAAACTCTGCTTAATTGGCCTGCCAGTTGCACAGAGTTATGTCTTGCCTGTGGATGTGTGTGCACAGGAGCACCTGCTGGAAATGGAACTGCAACAATACAATGCTGGCCAGAATTTCTTCCACGGTAGCTGGTATTTTCTTTAGGCTGGGTAAATATCTAATTAAAAGAACAGAAAATACTGAAATATTGAACTGAATACATCTGCTGAAAGCCAATGCAATTTTTTTAATTTAAAAAGAAAAGCCATTTAAAATCAAACTTGAAGTTGTGGGCACTTATTTAAAGCTTAAATTGACTGTAACATTTCATCCATAATACAAGTAGGTGCCTTGACGTACTTTTCCAGTGTCTGTGTTCTGCATTTTACACAACAAAATGTTTTATTCTCTATCTAAGCAGGTGAAAGGATTGTGGATTTAGGACTAACCCTTTAGGTAGTTAGGAAAATCCCTGTATGTGTCTATCTTTATCCTGTGGTAATTCTTAAAATCAGCTCCACAGTGACCAGAAACAATCCCTACTGTTAACAATTTTCTTGTTTACTTTCTTAAGCTTACTCTTGCAGTTTAAATGTGGAACATTACTGATAACAGTATCTTTACCTGTATAACATGGCCCACAGGATGTGTGCAATTTAGAAAACATTTTTTCCCCTTCTCATTGCACTATGTTGGTTAATGAATGTACCTGTCCCAATTAATTCTATTATGCTAGGCACAGAATAGCTAAGAGTGCTGCTGGAGTACCTTGCCCTCTCTGCTGCTTGGCCACTCACAAAGTTTACAGATAGACAGATCTTGTGAGCTGATGAGCCACAGCTGTAGGCCTTGCCAGTCCATGGTGCAAGAAGTCTTCAGAGATATTTCAAGATCTCCTCTTCAACTGTAGAAATGAGAATAGAGCTTGGGATGTATGGGCTTGGTGGGATTATTGCAGTAGGAGTCAATCAGTGAAATGAGAAGGTGGGAACTCTGGAAGAAGTGAAGAGAGAGGAATGCAGGAAGAAGTACAGGTAGTAGGCAGGGCCTGCCAAGACAGGCTTGTTTTACCCATCCTTGGTGATTTGATTACCCACGTGTCAAGTCTGCACAGCTCAGTCACCACCACTGAGCTGCTGCAAGTAGCATTCATTAGGACTCAGGCAATTCACAATAACTCTTGCTGAACAGTACCAAAAAATAACATGGACCTGCTGGGAAACATAAGAAGAAAAAAGCGTGGAATGGCTATGATGGTGCTAGCAGCAAGACAGCAGAGGAGGTGAGGAAGGTAGCTCAGGCAGGAGATGGAGGAATGGAAGGTTAATTGGAAGGGGAAAGAACAAATATGGTGACAGGGCTGTAATTTGGAGATGTAAGGAGTGATATAGTTTTGGTGAAACATAGTGGCATGGTAGAGAAAGGGTAAGGAACAGAACTGCGATGTAGAGTTCAAATTGTCTGCTGTATCTCACTGCAGCTCCCTGGGAGTGAGTGAAATTCTTCAGGAGTCTTCTTATGCATCTGAAATGCACACGAGTACTCTCAGCTCCCTTGAAAATCAGTTCTTTTTCGTGTATTTTATTCCTGTTATGAAGATTAAACAATACTTTTATTCTGAAAAAAGATGCTTGCAGTGCTGTCATTTTCCCACAGCTCCCAAGGAGAAGGTTGCAGAGTAGACAAAGCTGTCATGATGTGTGTATGGTCTGCACAATCTTCCAAGGTAGAACTGTGGGGTTTGTACTCTGCAAGAGGAGAGGGAAAGCTTGTCACACACCACATGTTGGAAAGTATGTGAAGTGCAAGTAACAGAACCATAGCACAGAAACTGCTGTTTATAAAGGAACCCAATTCTGAATTATGCTCGTCCTCAAGGGCAACAAGTATTGAACACTTAAAAACCATTAAGGAAAATGGACTGAGAAATAAATTTGACAAGTAGCCTGTGACTCTGAGCAGGTCCACAGAAATCTATGCTGGGAACTGCTGCCTCCTCATATTTCAAATCCATAAACAGTTGTTGGGAAACACTGCCTGCATTTTCTTTGGGCTACAGGGTAATAGATGGAAATGCATTATAAGGGTCTGATTTCTTGGACCTGTGTTTAATTTGTTTCAGGGTGCCAAGGGACCAGTGGGCACCATTTTAATGGAAGTAAGTAATCACCTTACAGCTAACTGTATACTGCGTGGAATTATCTGGTTTAATCTTCTGTTTGTAATCACAGACAGCAATGAGCACAATTAGCTGTTATAAAACAGTATCTTTTCCATGTGCTTGTCAGAGTGTGCAGTGGGTTCTTCCATTCTGCAAGCAGCCAAGGAATGAGAAAAAATTATGCATGTGGATTAAGCATGTCCAAGCTTTTATGAACTGTTGGGCCATTAATATTCATTTATCTGTTTCTTCACCCATATCAGTTTACACACCAGCTCATGGTAAGGTTACTTTTTCCCCTTGTGTAAAGGAAGGCATTTCTTCAGCAACAGTTATTTTCACTGGGAATAGAAGTGCAGAATTTCTTCACAGTCCTAATCCCATGTAAAATGAACACTTCTGAGTAAAGGCTTCATTAATCCTTGCATGGATGACTACCTGCAGGCAATACTGTTGCAGGTGTGCTCTATGTCCAGAGGGCATCCTCTCCTCCTTCATGGACCTATCCCTTCCTATGAGAGTCATTACTGGAATGCCCATTGTTTAAGGAAGTGCCATTGACTGATGACAGCCTAGATGAGTTTATTACACAAAATGAACAATGGATAAATGATATCTTAAGACTTCAGAACATCATTAAATGCCAATTGAATATGTCTAAAAAAATGTGCCTAGTTTCTGCAGCAAGAGGAGAGAGTCCCTATACTATCTATTATAAAAAGAAACTGGACTCTGTGATTCTGGATTTACTGTAATGAAAATTATTTTAGGAACTTGGATACAACCTTCAGCTCAAACCAATAGTAAGATTCCCAGTCTGGGTTGGTCTGGGATTTGCCATTAATTCCTTTTTTATTTTGAACCTGCAGCCTTGTGAACTTGTGAATTTTACCCGAAAAAACTGCCGTAAGTGGGGAACATCTTTTACCTCTGATTCTACCTAGTCACTCTTCTTAAATGGAATAGCCTTCATTGAAAACCCTATAAACTGGTAGTTTGTATCTGGGTTCAGTTTGACTGGTAGTTGTTAATTGTGAGGGGGTTTCAGCAGGTGTATGAAGCAGACTCATGCTTTTTTGCTCATTTTTCCTATGTGTTTATTACAAAAACACAAATATCTCTTTTCCTCATTAAAGATTAAATGAATCTTTGGCATTGTGCAAACACCCTTTGGGGAGTTCTCTGAGAGAAGACAGTATTTGTATATCAGCTGTCCTCCAGATTGCGTATGTTCGTTCTCAGATGTGTGCTCAGCAAAACCCAGGACAATTTTTTTTAACTCTTATCCAGTAAAATTGCACTGTTTTGAGTATTTGATTGTAAAAGAGGAATGTGGTCTTGCACTGACAGACTCTGTCCGAGCTTTTGGTCAGGCTCTTTATTGAAAGCAAATGAATATGTCACTATTTTAATGCATATGAGTCCAAAATAATTTAATTGGTCTCCCTCTCTTCCTTCCAGCCTGCTCATCAGGTAAGCCCATCTATTCTCTGCACATCCATTCTTTTACAGACTTGAAGAAAAAACTAATGATGTTTGAGTTGTGGAAAGGTTCTCACACAACTTTTCTGCTTCATTATACAGACACATGTCCAGCTTATCCAACTGAAGTGGTATTTGCCTTGGATATGTCTGATGATGTTACACCAGCTGCATTTGAAAGAATGAGGAACATTGTTATGTTATTGTTGAAGACCATTAAGATCAGTGAAAGCAATTGCCCAACAGGCGCTCGTGTCTCTGTCATTTCTTTCAATACCAACATGCACTACCTCATCCGATTCTCAGAATTCCAAAAAACCAACTTGCTGCTACAAGCAGTCCAGAGAATCCCTCTAGAGAGATCCACTGGAAAACGAAATATTGGGGCAGCCATGAGATTTGTTGCAAGAAATGTCTTCAAACGTGTTCGTCCGGGCATTCTCATGAGGAAAGTTGCCCTAATTTTTGCCAATGGTCCATCGCAGGATGATGTTGCCATCAGCACAGCTGTGCTTGAGTTGAGTGCCTTGGATATCACTCCAGTGGTTATTGCCTTCAGTGAAGTGCCAAATGTCAGACGTGCCTTCTCTGTAAGTACTGAAAGCTGAGTCAGTCACCCATTTGCTGAGTATCTACTAGGATTTTAATGAATCCTGTTCTCAAGCCACTGAGTTCTACAGGAACTGTCCAATCCCTTATTAGAAAGGTATGCAGTAAATTTTACTATTTTAATGAAGAAACAGTGATTCACTTGACTATAATGATCACCATCTGACCTCTTTCTGCACATGAATTATTAATCACTTGTGCTTTTAGGGCAAGTCAGAGAATTTTCATAATGCTATGTTAATTTCACTTATTTACCTATTCCATTATACTTCTGAAGTTGTGACATGTAAAAACTATTTAACTAACAAAATCTGGCCCTAGTTTCTAGAAAAATTAGTAGAAGGCTTCAAGCACACTAGTTTTTTGGGTTTTTTTTTTCAAAAGAACAGTAAATTAGCCCCTTTTGATGTCTTTATTGCCATTAGTAGAGGAGAAAATGATGACATTTTCTTTTTAAATACGACTTCATATGAAAGATAGCAAACAAAAATAAGCTATTTTACAAGGTACAAAAGGAAGGCAATTCTGAATTTATTTAAGGTTTCATAATATAGATTCTGTGTTCTCTGTCTTTTCAATTTATTTAATATCAGTGCTCAATTTTAATAAATTTAAATAAAATTGTTTTCAGCTATTATTTCCTCCAAATTTTCCCTCTATAAGGAATTATGTTCATTTGAACATGATGAAAAGTGCAAAACTTGGAGTCTAAGTTCTGATCTAGCAACATCCAAGTCAGTCCTTTTTTATTCATATCATACTTGTTCTCATGCAGCCTCATATTTGTTAGTTGATTCTTGTCTTTTTCTGGCTGAATGATAATATATCAGAATAAAAAAATTCTGCTGACATATGAGAAGGAAGCTTATAGTTTATTGCCTGGGTTGCTCCACAGAATAAACAGGAGCAGGAATCAGTATTTTCTTTACTTAGTATAAGCAAATTACAACTCTGAATGCATGTGACAACATCTGGTGACTTTACATAAATCAGCCTTCAGAGCAGAAAGGTTTAAAAGAGCTGCTTAGCAGGGGGAAAAGCAAAAAATTCTCTGCCCAGAGCTCCTTTAAGTTTGGAATGATGGCAAGGCAATCAGCCTCACCACCACCCCCTCCAGTAAATACAATTTCCCTTTTTCTTTCCCTTTTCTTTCTTCTGCCCTTGCAGTTGAGAGATGGTGTAATCTTTATGATCGTACAAGTCTGTAGCCACAGATACTGACTGGCTTTACTTTGCTTTAGGAGCTGCAGTTTAGAGATCACTCACACATCTTTTCCAATTCTAATTCCTTTGAAAAGTTCTATCGATAATATTCTTTACAGATGTTAATCAGAATTTGTGTTGTGTATAACACACAAGGCTGAAGTGTAATGCAAAGAAGTAATTATTTCTTTGCTCACCATTATATCCTCTAAAACTGTGATATTTTAAGCCATTTTTATTTATCTTAGTCCACAAGGAAATGCTTTTCCATTGGATCACATTTGGATGGTGTTGGGTGGTGGTCAGTGAAATTGTAGAATGCTGGAGCTTCTTCAGAGTTCCTCAAGCAATTCTGTGGTCAAATCTTCTACTGTGAAAGATTGTCTTTCTTCAGATGATCACAGGAAACACATAGATTGTTCTCATGCTAGAATTTTCTAATGCTAGAATTTTCTCTCCCAAGGAATCGTCTTCATTCTTTGTCCCAGAAAGAGCTGAGATACCCTGCCCTTTTCTCTGCAGAAAAATAGCACCCATTAAGAAAAGAAAAAGTGATATTCATTCACTGGCAGAAGAAAAAAAGAAAAAAGGAGTCTTAATACATTTTGCCTATCTTTTGACGTTACTTTTGTGTCTGTTTTAAAACCCAGATTGATGACACTAGAAGATTTCAATTATTTGTTTGGGAAAGACAACAGGATGAAATTTTGGAGGACATCACATATTGTACACTTTGCTTTGGTAAGACATTTCACTTATTGCTCTATTTACCATTTCAGTGACAAATTCTATAGCTTTTATTTTGCAAAGTGGTGGTGGGGAATTTTTATGGTACACCTTAAACATGTCTGTGCTTGAAATATAGAATAAAAATAGTAATGAACAACACATTGGTCAGAATCCTACTGCCATCAATGGTTCTACAAGGGGTCTGCAGTGATGTGTTAAGAACAGTATGGTTGGTTGCATAGAGTAACTCGGCCCAGCTCTGCGGCCCATGGGGGTGTCTGAGTGTTCCCATTTCAGGATGGCTACAAGACAGTGCTGTGGCTGTTTCTTATCATCTCCAAGAGAAACTTCACTCCTTTACAGTGGAAACTTTACTCCCTTTTCTGTCTCTGACATTGCAGCTTGCAGCCAGTTAAACCGCTTCTACAACTGGGCCTTCTTGCCCTCTGTGACAGATCATTTCATGCTTACAGAATACCACTGCTGAGGAGTTACAATTTTAACTTCCTCTTCAGTGGATGGTAAGAATTAGAATCTCAAAACCACAAAAGCTGTGTAATTAATTTCTGTCTCAGCCATGTGAAATTAGTTACTGTGTTTAGCATTTCCTTTTTAATGCACTTAAAATGATTTTGGGAAACCAGGCTCATTTGCTATTAATTCTACACTGTGAGAGGGGGAGAAGCTGCTAAATGATAATATGTCAAAATGTTGAACAATGACCTGAGATGAAAATTAGAGTTTGATTCTGTGTCCTTTACAACATTTAGATTTGAACAGAAGAAAATTTCTCCAGGGAACTGTTATCTATGAAATGTTACCTTATGAATGTTTTTCTGCTCTCATGCATGAATAATTTCCCATGGTATCTGAAAAATTTCTTCAGCAAGACTCATCTGTCATTTCTTACTAGAACAAAAAGATTTCAAGCTCCCATATTGTTGGTTGGTGGGGTTTTTTTGGTTGTTTTTTTTTTGTTTTTGGTTTTTTTTTGGTTTTTTTTGTTGATTTTTTTTTTTTTTGGTTGTTGTTGTTGTTTGTTTTTTCTGGATCAAAGTTTAAGAAAAACGAGAAAGATTTTGTATTGGGCTGGCCCTGTCTGGATGCCAGGCACTCACCAAAGCCTCTCTATCTTCCCCTCCACAGCTGGACAGGGGATAGAAGATAAAATGAAGGGTTGATGAGTTGAGATAAGGACAAAGAGAGAGATCACTCATCAAATACTGCCACGGGCAAAACAAACTCTAATTAGAAATATTAATTTAATTTATTACAAACAAAATCAGAGCAGGATAATGAAAAGTAAAATTAGACCTCAAAAGCACCTTCCCCCACCCCTCCCTCCTTCCCACCTCCACCTTCTCCCCACCAGTAGCACATGGAGATGGGGAATGGCGGTTATGGTAATTTCATCGCACATTGTTTCTGCCACTGCTTAGGGAAAAATCCCATGGGACCTAGTTCTTCATGCACTTCTCCAGCAGGAGATGGAAGTCCATCCCACGAGTAACAGTTTTCTACAAACTGCTGCAATGTGAGTTCATCCTACAGGCAACAGTCCTCCCCAGATTACTGCAGCATGGGTCACTCTTCCATGGGGTGCAGTCCTTCAGACACAGGGTCACAAATCTTGCCACAAAACCTGCTTCAGCCTGGGCCCCTCTCTCCATGGGTCTGCAGGTCCCTGCCAGGAGCCTGTTCCAGCATGGGCTTCCCACAAGTTCACAGCCTTCTCTCAGGCATCCACCTGCTCCATAATGGGGTTCAGCCACAGGCTGCAGTTGGATCTCCTTATCCCCATGGATCTCCATAGGCTGCAGAGGCACAGCTGCCTCACCATGGTCTTCACCACAGGCTGCAGGGGAACCTCTGCTCTAGTACTTGGAGCACCTCCTCCCCCTCCTTCTCCAATAACTTTAGTGTCTGCAGAGTTGTTCCTGTCACGTATTTCCACTCTGCTTTTCTCTGGCCACAATTAAATCTACACAATAACTTTTTTTCTTCTTGTTGTTCTTAAATATGTTGTCACAGAGGCGTTTTCCACCATTTCTAATCGGCCTTGGCCAGTGGCATGTCTCTCTTGGAGCTGGCTGGCACTGGCTCTGCTGAACATGGAGGGAGCTTCGATCAGCTTCTTACAGAAGCCATCCCTGTAGCCCTCCCCACTACCAAAACATGGTCACACAAACCTTATACATATCTACAGGACTGTGTGAATTTTTTATAAACCATTGCTTTTGTTGTATTGCTAAGTAGTTTATTGCCTGTTGGCTCTTCCTCACTAGATAAATGCAATCCGAGGACCAGCTGTGAGGTGCCTTTTTCTCCCCTGGTTCAGATGGATATGGATATCACTTACATCATGGACAGCTCTTGCAGCATTAGCAGTGAAGAGTTTCAGAGTGCCAAAGACTTTGTGAACAACATGTTGGATCAGTTTGTTGTTTCCTCACAGCCAAATGAATCATATGGAGGCATCAGAGTGGCACTGGTGCAGCAGGCTCCCAGGGGCTTCCTGCCTGACAGAAACCAGACACCTGTGGCCTTGGAGTTTGATCTAGTCACATACAGCAATAAAGATTTGATGAAGAAACACATCCAGGAGTCTGTTCACCAACTGGAAGGGCCATCAGCTGTTGCTTCTGCTCTAGAGTGGACGGTTGAAAATGTATTCTTTAAAGTCCCCAGACAAAGAACACACAGGGTCATATTTACAATAGTTGGAAGCAAAACGAGCACGTGGGACAGAGAAAGGCTGAGAGAGATTTCACTGGGAGCCAAGTGCCAAGGATTCACCTTGTTCACTCTTGCACTTGGCAGTGATGTGAGTGACAATGAGCTGGTGGAGATGTCAAGCTCCCCCACAGAGCAGCACTTAGTGACAGTGGGCAGGGTTTCCACACCAGAGATGATGTATGCTCAGAGGTTTAGCCGGGCGTTCCTAAATCTTCTGCAACGTAAGTATCACACAGTAGCATTTGCTTAAGTTATGGAAAGAAAGACAAATGCTATGTAGAAAAAGGTAGTCAGTATGTATGTGTTACCATTCAGTTCCTGGTCATACTTCCCTGCTTATCTTTCATGATTAGTTTACCTTAGATGCTGGACATTATTGAAAGTGCCAGTAATGACAGAACAGCATTCTATTCTAGTCTTAAGTAGTCTTTTTCCCTTAAGGTTTTATTTAATGTGTTCCTTTGTTGTAGACTCCACTTTCACTAAAGATGGACCATTCTTCAGCTAAGAGAACAGCATCATATTCCTGATTTAGGCCCACATTTCTCCTCAGACCACTGGCAAATCTAGATTTACTGAGCTGTTTATGCCTACTTAGGCTTTGGAACAGGTACAGGATAAATATTTAGCACATTTGACCTTAACCTCTATACAGAGCAGAGAGAGGACTCACTTTTCAAGACACATTTTTGCAGATAAGCAGGTCTTAGATGCTTTGACATGGAAACAAGAGAATATCAAAAAGAAAATTGCCATTTATTTTAAATCCTCATCAGAAGCATGTGCTTGGAGACATCAAATTTTCTATAGAAGGATAAATAGTATATTACAGAGCAAGACAAAAATACAAAAGTTTGGTTCAGGAGTCATTCTCATCTAGCTGATCTCTATTATAATTTTCATTTTCCTGGACATGGTGTCCATCACTCTGGATATAGTGTGTTACTTAATGAATGATGCAAATTCTAGTTCACAAAAGTAGCCATGTAGTGTTTTTTATTAACCATACTAGGGTTTCAAGGACTTTAAAACTCACCCATGTTACCTATGCTTTCTCACAGAAGAAATGAACAGTTATCCTTCACCTGAACTTCAAGAAGAGTGTGAAAACTTAGATCGGGGAGACATGCAACAGGAAGCATCTATGACAGAAAGGTTGGAAATTGCCTATTTAACTTCTTGAGTGTGTACCTCTGAATGTAAGATTTCCCCCTTTGAGCTAGTAGTTACATTCAAAGTAGTTATAATAGAAATGGAATCGGGGTCAAATTTTTTTCATGTTTTTCAGAAGAAATGAAGCAGATGCATTTTTTAAGGTCATATTGGTGCTTAAATATTTTTTCTCCCCCTCTCCCTGGAAGGATACCTTTTCCTGGAATGGCTGAAACTGGTTCCAGTCAAGTTTTAGAAGACGTGGAAAAAAATGAAAGTAGAATCATGAAGCGTATGAAAGAGAACACCAAAGAACCTGTATACACAATGCCAGAAATGAGAGATGATTCTGAGGAGAATGAGTATTTCACAGAGGAAGGTGCTAAAAGGGGAAAGCCTCAAGAGTGTGGAAAAACTCAGGAGAAGAACAAGAAAAACTTAAAAACAACAGTAGAAACTAGAGGTGCCTGTAATGATTATGGTATGATTCTAGAATATGAAAATCTCTTTTAACTTAGTAATAAGACTAAATTGTGAAGGACTCAGTTGAATATTTTTACAAGAGGAAGAATTCCCAATTACATTTTTCCAAAGCTTTAAGTCACCATATGTTAGTATTCAACTCAAATCTATATAGTAAAGACTGAATTACAGGTGTCATTACAACTTTAGTTTTGATTTATAGCATTTTGTATTAATATCATTTTGTATTAATTTTGTATTAATATCATTTAAAGTTCAAATCCCCCTTACTAAAATAGTAGATCATTTTAAAATCCCTAAGTTGCACTGAAATTAGTGAGTTGCTTCTGCTGCTTATTTAGCTCAACATGGAGGAACTAAATATATCTCCACTACAGTCTGTTCCTGTAGGAAGAACAGGATCCATCAACAGAGGTATCAAAATATATATTCTTCATGTGTTTGACTTTGCTTCCTAATGATGCATTTTTTCATTGCAGATTTGCCATTAGATATAGGTAAGGGAAGCTGATTGTGAGATTATTTGTCACTGGTGTTCTTTTAACACTATTGAGTGTTTTTATTGTTTAAACTACAATTAGAGAGAATTTATGTGAAAATAAATTAAAAGGTGTCTGGACAGTTTGGGGTGTGGTTGCTCATTTCTACAGCTGTTATCCCTTTGTTTTTCATGCTTCTCCATTCAAGAATGGTTCTGGAAATGCCTGGTAGCCTCATTCACTATGAGAGAGGATCAGTAGCAGGAAGATATACATAAATATAAAAATANAGTCATGGTCACTGCATTTAAGTGAGAAATTACCAAGTCACTTATGAGAGATGTATGAACTGCCTTCCCCAATCCTGTATTGTAATTAGTGACCTAACAGTTTACTTCTAAAAACATGTAACCCAGTTCCAGAACTTGCCTTTTGAGAGATGTACTTTGTGCTCATCTCTTGCTTGAGATTTTTACCTTTCAGTTGATTAGGAGAAGGTTATGTCATTTAAAATCTTTAAGTTGTATTGGTATATTTCTTTATTTCTCAGTTCTTCCTCTTTAGTGTTGTACTGACACCAAAGCCTAGAGCTGCCTTTCTGTCTTCTTTTGAGTAACTCTGAATTTACATTGGTAAGATCTGTTCTTACTGAATACCAGATTGCTACAAAGTATGCTTCTCTCACCTACTTTGCTAATTTATGCAATTTGAATCTGGAATGCTCTTGGATTTGGCTAAGAGACTACCACGGATAGTTTAACAACCTATGTATATTAATTTATGAAATCTTATTGATGGGTACCAGTATAAGAAGTTGGAATAAAGAAGAGGGGAATTATTAAAAAGTTTTTTCCCCTAGTCCCTATGGACCAGGTATAATTATTTTAAAATAATTTAAATAAAAATTTTATGTTAGAGAAGAAAAATTCCTTCTGTCTATGGCAATGAAAATCTTGTTGTTTCAGAAATTCTTTCTGGTTAAAGCGATCATGAAAAGAGGGTTTTCATGCAGGCACTGTGGGGTTATAGATGAATACTTAAGGAATCTTTGTAAGACCTTGAACACTGGCTACTTTTGTCTGACAGTTTGCACTGAACATTACTTTTCCCTGAATTTCTGATGCTGGAAAGGGTGGACTTGTCTTTCATTAAATCTGTCTCTTATTTCCCTTTTCCAGATGCATGTGACCTTGCTCAAGATAGCGGAGAATGTCAGAATTACATTTTGAAGTGGTACTACGACAAAGAGCAGAAAATGTGTGGTCAGTTCTGGTATGGGGGCTGTGGAGGCAATAAAAATAGATTTGAAACACAAGAAGAATGTGGGTTATTGTGTATAGAGTCTTCCTAGTGCAGAGACATTTAAATGAGTTTAATTTGTCAATTAGACTATCAGGTTGATGTGGACAAGGCATTCAAATAGGAAGCTTTACATAACCACTTGGCTTCCATATTTCAGTTGAAAGAAATACTTGATTGTAAAGTTATTATCTGGTAACGTATTTGTGAAAATAAAATTTAGGCTACTTCTCCATTGATTTAACATGTTGAGTGTTGAGCAACTCTTGTTAGCCAACAGTGCATTGTTTAAAAGGCATAAAAGTATTGAAACTTGACTTTCTTCCATAAATACCAAAATGTGCACTTTCTGAATATACTGCAAAACAAAGCAGTTCCTCAGAGAATTACACAAAATAATATCAGATGCAAGACTATCAAAATGTTTTGATGTGTTTGCTTACATTTTTCCTGCTTATAGAAGATACCAGCAAGCATTTAGATCTCAAATGACAGAATTCCTAGAACTTAATTCACTTAAAGGATTTAAGAGATTTACTACCATAGAATCATTCTTGACTTCTTTTTTTTCTTTTTCCTGAATAATCCAATATGTGAATAAAATCAGTCATTCTCAAATGTTTTACTTCTGCTGTTAGTTCTTGAAACAGGTAGAAGCATATTCTCCTGGTGTGGCTTTCTGTTGGTAAATCAGCATTGATTTCCTTTCCTTGTTACCAGATATTAGATAAGTGCTTTTATTTTAGAACATTAGATTTTCATGGTTGCTCTTGAGTGAAAGAGAAAATCCTGAGGACATCTGATTGAGGATAGTAAATGCAGTGCCATGCAGAAGGGTAGGACTTAGATGAACTCTTGTACTCTGATGACTTACCTGAACCCTGTTGTTGCCCACTTTATGACTGTAGAAGTCACGGTGCATTTGACTTTATCACCATAGGCCATTCTGCAGAGGTGGCTGTACTCACATGGAATTTTGTTCTTCTCTGGATTCACTTACAAGATACAAGAATAGATCTAGCAGCATCTTTCTATATGCTCCCTTGAAAAAAAAAAAAAAGAAGATTAAACTGGAAGAAGAGCTGTAAAAATTATGCAGAAAACGTTTCTTCCTGAAGAAATAAGGTGAAATAATGACATATATTCCATATATGAAGATGTGTGTCACTGGATATAAAACAATATGTGCTGGCTTTCCTTAAACAAAATTTTAAATTTCCCTTTAAAAAGATGGGTTTTGCTCTGATTCAGAGGAATCACATGCACAATGGTGAGCCCTTCCAAGCAGAATGACTCTATGGAAAGAAGTTCATGGGCACTTGTGAAGAAGCTTGCAGGGAATTTTATGATCAGTATCAGAGGGACCCTGCCTCCAGACATGTGGAGGAGGGGGATAACTGGGGCTGCTGGACTTGTGTGGATTTGATGGCCCAACATAAAAGCCCTACAGGAGTACAAGGCTTTAGTAGACACTGGTGCACAGTGTGTCCCAATGCCATCAAGCTATGCAGGAGCATAAACCATTTGTATTCCTGGAGTGACAGAGGGATCCCAGCAGCTGACTGTACTGGAGTCTGAGATTAGCCTGAGACTGGGAATGAGTGGTAAAAGTATCCCATAGTACTAGCCCAGAGGGTCCATACATCCTTGGCATGTGACCTTGCCAATGTCTCAGGAGAGGATATTTCAAGGACCCAAGAAGGTGTTGGTGAGCTTTCAGTATAGCTGTCCTGGAGACAGAGGAAATTAAAGAGCTGTCTGCCTTACCTGGTCTCTTGGACAGCCTGTGTGTTGTGTTGCTGAAGGCTGGAGAGCAGTAGGTGCCAGTTACTACCACAGCAGTGCACTAGAAGCAATATTGCATCAACTAAGACTCTGTGATTTCCACCCATAAACTGATTCATTGACTGGAATCAGCCCAGGAGTGATCAGCAGGACCTGCTCGCCCTTAAACAGCCCCATGTGTCCAGTAAGAAAGCTTAATGGAGGATGGAGGCTGACAGCACACTACTGTGGCTTGAATGGAGTCATGCCACTGCTCAGTGACACTGAACCAGATGTGCTGAACTTCCATATGAACTGCAGGCAAAGGCAGACGGGTGTTGTGCCACAATTAACATTACTAATGCCTTTTTCTCCCTTTGGTGGCAGAGTGAAGGGCACACTTTGCTTTCACTTAGAGAGATTATTCTATGCCTGAAATCAACTGCCCCATGGGTGGAAAAAAAAGCCCTACTGCCATGGACTGATCCAGACTGCACTGGAGCTGGGTGGAGCTCCAGAACACCCGCAGTACATTGATGATACCATTGCATGAGGCAATACAGCAGAAAAGGTTTTTGGAAAAGGGAAGAAAATAGTCCAAATCCTTTTGAAATCCAATTTTGCCATAAAACAAAGTAGAGTAAAGGGACCTGCACAGGAGATCCAAATTTTTTGGTGCTTCTCCTGGCACCCTGATTACCCATGTTGGATTGGATGTCCTAAGTGAGGCTTTCCTTGGCACATCATGCAACTAATGCTACATGGCATAAGTGGGTCACATTGATCACATAATCAGTTCAAATAAGAAACCCCAGTCATCCAGGAATTTTGGAAGTGATCATGGACTGGCCAGAAGGCAAAGATTTTGGAATGTCACCTGAGGAGGAGGTAACACATGCTGAAAAGGCCCCATTATATAATCAGTTAGCAGAATATAAGAAGCAATATGCCTTCTTTACTGATGGATCCAGCCATCCTATGAAAAGGCATCAGATATGGAAAGCCACTTCATGGAGTCACAGAAACTGCTGAAGGAGTAGGTGAATCAAGTCAATTCGCAGAGGTCAAAGCCATCCTCTAAGTCTAAAGCCAGCTTTAGACTCTGCTGAATAGGTCAAGTGGTCAATACTTTATACTGATTCCTGGATGCTGGCAAGTGCCCTGTGGGCCTGGCTGCAGCAATGGAAGCAGAGTAACTGGCACCATAGGGCTAAGCCCATCTGATCTGCCATATTATGGCAAAATATTGCCACAATTTTCACATGTGGAGAATCTGGTTTTGCAGGCACGTCATGCAGATGCTCTTGCACCCAAGAGTCAGGCCACTGAAAAGTGTTAGAACAACCAGCAGCTGCCAAGACTGAAGTGGCTCAGGTGGATTTGGATTGGAAGCATAAGCATGAATTATTTCTGTATCAGTGGGCCCATGACACCTCAGGACATCAAGGAAGAGATGCAATATATAGGTGGGCTTGTGACTGAGGAGTGGACTTAACCATAGACATTATCCATGGATGTGAAAAATGCATTGCAGTTAAGCAAGCCAGGCTGTTAAAACCTCTTTGGTACAGAGGACAATGACTGAAATATAAGTATGGGGAGGCCTGGCACATTGACTACATCACACTCCCCCAAACCCATGACGGCAAGTGCCATGTGCCTACAATGGTAGAAACAACCACCAGATGGCTGGAAACATCCTGTGCCCCATGCCACTGCCCAGAACACTATCCTGGGCCTTGAAAAGCAAATCTTAGGGTTACACAGTACTCCAGAATGAAATTAATCAGTGGAACTCATTTCCAAAACCTTCTCATAGATACTTGGGCCAAAGAACATGATATTTGAGTGGGTGTATCACATTCCCTATCATGCAGCAGCCCCTGGAAAGATTGAACAATGTAGTGGACTGTTAAAGACTACACGGAGAGCAATGAGTGGCTTCAAATACTGGCATTTAGCATTTTGTGAAGGCACCTGGTTAGTGAACACTAGGGACTCTGCCAATCAGACTGGCCCTGACCAGTCAAAAATTTACACACTGTAAAAGGGGGCAGAATTCCTAGAGTGCATATTAAAAATGTACTGAGGAAAACTGTCTGGGTTATTCCTACCTTAGGCAAGGCAAACCTGTTCTACACTAGTCCCAGCAGCTAGAAAGGGCTGCTATGGTTTAACCCAAGCCAGCAAATAAGCCCCATGCAGCCAAAGAAGAGAACTGGGAATTTAAAAGGGAGAAAACTCAAGGGTTGGAACAAAGGCAGTTTAATAGGTGAAGCAAAAGCCGTGCACGCAAGGAAAGCAAAACAAGGAATTCATTCACCACTTCTCCTGGGCAGGCAGGTGTTCAGCCATCCTCAGGAAGGCAGAACTACCTCATGTGTAATGGTTACTTGGGAAGATAAATGCCATCACTTTGAACATCTCCCTTTTTCTTCCCCAGCTTTAGATGCTGAGCATGTTGCCATGTGGTATAGAATATCCCTTGGATCAGTGGGGATTGGCTATCCCAGCTGTGTCCCCTCCCACCTTATTGTGCCTCTCCAGCTTTCTTGATGGTGCAGTGGGGTGAGAAACAGAAAAGGTCTTGACTCCGTGCAAGCACTGCTCTGCAATAATCAAAACATCCTCGAATTATCAACACTGTTTTCATCACAAACCCAAACCAGACCTCCATACCGGCTACTGTGAAGAAAATCAGCTTTCCCCCAGCCAACAAACACCAGCACATGCTCCACCCCTATAGGCAGTGGGTTGACCATGGCTGGATATCAGGTGACCACCAAAGTCACTCTTCATACTCCTTCCCAGCTCCAGTGTGGGGTCCCTCCCAAAGGTGCAGTCCTTTGTAAAGAGGCTGCTCCAGCATGGGATCCCTGCAGAGTCACCAGTCCTGCCAGCAAATCTGCTCCAACACGGACTCTTCTCTCCAAGGGACCAGCTTTCTAGATGTTCAAATTTTTGGTCTATTTCTAGACCAGATCTATTCCCTGTGACCCTTTTATAGCCCTACATAAAACTGCACTTCTGTAGATATGTTATAGTTGTCATCAGCCATTCTTGCCTGTGTCACCTCTTCCCCTCAACTAGGCCAAATCCCTCAGCAAAGCTTGAGTTACTGTGGAATTCTGATAGCAGTCTTCGATAGAGTTTTGTAACAGCTGATCATTTCATGCCTGGATAGTTTTAGTCCAAATGTCTCTAAGGCCTGTCAGGTGGAGGAACTGTCCAAGCACTTGAAAGTGTTTTTAATGTTGTATCAGGCTGTCCATCAATGACAAATCCAACAGTTTTCATAAGCCAAGAAACCAATTTGTCAGAGTAACACCACTCTGGGTATTTAGTCAAAGGAGGTTTCTCTGCATATATGAGTTCTTCTGGTGACACCTTCTGCTTATTGGTCATCACCTTTGCTTTGTCAAGGTCAATGTTCCCTGACTGTTTTAGCTTCACAGAGCAGTCTTTGTGCTCTTTTCTGCATGGTATGTCTGCTGCTCTTGGGACCTGACCTTCTTCAGGAGATGAAAGAAGAGAGAAGGAAGTTTCCAAACAGTGTCTGAACCTCTGAGGCAATAATTTTGCAGCCTCTTAGCAGTGCTCCTCTCCAACAACTCAGCCTGTTAGCAGGTATACGTCGCTGTGTGTCTCACATGAAGCAAAAAAAGAGATCCAAATGACTTCAGAGGCAGTTGGCATAAGTCCAACTCACATCAAACATGAATGCACCTTCTGGACAATAGACACTTTTGCCATGTCCATCCACTGTCTCCTGAGTCAAGTAGTGTAGTGAAGCATTTTGTATGACCCATTTCTGCCCAGATTGCTTTCTTTCTGGGTGAGTGCATGTTTCATGGTCCAGGATGTCTGTCTGCAGATTTTAAGATCTTAGGAAAAATCTTTTTACTTCCAAATCCCATTCCTACCTTTTGAAAAAACACAAAGCAAATAAATAAGAAATATAAAAATCTTATTGTTAGCTCTTAAGAGTCTAATGGAAGATCATATCAGTTTCATCTGAGAAATATGGTGTTTGATTGTGAAAACCAGGGACTGCTTGATGCCTTCTTCAAATTAAAACACTTGTTAGGAGGAAGCTGTGTATTACATCTTTCCAGATATTTATTGCTAACCCATAGAAATAGCTGAGAACGCAGGAAAAACCAATTAACTGCAATCTACAGCAAGGGAGGTCAAGGGTTTACTGTAACAGGGATGTGAAGGACAGTGTTCTCTAGTAGGATCTAAGGGGGAAATACCATATAATTTCTCTTCTTTAATTAGTTTTCTTGTCTAATTTAATCCACAGCTTTAAGTTCTGAGATTCTCTTATCTTTACACTTTCTGTGACAAGAAATCTCTGAGTTGCCACAGAATTCCCAAGGCAAGGCAGTGCTAGCAGCCACAGCCCCAGGAAAGGGCAGGTCTGAAGGGCCCTCAAGAGCCAAATCTGTAATTGCTAAAATTGAAATTGAAAGTCAGAACTGCCAGCACTGGCGCAAAAAAAAAAAAAAAAAAA
>VXAC01008801.1:245613-295526 GCA_013399225.1 Rhipidura dahli
AAAAAAAGATATTCTAGTAGTTGAAGACCATGTTGCAATTATCTTATCCCTGTTCTGTTCCTGCCTCCCTATCTCAGCTGTGCCTAGATTACCCCCAGTATCTGTAATGGAGTGCAGGAGACTCTTCCAGAGTTCTTAGAGCAGCAGAGCCTGAGCTCATGAGGAAGTTAAGTCCTCGGCTGTAGCCTTGCTGAGGTTTTAAAAGAACTGTCCGCTTTATGTCCAGAAATATTGCATTGCAGTACTTTGCACTGACATTTGTTTCCTAATGACTCGAATACACATATATGTGTTTTTATTCACATATCTTTAGCAAATGTTATACTAATAATCCTGCAAAATAGATGTTTTGATGCAGCAAGTGTTCTGTCATCAGTAGACTCATAGGAATGGATTCTTCTCAACTAAAATAAGTTCACATAAATCCAACCTCAGAGCACAGCCTTGCCCACTTAAATAAGAGGAACTAAAATCACCACTCAATATTTTGTAAAAAGATTAATAGGTGGCTAGTTAAGATTTTCCACTTTCCTTCAAATTGGAAAAAAAAAAAAAAAAGCAAGATGTATGTGGAGCTCAGCAGAGCTGGCTTTTCCTGGTGCACATGGATTTAAAATCCAGCTTCTACAACTTTCTCACTGTGGCCATTCTTTTCACCTCCCTCAGAGAGAACCAGCATGACCAAAAGGAAGGCACGGTAACATGGGATATCTGGAAGTAGTTTAAAGGTTAAACAAAAATTCTGAAAATACTGTGTAATTATGATTTAGGATAATTTTCAGTGTTTTTATGACATGTTTTTCTAACTTTTGCCATCATTTTTCTTTTCGTGGGTGCAAGGATTTGTTGGGAAAAGGGTACAGTATTACTCTAAACAGTCTGAATGTGTGAATACAGTATTTTTTAGGGCTTTCTCTTGCAATAATTGAAGATTGAGAGTTTTGCAGAGATGTCGGTAAGTCTATGTTACTTTTTTTAAGCTGTGTGCAGATATCTGCTGAAGTGCCCACTCTGTGGTTTTGCCTAGGAAACACGTGGGAAATCTAACTGCAAACATTAATTCCTGTGTTTTGGGGTTTTTCTTCCTTTTATTTCTGGTTGGTTGGTTGGTTATGTGAAAAATTCATGTGCATTTTTATTATTTCAGGAACAATGGGGAGAATGGGAGTGATGGAATTAGAGGAGAAGAGATACATTATTTTCTTTCCTTTGCCTTCTTGACCTCAAAGTTGAAAAAATGAAATAATAGAAAATTATTTTGTCTCTAAGAGATCTTTTGGCATTCTCGGAAAGAAAGGAGAAAAGGGTGACTTTGGATATCAGTAACACTTAGTCATCTTTTATTGGTCAGGGTTTGGATTTAAGAACAATAGTATGGTTATTTCATGAAACTGTCCCTGTGAGAAATGTCTTTAATAAACTCTCAAGCACAAGGCACAGCTTTTTAGCGCGAAGTTATTTGCACTTCTTTTTGTTTGAATTTCTATCAGAAGAGATATTGTAGGACTTAAAATACCTTTCTGCTCTTCTGAAAAGAGCAAACTACTGATGAATAGCCAGTGGGTAGTTTTGAAAATAGGGTATATATTCAGTGGAAGAGGACAGTGTAGGACAGGGGAAAAAACAGACAAGATTGTTGTAGTAGACTTTATCAGAAGGTGGTTATTAACACACGTGCAATGCTCTATAATAACTACTTGGTACCTCACTTCCAGATGAAACTTTCTTACCCTTTCTGTCCTTATAAAGGTGCCAAAGGATACACAGAGGTGTATGTGTTCCAAATATTGCACAGATAAAACTGCAAGTTTTAGGTGTTTATAGCTTGCATGTAAGTATTGTTAGACATATATAAAATTTCTTTTTTCATTTATTTGTGTCATCTTCTACCACCAGGCCTAGTGCTCAGCAAATCTTTCCCAGTGACTACAGTATTAAATGATTTTTTAGTGTCCATACACAAGATTTTCTTTCAAGACCATTACCACTGCATGGTTTCAGGAGTACTGTCTTAGAATTGTTTTTGCTGTGTTGATTGCAAGTTCTTTCTGTGTCTGCAGTGTTCAGTGCTGAAATCAGACTGAATAGATAGATCATGGAAGATTCCTGTCTGGAATCTTCATTGCCATCTGTAAATGCAAGGAAGTATGTTATACATAGCAGGAAGATGTAAAGAAAAAGTTAAACCTTTCTGATGCAATGAATCCCAACATGTTACTGTCTGTCAGGTCACACAAAAACAGCCTTAACAAGACGAAGATTTATTGCCATTTAGAAACAGATCAATTGTAAACAGCCTGGCTATGATGGCTTGCAATGACAACAAGGATACAAAGGACCTCAGGTAAACATTTTTAATATTCACAAGAAGAAAAACCGTAAACATTTTTAATATTCACAAGAAGAAAAAACCCCAAGCATTAATGGTCTGTGTGCCTTAATTTTTTTTTGCACATTGATTTTTAGGGTCAAAAAGGACAGAAAAAACAGGAGAGTCTTTCAGTAATTAATATACTGAAAGTATGCTATGTTGTTTAATTATAAGGTACTGCATATATAACTAGCTGAGGATTGAAGCCTGAATATTTTTCATAACACTAATTTTTCAAAATTAGAGGTACTTGCTTTTAACCAGAAAATGAGATATATATTGCTAAGAGACAAAAGCAATTTTGGAAAAATTCATAGAACTTCATTATTACCAGTAAAATATCAGATTTCATTCCAATAATGCCACCTTCCTAGAAATAATGCAGAAAAAAGTGATAGTGTAGGGCACTTCTAGCTGTGATAAATTCTGCAGTTATATATGTTGCTGCAGCTGTCTGTAACCAGCTATTAACAGAGGCTTAGAGAGTTTTATTCTAGTAAGTTAAGACAGAAAACAAAATGAAAGGTCACAGATGTGGTCAACCACAAATTATCAAGTATGAATTGATGCTATTAATCTAATAATTATCATAATTTTAGTTCCTAGGAATGTTAGTTCTTTCATTTGTGGAAATCCTTCCTAAAGAGGTTTTCTACCTTTGCTCCTTAGTCTCCTTTCTTGTGTATCTCTTGTTCCAAGTGCTGTGGCACAGGGGCTTTTGTAAGGACTTGCTTTGAAGAGTAGTTGGATGTTTTGTAGGTGTGTATTTACCTTTTTGTTGTTCATACTCACACCTCCTACAACTTTCATTGCATTCTCAAATATTCTGTATAATTGTAGTTTAATACTTAATTCAAAAACAGAATAAATAGACTGATTTTCACAATCTGGTGGAATGATTTAGCCAGACAAAAGACTGAAAATTTTTTCAGGCTGAATGTGAAGTATGAAACCCCAATCAAGTCTCAAAACAATGAAAATTGCATAAATAGGGCTGATGTGTGAAATTGGTGCTGCACTTTAGGCTTCAAATGATAAGGCTGCTTAACACCTATACTCTCTGTGGTTGCAGAGCTAGCACCACAGAAAAAACAGGGTGACTGCTGAACACCGTGGCTTGGTGACACTGTGGGCAGATCTCTGACCCAAAGCTTATTGGTAAGTTGTCATCTGTATGTGGAGTAAAGAAGAGTAAGAAGTACTTCATGTTGCCCCAGTTTGCTGACTGATATACATTCCCCCAGAGATGTAGAAAATCTGCCAGAGGCTTGTGCTTGTTGATATCACTGGACATTTTCAATGTTCTGTGCATAGAAATTGTCTTTAATATTTTCTCCAATATTTTTACTTGCACAGCAATTAGGGAGCAATTAGAAGTTTTGTTAAATAAATTGAACTGACAGCTCTTCCCTGTTCTCATGGGAAATCAGTGTGTGCTTCAGTAAACAAGTCGATAAATCACACTTTGGAAGCAGCCCACTTCTGCCACAGAAAGTATTACTTGGAGAAAATACACCATAGTCAGTGGGATAGTTGTGGCAGATTAAAAGGAGGAGTACTTTCAGTTGTATGAAACAAGATGTTGCAAGTCTTTTGTTATCTTATGATGCTGCAGCAAAGGAACAGCTGCACCTCATTTTCCTTTTCTCCAGTAAAAAATTATTGACTACTCATTGTGCAAGTTTGGTTTGGGTTTCTTATGCACATCTATGGCTAACTTTTCGTGTTCCATATCCTTGTGTTTCAGGGGGAAAATTCTGTCATAATTTCTTGAGAAGCTTGCATTTTTTATCCGAAGAACTTCTTGTCGCATTTTAATTTCATTTTTTCCAACTAACTACGATAAAGCTGGAGACAGGGGACTTGCAGGAGGACATGTACTAAAAATATACAGAGGGAGAATGACAAGTACATCATCATTGATATTCTTTAATGGATTTTTTTTTTAACAGGTTCCTCCTTTATGTGTGCTGACTGCACGCCTGTATTGATTTTTAAACTTTATGTCTCTCATTTGCAAAAGCTGTTAAGGCTCTGTCCCTGTGTAAGTTACACTCAACAGAAGCAATGACCATCTCTCCATATGCTACTATGTGTTCCAGCTCACTTTCCTTTTTTGCCTTTTGGGTAAAAAACTGCTGTAGAAGAAATTAGCTGGTTTAAGAGCAGTGTGATGGTCACTTTTATTTCCCATTAACTTCTTTGTCCTGTCTTTTTTCTAGCTTCTTATGTGTTTCTTTCTCCCTTTTCTTCACAAGCTTTTCCATGGCTGAATAGTAACTTCAGATGTTCTCTGCTATGACAGGAGCTGACAAGGAGTGGCTGCTCCCTGCTGAAACATGTGCTAATTTTATTTTCAGGACTGTATTTTTAAATGGACTTTGAACATCCTGGATGAATAATTCAGTTAACAAAAATGAGCTGAACTACTAGAAGAAAATTGGTGCTTTAATGCTATCCATCCAGATTGTTCATTTCTTAAAAGTGGAAATGTTGTCAGACCTGATGCTCTTCTTTCTTATTTCTCATTTACAATTAATTTAGTGGAACTTAAGCATGTAGCAAATAAGGGAAGAAGGAAAGAAATCTGTTCATTTCCAATAGAAAATAAAAAAATTATATTGCCTCTGTATGTTGTTTGAATACCACATATGTAACATGCCACTATTCATAGGGCTATTCCAGGACCTGCTGCTCTGAAAGACAGTTGAAGTGACAAGGGATCTCCAGGATGCAGGGCAAAACCTAGACTCCAAATATTTTCCCATTAGTGGAACCTTGGTTTGTTCTTTTTCATTTTTAAGGGAAAATATGGAATGAAACAAAACATTTTCTTCCTGTTGTGATGGTCTGGAGTGGTTATTTGTTCAATGTCCTACCAACTTCCAATGATGTAAATTGTTAAATTGTAATTTAAAATATTGTAAATGGCATGATTGTATTACACTGTGAACGTCAATATTTTATTTAGTGAATACTGAGTGAATCCACCTTTATGTAAGCACAAATCAGGTACTTCTGAATGCAAGTGGCTAATTGTATACCTATAAATGTGATTTTCAGAAGTCACCATCTAAATGCATGATTTGTGTGTGTTTGAAAAGTGTACCTGACTCATACTTCGAGCCTCTCCTTTTAACTGATGCAAAGGAGAATGATTGCTGTAATTTTTTATTTTCAGTAGTACAATAAATTTTGCAATTAAGTGTTCCTAACAAGCCCTTTAGAAGTACCATTGTGGGAATTCAAGAGTATGTATCTTTAATCTCAAATGAAAGAGGCTTACTTTAGAGAGATTAATTTCCTCTTTGACTTTCACTTTGCAAGCTCAACACATTATAAAATACAGATTGGGTTCATTTTTCTCTCATTAATTGTTACCATTGCTAAGAAGTTTGCAGCTCTTGCTAAGGTGGTATTTTCCCTGTACATCTTTGTACAGATGATATGCTGTGAATTTCTTACAGCTTCGAAATTGGACTAAAGGTGAAATGAATTGCAACAGTCATGCTCAAAAATTCCTGTAAGTACTAGAGGTGTGTTCTCACAAACAAAAACCCATATGTTTTCTCAGCCTAAATGAAATTAAAATACCATATATATATGCATATACATATACATATACACATACATATATGTATACACATATATGCATATGTGTGTGTAAATATAAAAAAGATTACAAATACAAATAAACATAAATACAAGTTTTACGAATAAAAACAAAAAAATATATAACAGGTAGTGAAACCTTCAGTTCTACCATAGAATTTCAATATCCCCAAATCATAGTAGACATTGAATAAAATATATAAAGTATAATGCAATTACCCCTTAGCTCTGATTGGTTTTTTTCCCCCCATGATTAGTAAAATATCTGAGCAGTTCAGAGAGATGAAGAGAACAGAACTATAAATTTTTCTTTTTCTTTTTTTTTAGGGGAATAAATGAATGAATGGACAAGCCTGATTTTCTGTACATATCTCAAGCAAAGTCCATGTTACAAACACAGACAATGCATGGCCTCACAAAATAGTTATGTGCTCAAGTATGGCTTTTTTGTCCTTGTCCAGAGCCATGTGAACTCCCTACCTACATCTACAAACACAGCTATAAGCATTCAGTCCTGTTTTGATATTGTAAACCTGCGTAATCACTTGCTTTCTTCCCTGATTTATTAATATCACACTTGTTCTGTGTTCAGTGCACCTGTGAATTTATGATCTTAGCAGGCAGGTGTTTGAAAAATGATGTTAGGGCTGAGAATGCAAAAGGGTTTTTTTGCTTGTTTAGATTGCTTTATTTTACTGAAGTTACTTCAGCATAATTTATTAGAAATGTTAAATGTCTTGGTATTCAGTGGTTCCAGTTACCATGAGGTAAGTTTGCATTATTTTTCCTAGTCTATCTCTCCTAATTCCTTAGGAGTTGGCTGTGCCAAATACTCTGATTTTCTACAGCAAGAAGTATATTTATATCTTTAAACTCTGAGAGAAACCTTCAACTGAAAATGTTTGGTGTGGAGTAGGCCCAGATGCTGCTTATCTTTTTACTCCATTCTCCAATCAAACCAAAAGGACTTTAGCAAGCATACATAGCAGTGGAGGACAATAAGGCATCTTAAGTCACTGAAAGCCTTAAAAGAACAATGGAAAATAAATTCAGTGTATGTTCCAACAGTGATTTCAGCTTATGTTTTGAAAACTCTTTAGATGCAACATTTTTCAATTAAACTTTCTTTTTCTCTTTCTTTAGCTTCCTGGGATGGTAAGTACTTCTTACTCCCATGCTGCTGATACTAATGGTACTGTTTATTTGTCAAATTGACCTAGCAGGATCTGACAAGCTGTATAATGGTAGGCTCCACTTAACCAAACATTCTAAGATGTGTGTTTCCTTCACAGGGGTTAAATCCTTCACTGAGTCAGGTGTTTACTGAGCTGCAGGTTCAGTTTGCTCATCCATTTGTAGGTAGGAGAAAATGAACTGAAATACAACATTTCAAACTGGATGTAGTTTCTTCAAATCTTTTATATATCACAAATACCTATTTACAAGAAAGATCATGGGTCTTCTTAGAGCTTGTATCCATTTGTTTCAGTGATATTTTATTTTACCCTATTGGTAGGGGTATTGCTGGCAATAATGAAGTAGTGTGAGTTCCTCCTTTGTAATTTCCCTCTATTCTCTATGTTCCTGTGCTTATTATTTTTTATTATTTCTTTCTACTTGTCCCTGAGAGATAGTGCTTGCATTATCCTTCTCTGACCTTTCATAATTCTAATTGACTTGCAGCTTCAGCACTGCAGATTGTCTTCCTTGTCCTTTCTCTGACCTTCATTTCTGTTTAACTTCACTCCCACCAGTTCCTTCACTGCTTCACACTGAGCTGACAAATAATTTTATCACATCTATTATTTAAAAATCCTCTTTATTTGTTCTGATTTCAATACTGCTCTCCTTTGTTTTGCTTTGTGGGTTTTTCATTGTTTTTTTTTTTCCCCCTAACTATACTCAGTACTTGGTGTGTTCCATGTCCAAATGTGTCTGATACCAGTTATGTATAGGAAATTATAATGGAACCCCTGCCCTACACTGAATTTGGCTGGAATGGTGAGTCAGTAATCTCCTCCCTTCATGAGTGCGAGATAAATGGTCTTATTGTTTCTGTAGTTACCCTGCCTGCTGTAGCCTGTGATTTTTTAAATTACATTTTTCTTCATGATGCAGCACATTATTTTCTTCAAGACTACTTCTGCCTTTAAATGTAATATAATGGCTGGAGTAATTACAAGATGAAATGTGTTTTACTACAGAAATTTCACATTCATTTTAAAACCTGAACAGTTCTTTTAGTAATAATGCAGTAATAATAGCATCAAATCAGTATCTGAGCCCCACAGCAGTACTTGAATTAGTGTAGGCCCACACTGTGCCACAGAGGAGTTTTGAAAGGGAATATGGTGTGATGAAATTGCAGGGTACAGCTATACACCCCAGTGCAGACTCTTGCAAGCTCCCTCTGAGCTCAGTTGTGCTGGTCCTTCCTCTGCAGGCACACTCACTAAGGGGGCACAGGCTGCAGCAGGTTTGCATTACCAGAGGTTCAGAGAGCAGGTGAATGTGAGCCTGCCAGATGTTGGACACAACCAAGATTATTTCTGTTGTCCTGTGCTTAGGTGGTTCTGGAAAAGCAACTTCTTTTCCCTGCTGCAGCTTACCATCTGTAAATAGCACTAAGATAATTTAGCACTATTTTTCAAATATCTTTGTAAAATATGTTAATAAAAAAAAGCAGTTTTTACTCTTCTGTGCTTCATTTCAGTATACATCGGGCAGATTTCTGTCCAGCTCCCCATGTTTTTTTGTGCTTGTATCCAGTATGGGATGTAATTTATCAGTGTTGTATGGCTTTTATGTGCATTTCTCTCCATGTCTGAGATGCAAGAGAGCAAAATAATTTGGGGGTGTTTTTTGTTTCCTGCTACTCTGTTACCACCACCTTATCTACTGCTCAGAGTTTCACAACAAGAATATGCTACTCAATGCACTAAAAAATATTTCTCACCAGAGATCCTCCAGTAAACAGGATGCTGGATGTGTGATGAGAGTCATTGCCATGAATGTTTTCAGGAAAACTCTACAAGGTACTAAAGTGAGCAAATAGCTGTGATTTACAGCCATGAACCAGCTTCTTCTGTTAAACAAGCTGTTACGAAGAGCTGTTACGGAGGTGAGTGAAGTAGGAGTCATTCCAGTAGTTATTATGAAGCTTCTTGTTTTGAGGGACTGCAGGAAGAAGAGATGGGTGTGGAGCTTCTGCTTCACGAGGAAAACTGCAAAATGCCTCTATTTGCCCATTCTGGTGCAGAGTCACCTTCTCACATGCAGATGTTCTGACCTACTTTTTCTTTTATGAGTGAATGCAGATTCACTTTACAAAATGGGTTCTCCAAAATGAGTAGCACTCTGCCACCTGATGTGCTTTCCTCTTGTGATCATAGTTCCCATTGTCTGCCATTTTTTTAAAAGAAAATGGATGAAAGGCTGATAACTGGGCTTCTTCCATCTTGCTTTAGGAGCACAGGGCAGGGAAGATAACACCAGGAAAAGGCACCCTGTAAGGTAGTGAGACCAACACAGTTCATGCACAGTTTTCCCAAAAGAGAAACTGTGAAACAGCATGAGCATAGGAAGTCTTTGTAAATGGAAGACCTGGACAAGCTGAGCATCCTGGCTACTTAGTTGGATGTTTTCATCCACGTTGCAAATCTCTCCTATCCTTTGTTACAAAATCTGCATTAGTTACGTTGTTAAGTTAGATGGCCCTTATCACTGATGACTTCAAAATCCTCAAGCCAAAGAACTTTTTCTCTTGCAAAGTTTGGGATGAAATCAATAGTGCCCATTGAGCAGCTAATGAAAATACAAAACCTTCTTAGGTGTTTTCTACTTTTTTCTTATCTTTTAAGTAATAAAGCTCAAAATTATTAGTAGTCACATTGCTCTTAATAGGGCATTTTGTAAAATTACTATAGGGAGACTCTATTTCTAAATCAACTTGCTACATGCTATAAGTTCACTAAAGCATGGATTTATGTTTTATTGTTTTGCTGTTTAGTTTCTGGGATGATTTTTATACTCTTGTCATACACTGTAAAAAAAAAATGTTAGAAAGGAGTTCATAACTGTAGTGGTTCATTCAATGCTGCCAAGTGGCTCTACGAGGAAACATGATCTGTATATTATAAATGTCCTAGGAAATAATGTAATTTAATTTTAGATTAAAAAGACCAAATATAATAACATATAGTTGGCATTAAAGAACATGTTGTGGAATTAGGGTGTATTTCTATGAAAAAATATAAAAAAGAATGTACAATAACTATAAAGTTTGTATCGAGAGTAAATCATTATTCTGTGTGATTAGGAATGAGTAAAAGGATATATGAAAAAATAATTGTAAAAAGGACATGGAAGATTTTTACAGTAAGAAAATTGAATTGGTGATTTAGGTTCTGTTAATGCTCGCCAAAAATAATATGTGATCTTGCAGAAATTATAATAATACTGCTACATCGGAAGGATTTTAGGAATTTAAAGGGTGTGTTCTTCCTTCTTGCCCTATGTTATAAAGAAAAACTCTTGTTTTAAAATTTATTAGGTAGTGTTTCTCTAGCACGCAGTTCAAACTCATGGAGCAATGCCCAAGATATTTTTTGCCTATTAGTGTTCACTCTGACTGCACAATTTAATAATATTATCTGGGAAAAAGATTTCCATGTCATGCATAGTCTATGCAAAGTCTGTATTAGGTACAGCGTAACTCGTGTGAAAAACCCCAAAGGAGACCTGTGTGTCTCATTAAGACTGAATTATTTAGTCCCATTCTGGTGGTTTCTATTGCAGATGAGTTATTTGAAATGGAAACCTCTTCCTTTTCTTCAAGTGTCATGCTCAGCTTAAAGGTTAACAGGTGAGAGACTGAAGCTTACTGAGTATCTCTGTTCTTGTTCATATGCCTCAGGCCTCCTCATGAGAGCAAGTCTAGCAGGAGCTGACCTGCCACTTCTTTCACACTCACTAGATTTTACTTATTTCCTAAAGCACTTTTTGTCTTCAACCAGAAAGGTGTGACTTTTTTCTAAAACTGATTCATTAAAAAAAAAAGGTTTAAAATGCCACAACAAAAGATTATGTAATTTGGTAACGTTTTGTGTACTCTGGCATCCAGCACAGTTTTAAACTTTGTTCACCTTGCAAAATCATCACAAGGTGCCAGTGATCACTGCTGCTGCTTCCTCTGTGTCACATCCTGGGTAGATAGGGAGTTCACTGTCTTTCCTTTCCTTGTAAAAATGTGAGGAAATTCATTTCAAGCTGCATCTGTTAGAGCAGAGTCAGTGGTGTAAGGGCAGATGCTGACAGGGCATAGCAGAACTACTTTGGCTGTTTCAGAGCTTTCCATAAAGATAAACAGCAGTTGTATGGAGACAAAGTTCATGAGCAAGAGTGAAAGTGATCCAAAAAGCTGCTACCAAGTGACCTGGAAGCCTCACAGGGGTTCTGGCCCAGACAGATGATAGTCTGGTCACTGCATTCCCTGTATAATATGATAGTGAACTCAAAAATTCTGCCTTTCTTTATTCTGAAGAGTTGTTGGAGTAGCTCCTGAAAATTATTCTGTCAGATATTGGGGATCATATATTTTATTGATCCTATATTTTATATTCATCATATAGCTAGAGAGGAAATTCAGTCATCATTACGGTTGTTTACATATAGAAAATGCAAATGGGACTGATTTCTAACACCTAATTTTCTTGCTATTGTAAAAATATAAACTCTGCCTGTCAAATGAGAATGAGAACAGTCTAGTGATCTAGTATCCTTTATAAAGTGTGTTAAATTGGGAATATAAACCATATAAAGAGACATTGAGCAAAAAGTCTGAACATCTTACTAAGAAAATAAGTAAGTAAGGTGTAAATATAATCCTCACATTCATCTAAATTTAAGTTTATTTAGGTCCTTCATTTTTTTTATTCAAGCTTTTCTATTGATGAGTGCAGAATCAGACCACCATAGCATTCATACATATATGTATGTATGTATGGCCTTTGTTATAAGTGTATAAAATCAATCCAGTCACTTAATTTGCTGCTTTTCTTGAATAAAGGGCAAAACTTTGCCAAAATCTTCTAAATCCCACAAAACTTATGAATTTTATTGCTGTTTTCTGAACAGGAGAGGACAACTACACACCAGAAGAGCCCAAGGAAAAGTGTAATAGACTCCACTTTAGAATAAAAGAGCTGTGTAAGTCCATTAAATAATTATTCGGACATCAGGAGTTAATAGTGGGCATGATTTGCTTTCAGAGCACTGTCCTTATTGGGTATTTTGAAGAAGTTTTTTGTTTGATTGGTAAAATTCTGCTTGATTTGCAAAGAGAAAGAGTGGAACTGGACTATAAAAAACACATTAGAAATTGACATCATGCCATGTTTGAAAAGGCCTAAAATTGTTGTGCATAATTAATGACATCCCTTGTGTTATTTCTGTGTTTATTCTGACCTTTACAGTCAAAAGAAACTAGTTATTATGCTCTTCTCAAAATTTCCAAATGCCGTAACGTTTCAATATTAAAGTGCTACTTTCTTTTATTGTTGTTGTCGTTGTTACACGAAGGCATAAATATAATGAAAAAAAAAGAAGTCAAAACGGAGGAAATCAGTCGCTGCTGGCATCCAGTTTTGTGATTCCTCCTGCCAAAGTCAGTGGTTGATTCTAAAACAGAATCAAAGTGGAAAGGGCTCACTTTCAATGCAGAGACTGACTAGGAAACTGCCCACTAGGACCCTGTCTCCATAGAGACTTTCGTAGCCTAAGAAATTACTGCACCCAATGGTCGGATGAATCCATAGTAAGCTGGATGCTCCGTATTTGGGATGCTGCAGGCCATGATATAATGCTGGATGGTGCTGCAGCGAGGCATTTAGGATCTCTGCCACATGATCCAGTTATTGACCAAGGGATAATAAGGAGGGGTGGTTGTAACCTGCCTTCTATCAGAGGATATTTTCCTCCAAATTTGTCCAAACTGGCACAGACACACACTAGAAAGTGCTGCAAAAGGACGGCAGAGCCAGAGTTCTGATTAGCAAAAAAAGATGAAGGCATTATGAAACATGAAGTTTCCAAGCCATTGCCTTCAGGGTTATTTCCCTGAAGCACAACTAAGAACAGTGTAAAAGTTCCTAACATTTTCCTGCTTCCCATTACTGCTTTATAGGAGGATCTCTGCTATGTGGGCAGGCACACTGTCTTCTTACTGCTACTTGTTAGGGCAGCTGTTGCACGAACCTGGAGGAGAATTTGAATTCTTGCATTAGAAAAAATAGTGATAATAATAGGCAAAACAACGAAAGCCTGCTCTTGGACGAAAATAGCTAGAACAGCTGGTTGAGAGTTATTGTTTCCATTTTCTTATGTTTAGAAACACCATTTCTTATTTGCAGTTACCCTGTTTTGAGCAGCAGTTCACATTCCAATGGATCATGGCTGATAACAGCAGTATTATTGACTTGTAAAAATCGACTTTGGTTTTGCCCCTGCTTCAAGCTGTTCTTTTCATTACTTTTCTCCTTCTCTATTTGCAAGTGAATGATTCACATAAACCTCCATCCATTTTCTGAGTGAATCCTCTCTAAGTGGGACAAAAAGCCTGATGCTTTGCCACTCACCTGCTGTAAGCTAGCCTTTTAATCTACAAGGCTGTGTTTTGGTTTCTCTCAGCTCCATGCTGTTTCCAGGATTTAGGTGAATAAAAACTGAACTGCAGAGTAGGTATCAAAATAGTCAATAGCTGCTTAGCTAAAAGGAGTGGATCTTCTTCAAGAAAAAGTCCTACAAATCATTCTTAGCTTTTTCTTGAATTGCATTTCCTGAGAATGGGTTTTGGAGTTTACAATCAAATATTAAAACATGCTTTGTAACTTTTATTCTGAATTCTTTCTAGCTTGCATTCCTTTCTGTGAAATCCAACCACAGATACTACATTATAGGAGGAAAATTGCCAGCACCATAAAGAGATGAAATGGCTTTTCCTTGCAATTTTCTGCTATTCATTGTCCCTTCAGAACGCATCAGCAATGTTTGCTGAAATAATGATCTGATGATGGCTCTTCTAAAAACTAGCAGACAAGAAGTAATTTTTAGCAGTTCTGCTATGAAAGAGGGGACCAGAAGGCAGGGATTTCAGGTCCTTCAGATGGGGAGTTGGAGAGATATATCAAATTAATTGCAGGTGGAGCACATAGATTCTTCAGTTTCCATATCTTTAGTTTTTCGTTTTTTCTTATGCATTCTTAAGAGGAGAAAGGGGGTTATGTTTTGCTGTTAGGGATTACAGTGCTCCACAGTGATGAAAAATGTTTTATTCCCATTTATTTCCATCACAGGCTCCTATAGGAGCACTCTTTAAATCTGCAAGCTCGACCAAGCATATGAATTGGGAAGAGATTGCCTCAATGAAATATTTGGTATCTTGAAAACAAAGAGAATGCAGAAGATGGGGAGAAATAACCAAAGAAATAAGTTTCTGTCTTCATAAGCCTATGTTTGTGTTTGTTTTGCTTGTCAGATGTCTGGGAAGGGGAGAAGGAATGTGCTCTCCTTAAAAGCATACAGTAACCCAAAGACAGGCAGAAGCAGTTCATGATTTTACTCTGAAAGTACACTGCGTTCCAGAGAGTGTCTGCTTCTCTTCAGTGTTTCCAAGAGTTACAGAGACCAAGGTCACTTGAAAGATACATTGTTTCGAAATTACAGTACCTGTTCCTCATGCCTCAGAGAAAAAAATATCTCCATTGCTTTCAGAAACCTGAAAATATAATTGAGCTCTTATGTTATTATGTAGCCTCGATACTGCATAGGTGAGGTTATTGAGAAGCTGCATCCTACCACAGTGTTTGTCTGTCTGGGTTCTACACTGGTGTTAATTGGTTTGCAAGGTGCTGTGAAGTTTGTGTTTTACTTTTTGTTTTGTTGTTGTTGTTGTTAATAAACTACATTGCAGGGTTTCCATTTACCCTGACGGCTCTGCTATAGCATGTATATTCTGCCTTATTAAAATGTTCTGCACAAAAATCATCCACAGGACAATTTCTTTCAGATGAAAGAGAATTGTGAAGTAAAAATTGAGTTTGGCATATTTGTGAGACTGCATGTGCGTATCCCCTTTGCAGTTTACAGCCTCGTCTATATATCACAATACAGAATTGTTCCCCAGAGATACAGGAATCTGGAATGGTGAGTGCAAGGAAGAAAGAGTTTTCTTTGTCTTCCAAGAAACCTTGTGAAGAGCTGGGCTGTAATGGGGTTTTGATACAGAAAAACAGAAGAAATTTGTAGGGAGACAATGATGTAGTTTCATTTGAGTTACGTAATTTTAAGTCATCATAAAAATGGAAAACATGTTGACTGCTCAAAGGTTGCACATTTCATAAAGCTTCAGATAATTATTTTAATAAATTAACGGCAAGAAATGAGCATGTGCTATAACTCTTTATAGCTTATTAATTATATTACTTTCCGTATCAGCTTCTTTTTATAGATGAGTCAATTCTGATATTTAAATTACCAACTACTTCACATATTAAACTTTTTAATGTGGAATTTTGCTGTACCCAAGATGACATGGAAGAATTTTAGTACAAAACAAAAATAAATTAACTGTCAGAATTGCCAGTAACAATACTTTAAATATGGTGTATAATTCTGGGTTTTTTGCTGATCTAAACTTCTCTTAAATATAATCTACTGAACCTATTTTACAGAAGGAGACTAACATTAACTTTATATAGAAGAGATTAATTTTCTTATCATTACTGCAAAAGAAGAATTGGATCTGGATATTCATAAAGGACTGGTTACTGTTTCCTTCATTAAGCTATAAGGTGAGTATGGGGGAATAAGGAAACTGCACATTCTCCATTCTACAGTTCAAGAAGTCTTTTCTAAAGTATTTGTTATTTGTTCATTCAAATGGGGGGAAAAATTTTTAATACTCTGATTAGAATGGTTGTGTTCTTGGCCAGGCTGGGCAAGTAAGGAGGAAAAGGATTGAAAAGCTCTCCCACTCTGTTCTCTGCTATCACTGTCCTGATTCTGCTTTAAATGGTATTCTCAGCAACCTTTCCTCTTCTCTCTCCTTGCTTTTTCACAGCACAGTTAAATATTGAAATCCATTCTTTGTTCTACCGGTTCTTTTTCTTTCAAACCATTCTCTTTTCTCTCCCAATCAAAATATTAAAAAAAAAAAAAAAGATCATTTATAGTAAGAAATTTGCATCTATTTTAACTATTTCACAGAAACCAAAACCAAACAAAAATATCATCAAACTACTTGGAGACGTCTTAGTTCTGTGATGCAGCTGAAGTTGTTTGATCCCTCTTCCCCTGTCTTTGTGAAGTTGAGTGTTGGTTCTTCACGTCTTAGCGTGTCTAGCACAGAAGTACTTGGACTTTCTTGGTAATGATTGCACTGTAAGGTATAAGGAAGCTCTAAAACAAAATGGATGCATAGAATTATCCATTGCCATGGCTGGGTATATGTGATGTGTCTCCTGGACAGGGCAGGTTGCATCTGAGCTCACACCCTGCTTTTCCTCTTAACAGACCATTAAATTTGTCTCTAACCTCTGTACTGCTGATGATCTCTGTAAAATCTGCAGGAAATTCACAACATTGAGACCTCTACCTTTCTGTCAAGTTTAGATGAAATTGGCCAACATGTTCACAGTTCTACTGTGGCAAGAATAAACAGACAGACACTGTAACAATATCAACCTGATTTTCCTTGGAAAGAAGGCTAGAAATAGAGCTGTAGAAAAGCAGGATTGGTACACTCCACCCTTCCTTCTCAAAATGGCCAGATTTTCATTGTACATGTGGAAAACTTGCTTTTAAAAACCTTATTTTAAAAACTAGCCCAGGTTATGAGATTGTGAAGAATTTTACAGCGTGTCAAATTTTTAAACTGAAAATGAAACATTTTCAGTTTAAACTGCATTCAGTTTCTTGCTTCAACCCGTGTTTCATTTCAGTTGAAACATGGGCTGAAGCAAGAAGTAGATTTCCAGCAAATCTTCTCTGACTAAACTGTCAAATAAAAGCTGGCCCGGAAATTTATTTCATAATTTATGCCATACATGATTAAACCTGTGGTTCTGGATCCTGAGTCCTTTGTGCTTGCTGTGAAGGTAAACCACAGGACTACTTATGACTGTATGATTTCCTGTGGCTGGTTTGTAATGACTGACTCTCTCTGCCTTTTTGATTCTTTTTCCCCCCTCTTTTGCGAAAACATCACAAAATACAATACAGCATAAAATGCTCATTTTCTCCAAGCAAAACAGAAAAACCAATAGGTGTTCCAGCACAGCCTGTCTTGTATGATACACTGATATACATGGACTTCCAAAGCATGTGTTACTTTTCAGTATGAGGAGTGAAGTGGGCTTGTGTGTGATGGAAAAGTGTCGCTGAATGCCAGGGACTTTTTCTTTCACTCAGTCTTTTTATGGCTTAAGACATAATGGCCTTTTCCTGCCTCAGCCTGAGATTAAAATTTTGGCTTGTGCTAGTTAATACAAAGCTATACATTTATGCATGTTACATTTTTATTGCAAGATGAGGATTTATGAATTTTATAAGTCATGTGTTCTGTCTCCCTTGGCAATACCCTTTTCATTCTGCCCTGCATAGTTAATTCAGCTGGCATTTAGAAATAGATTCTTTTCAAAATTTGCATCCAGGAGAATTTCCTGACTTTACACATTATTTCTGTTTTCATTTTTGCTACATTTTATTCTTGGAGGTTTTTTTCCTGTTCAGCTGCTAAGGCACTCTTGCAATTTTTGTTTGAGAAGTCATTCTTCTAAAACCATGCACAAATGAGATATCAAAAAGAAGGATTTAAAAAATGTTGTTTGAGATAGATGCCTTAACTCATGCACCCCAAAATTCCAAGAAGTAGTAACAAAAATGGGTATGTCCAAACCTGGTTTGTAATATACTCAGGAGATGAAGCAGAGAAGAATAAACTGCATTCTGGGGGCTCCTGCTGGCAGATGGTTATGGCTGGACTTTAATTTCCAACCTTTTCCTAAATATTCTGCCTTTGGTTCAAGCACAGATTCCACTGAGATCATGTAAACTGTGCCAGAAGTGGACCCTCTAAACTGCATCTCACAGGCAGATGTGATAATTACACAGAACTGCCAAGGTAAATCTCGTCTTGAACAGGTTAGTGGGAAGCCCAAGCTCCTATTTTGTAATGAAAAATTTTGACATTCTGAAAACAATAGAAGATGATTTTGTCCTTGCCATCACTCCTCCTGAATATGACAAGTTCTACAATTTACTGTAACATGTTGATTCATCTATTTATTAATTCATTTCAGATTCAGTGGTGATTATTTTAATGAGGTAAATAACAAAAAGTTGTTTTCTTCTTGCAATGTCACCTTTTCATACAGTGTGTACATGGATGAAGTCAATTTCATTTGCAGATTAGCCCACCTGACCCCATTGCCTTCAAAGATGTAATATTCTCCTTCTGATTATCCGCAACACTGACATCAACCATCCTTGATTTGGGATTTGAAAGTGTGTTCTTTCTGTTACTCAGCTTGCTTGCATAATTTTCAGGTCTTTGTCTCCCCTGAGATTTTTAGACATAGTCTCCTTGTCCTTCCTTTCCACAAATCCTTGAAAGATCACTTTCTTTGGCAGTGCCTTTCTTTTCTGTGTATCTAAGACTATTAACTTCTTTCTCCTAATTATGCTAGCAAGGTCTCTTGTGATACAGTCTCTTCCCAAGAGACTATACTTGGTACCTCTTATCAAATCACTTCTATGTAATACCAATGTAATGTATTGTAATAATATTCTATTTCAGTTTCTTCTACTCTCTGATTCACTCGTTCAAAACCCAGCTTTTACAGATATATGTAGATGATGATTTTATGAGTAATTATCTCCTTTGAAGCTGACACTTTGAAGAAATCAATGAGCTATGGAAATAATAAGGTGAGAAAACAGGCTTCATTTCAGTTGTTATCCCTATCCTGCGTTCTAAAGGATGACTGCCAAAGTTGTGTCAGCTGGAATGGAAGAGTCTTTTGGAGGCTCCAACCACAACAGCACAAACTCATTACAGTGCAGGATGAAAACCAGTGATTTTTAACACTTTATTTTTTCCTCTCCTTGCAGGAGAAGAAAATCTGGAATGTTATTTCCGGAGGTAAAAATAGAACTTTTCCTTCTCCTTTCAGAGCTGTTGCCAGGTTTACTTTACTGGTAGTGCTAATGGTTTTCTTCCTCCCAGAGTCCATGGCACCTTGATGCCTTATGGCAGCTGGTCTAATTTTGACAAGAAGTAAATTACCAGAGCAAAGCTAAGTTTTTGCTTTTTCTGTGGTGAGGATGTACTAGCCCATGAGTATTTAAAGCTGGAAGGAAAGGGGATTTGTGATTCTGCCTGAATTTTTACAATTTCAGTCAGGTAATTCATAACGGTCTTGCTAACATCAAACCACTTCTGTTTTCATGGAAACTGAATTCCATTCAGGAAGTTGTTTTAATAAAAATATAATTTTCTCTCACATTTTACAGAAACCTGTGTGCACACAAATAAAATTTCAGTATTTTTTAACAGGCCACCCCTGTCAGAAAATTCATGCCAGACATATTGCAAAAATCACAACTTTAATTTTCAATATGGCATTTTTGTATAGAGCAGTTTTGTGACCAGTTTGCCTTAATGGATTTTTTTTTGCTCAGAATGTACTTAAGTATTATGTGAGCACAGGCAAACCTCAGTGTTCACAATGGCCCAAAAGTCTGAGTTTCATCACTTAATTACATGCTTTATGATATAGTACTTATTTATCTTATCTTTTATGTCATACTCTGTATTTCCTGCATTACAAGCATGAGCAAACAGTTATTACCTATTCAGTGTTTCCTGCCATAGTTTATTTACAGATCTGTTATCTTTTTTTTCAGGCTTCTGTTTTCCAGATGCTGACTCTGAATCTAGTTAACTGTTCTTTATATGGAAACCATTCTTTACCTACAATAGGCCTCTCTGTGCCTCCCACAGTTGTATTATATATTTTTTCATTATTAAGGGGAAGCACTAAACACATTATTCACAGTAAGACAGCACCATGGATTTGTTCACTGGTGTATTAACCTATTCTTTCCCTTATAATGTCTAACATTTGTTTTAACTTCTGGATCAATACTGAGTATTGAGTTAATATTTTTATAGGACTGTCTATTGTAAGTCCAACATTTTTTCCCTGAACAGGACTATGTATGCAGGACTCATTCAAGACTGCTCATTATGTACACAAAGTTAAGGGTGGGCTGTGTTTACCATGTACATAATTTTTACCAACAAGTAATTTAATTTTACATGGGACCATTCAGACACCACCATAATGAAATCCTTATGTAAAATTTTTGCAGTCAGTTTTCATTCCTACTGCTTCAAGTAACTTAGTGTCCTCAGCCACTTTGGGCATATTGCAGTTTCTTTCTCTTTTCTAAGTCCCTTATAAACATTAGGAATGATCTAATAGCTTTACTGGGAAAACTGATCTATTCATGGTATCACATATTGTGTCTTAACTAGTATTAAATAGTATTTAATCTAACAACCATCTTTAACAATGTTAGTCTGTGGGAATATTTTGTATAAGATGACAGCATTAATTATTTTTGGACAGCTTTCATTGGGGAACTTGTCAAAAGTCTTCTTGAAAAGCAAGACAATCAGCCAGATGTGCTGTTCACATGGCTAGCAATTCTTTCTAAGATAGGCTTATGATAAAAGACTCCACTTTACATGTTGGCTCTTCCTTGACAGAGCACATTTATTGATGTCTTTACCACCTCTGTTCTTTTATATAATTCATAATAGTTAGCCTACTTCATACATTAGGCTCGTCTCAAAACTCCCCAGCATTTTTCTTTAAGATCTGGTGTGAATTCTGACAGTTTCAAGCTTTTTAATACTAGAGTAGTTTTAAGCAAGAGGCTCCAAACCATAGTTAGCAGTTTGGCTGTTTCATTCCTGATGTCCTTTAAAACATTTGATCTTTTGGATGAGAATTTTTTGCTGTTGGCAATTTACTGCTGATTGAAGCCTCTCCTACCAACCTGGCAGATGTTTCAGGCAGAGAGATCCTGTAGCACATCAAATGCATGTGCAGAAAAGGGACAGGATTGTAGCATAGGAACCCCCCTGAAATCCTCCATGGTGAACACAAAGTTCCCATCTAATTATCTGCTGTGGCCTTGTTTTGTTTGAAATCTTCTTTTATACCTTACTCAATTATTGGCCAAACAGAAACTGGCAGATTCTCATTCCCAATATATTTGCAAAGGACTTTATTATTTGTTTTTTATTTTACAGAATGGTTTCCTGAGAATATATTTTGCCTTTCTATATTGTATTTTACATATGGTTTCCAAAGTTTATTTTTCTGTGTTTTCCATTTTAGTGTGACTTATGACTTTTGAAAGGTTGCCATTACCTAATACTAGTCTTCAGTATGTTACTGTGAATGTGCTAGCTGAAAATACTATCCTTGTTTAAATGTCACACAGAAGTAGGATGTCATCACCACCATCATGGCAGTTGAATGCAGTCTTTCAAGACTGTGCTTTCCACCTCTGCAGCCTCTGTAATTTCCTTTAGCACAGATGGAATTGCCTTTCTGGTAAGAAAATCTATGCCTTCTTTTGATGGGATTGTGCTGCTTCAGCCTCCCTTTTGAGTTTTGCCAAGCTCTGCTTCAGGCCTGATCTGAGGATAGAAAGCTTCTATTGACATGAGCCCAGAAGAAACGTCACTGCAAATGTCATGCCCTTTCACATCCGTTCTCCACTCCCCTTGTCTTTCCTTTAAAAATTTCACCAAAATTTGTCTAACTCTGTCAGCAATGTGGTATAATTTTAGTTTAAGACCAGCTTTCCTGAAGGAGCTACAGATGATTCCCCCACACTCACTGAACCTCAGTTATGCCTCCATACACTGCTTCCCTGGCCAGACATTCTCTCTTTTTGGGAGTGTACCTGATTCTGGAAAGCTATTTTGGAAAATAATATTGTGACAATACTGGCCCTTTACCTCCTTGTTGAAGGATGCCATACATGTTTCCCATTGTCTTGTCTGTCATACCTGCCCCCGCAATGATTACCTGCCCCAATGAACTGGGCCTTCTTCACATTCCCTGAGTCCATCTGAATACCTTGATCTGTGTTTGCACAGCAACCAAGCAAGCCACCCTCTATTATTCCATGGCATTACAAACCTGGCTATCACCTCTCAAATGCTATCAGCAGGGAGCCCCATTCCCTGTTTCATTCCCTGCTTCAATCATGCTTCATTTGGGTTGGTTTGTCTTTTCTCTTTCCAGACCTGTCTGAATTTTCCTGTTTTGACTTAACTCTGCTCCTAAGGATGGTGACAACACCAGCTCATTGCCCTTGCAGTTAAACTGCCCTTCACCCACTTAAAGGCCTTACCTGGCTCACTCTGTGCTTTACCTGGGCCATGGGAATTTTCTGGCTCACACATTTACTTATGTGGCAAGACTCCTATACCAAAGATAGCCTAACAAGGCTGTCTTCTTTGATAAGCCATGAACTGTTCTGTTTAGTCAAGCATGGTTAGTTTTGCTGTCACAATGTCCTGTATCTTTGTGCAAAATTCCTCAGACAGTTTTGCTCTTCAGGCTTTGGGATTGGTTTAGCCAGCTGCTTGAAATGTGCTATGAACCGTGGGTGAAGCACCAAGCTCCTGATGCTTTTAATGAAATATTGATGAAATCTGCTGAGTTTTATCTGCCATTTCTCTTGGTGTGGGAGGGAGAACAGGGACTGAACCAATGTTGCTACTCTGAGAAAGATTAAAATTAAAGACAGGTCCTGAATTATTGGGTAAATCAGTAATTCCACTTAAGCCAGAAGCCTTCCTTGTTACAGGAAACAGTAAGTTAGTAGTTGAAAAATCCATTTTACTCATAGAGTAGTATTCTATAAGATGTAAGAATTTTGATAAATATTATTGAATATCATTTTGTTTTCTTTTCCCCCTTTGCATCTGTCTGTAGTGCAGCAGTGCAGCATGGCTGTCTTTTCCTTACCCTGATCGAAAAGGTGCTCCTAAGTTTAAATAATCCAGCTCTGATTTTAAAAGTTTGGGACTACAGACAACAACAGCGAAGACCTTACTGTCTTCCTGGACTGTGACCCAGCAACATTTTCCATGCAATCAGTCTCGGTGCAGTTTTTTGTGGGTCTGTGTATCAAAATGGTATTAAACATGAGAAGAAAATGCCTACTCTTATTAATCCTTGTGGTCTGTGACCCTTTGCTCTTGGTTTAGGTATGCAAGCACGTCCCGTGCCTCCCACTGATGTTTGCCTTGGACTTTCACTCAGAAGTTACACCTCAAATATTTAAAATAATGAAAGAAATTTTAAATCTAGTAGGCAACGCCACCAAACTCAGATACAACGACCTCCCTGTAGGAGCCACTCATTGTCTCCTACACCTCAGCTATTTACAGCCTGGTCTGCTTCTCAGAGCCCTGCAGCAGTAATAAACACCTCAGAGGTCATAAAAACCTGAACCATCAGAGATCCTCAAGTGGGCATAATATTGGCAATGCAGTGAGGACACTGAGAGAAACTTTTTCAAGTGAATGATGCAAGGTCCTAACAGAAGAAAGAGCTGTGTATATCAGCCAGATCCCAACACAAACATAATATTAAATACTGCAATCCTGAAGTACAGCAAATTGGACATTTTTAAGTGTATTTTTGCAAGTCATGCCTTTAATCGTCCTGCCTTTTCTTACAGGGTTGTATAAAGTCCTGTGTCCTCTGATGCCTTCATAATTTGGATTACTCACTTGAATTGCTGGCTGTGCTGAGTCCTGAAGGGTTTCTTGGCTCCTCACCAGGTGAGGGTATTTCTGACTTTTACATTTGTTTCTCTTTCAACCTTGAGCTATTGCACCCAAAGAGTAATTCCACCTTACTACTTTCTATTCCATTTGGTATCCATGTATCCATGCTATCAATGTAAGTTCCTGTGAAAGGCTGTCTAATATCTGATGAGAATGCTGTATTTTAAACTATAACTTATAAACTTTGGGGGATATATTCCTCCTAGATGTGACTGGTTAAACATAGAATTGACCTTAAGATTAAATGGGTGCATTGTGTGGGGTTTGGATCAGAATTTGTTAGGTAAAAATTGTATACAATAAACCCCAAATATATGACTCACAAAGATCACCAAATAAGGCTGAAACTGAGCAGAAGACATAGTATTTTTCTACCAAGACATGCAGAAACCATTTTCTCTAGAACAACTGAACTGTTCCAAGCTGCTATCAGCTGTGGCAGCTCTAGGACATAGTTTCTAGCTGCACCAGGTGAGGTTGAGGCTGGATATAGAAAGGAATTTCTTCACAGAATGAGTGATTAGACACTGGAATGGGCTGCCCAGAGAAGTGGTGGAGTCACTGTGCCTGGAGGTGCTCAAGAAAAGATCGGCCATGGCACTCAGTGCTATGATCTTGTTGACAAAGTGGTGACTGGTCAAAGGTTGCACTTGATGATCTCAGAGATATTTTCCATCCTAATTGATTCTGTGATTCTAACAGCTCACTTACATAAATTCAATTACATCAGGCATTCAAATCAACATCTACACTCACCTACAATATATTAAAAACCCCCTTCATATTTGATCTAGGTATTATTAACAGACTGCCATCTCTTCAGCAAAATGCTTCTGAACTGTCTATAAACACCAAGAGTAAAAAGAATCAGAAGTCAACAAAGGTATATTATAACATCACAAGAGGAATTACTGAAACTGTAACTGCTGTGATGCTTGACAATACTGACATTTCTTAAGGCTGGGCCAAAGCTCACTTCCCTACAAGTGGTCTTACTGAAGCCCAACAAGATTTCTTGTAAAAATTGACATCATTATTTTTATCTCCCCAACATTACTATATATGGGCAAAAGCATCACTCAGACATACTTTACTGGTTATGATGGTTCATTGCTTATCCTGTTTTGTGGCCTTTTAATGATCACTAGAAATTATTTTAACATTGTGGAGATAAGATTATACTGCAAATTCTTTTTAATACTCTACCCACCATTCAAGAGTCCTGTGTTTCATATTACTTAAAATGTCTTGTAAGCTTCATATGGTGTCAGTGGATTATAATACCTAAAAATGAAACCTTATCTGCTTCTTTCATCATACTGTTTTGTCAATGGACAAAACCATTAACCAAGCAATGCAGCCAGAGGTGGTTCCCTTCACCATGTGTACAAGGACCTGTTCAGAGCTGTACACCAAATGGATACAGCAGCAAATCAAGCTTGACTTATCACCCTCTTCCTTGCTGCTCTGCGATACAAGTGGACTGAGAAAAGCTTCCTTATTCCTGAATTCATACAACAAAAAGGGACAGCACCAGCTCATCTATACAAAGCAAAGAAAAACTTCTTTCAGCACAACAGCGAGTAGAAAGATAAGGTCTGCAAAGAAATGTCACATTCTTCTTAGCTCACTTCCTCTTCTGAACTTGCTACACTTCAGGCAATGTCTACCTACTACACTAAATTATCCAAGTAATGCACTGTCTAATGAAAAGGAGGCCAAGTCTTTTTCCAGTGAATTCTGAGGCTTTTTAAACAAGTAATTATTTCATGTGTTATCTCTTCAAAGAACTCAATTCACAAGTTAAGAGCATTCCCTGCTTCCACGAGAAACTCTGTAAAGAAGTAGGCTTCCATTTTTTCCAGCTACACTCAAGAAACACCTATCAAATTAGTGCTGTTTGTTGTCTGTGGCCTTCTGAGTCCATCCATGCAGCGGGGGTCAATTCACCTGTTTCAGGGGGAAAAGTAGAGCCTGGAACTGCAGGTAGGGAATGTTAAAAGCTTAAGTCTGAAAAGGATTTGGAAATCTGAAAAACTAGATCAGACAGTGGTAGAGTGGTGAGAAAATTTACTGCCCCTGACATTCAGTACTTCCTCTCACATGAATATTCCATGACAAAAAACTACTTCCTGCTGAAAACCATGTTTTGTCCATATTTGATATCCATACTGAATGACAGAGAACATCATCCTGGTGGTGCTGCTTTAGGTTCCCAGGACAGCAGAGCTTAGCCTTAGACTCAAGTTCAAAGCAAGCTGGATGCAAAGCACAGTTGAGGATGGACACAAGGCTAAGCTGATCTCAAATGACAAGTAACAGCCCAATGGCTCTGGCAGCTGAGACTGCAGAATCACTGCAGAGGAACCATGGATGTAAAGAAACCCAAGCACCAAACAGGGAAGCTCAAGTGGACTTTATTGTAGTCATTAGAATGTACAGGGACATTAGTGCACTGGTTCTTATTTCATTTCTCAGATTCAACACAGGAGCAGTTAGACACCAGGTCTTTGCTTTGTGCACATTTAGAATGTGTCATGTGGGATGTACAAATAATTTCCTGAAGGATTCTTGAAGAACAGTGTAGTCAAAACCAGGCTAAGTGATTTCTCATATATTCCTTGGTATCCCAAGGAAATGCTATGGATACAAAAAAGCTTTAATATAAGAAGTGATTAGAAAGTGCCAATAGGGTGGTAGGGTACAGGTAACTGATTTTATCATCACTTTTATAGTTTTTAAAGTCCATTCCATTCCATTAACTGGAAACAGTCCTTGAAAACTTCATTATAACACTATTTCTTTATTACAAATATTTACATACTATATATTAATACAACTTTTATTTCCACACTTTAACAATCCCATCCCTTGATGCAGTCACTATAAACCCTTGTGTGGTCTGGAAAGTGGCGATATCTGTGATAATATCATGATGTCCGACTGGGAGAGACTCTGGACCCTTCCGAGGCGTCTCATCAGTGGGCCCCAGCTTTTGCTTGTTCTGAATTTCCTGTATAAAAACAAAGTGAGAAATACTTTTTACAGAAGAGTGAGCATTTGCAAAGAGAAACTTTTGCCCATATTAGGTTGTCAGTGTAAGAAAACCACAAAACCTCTTCAAACAATAAACCAATCAAACAAAAATGCCCAACCATACAACCTCACACCCTTTGACAGTTTTCTCAGGATTACCCCTTGATTCATTTCTTTTCATCAAACACAACGTAAGTCTTAATCTGAACTGACGTTATAGGTCTTTGATTAGGTAAACAATGGATTTTTTTCTCATATTTATTTCAATGACACTAAGATTTGATATTCCAATAGGGGGAAAAAAGTTGTATGAACACATACATCTTGGTTCCCCAAAGTTTTATAAAAACTGGTTCAACAGCATGAGTGTAATTCAGAAGTTTGAGAAGAAACACTAAAAAACCAGTACATTGGGTAGACCTCTACTGGCTTTTTTTAGTCACCCTTGAAGTTGCACTCAATTTGTTGAACTGAAATAAAACATTGTGCTATTTAACAACTAGCAACACTGCCAGTTCCAAAAGTCACTCTGAAAGATGTAACAAAAACTGCAGCATTTAACCACTGTATTATCCTGGTGCCAGTATATCTCACATTGCCTTGCTAAGATCCTACTCAAAAGACATTCCAAACACTGATCAAAGCCAAAAGTGTTAGAAATATAAATTTCAATATCCCAAAAGAAACATATGATTCTGGCTTCTGCATGCACGTAGTGTTAGGTGAGCCCAACTCTGTCAAAAATAAATTATGTTTTTCTTTTGAAGTAACTTCTTCCCAGCTGCCTGAAAATGCAATGCTGACACCATCCACAAAACGTCAAAGTGAGGGACTTATAATTAAAGACATCATGAATATAATAAATATATAAATATTCATTCATATATATCATGAATATAATCCATAGGGTAGGGCCACCCAAAAGGCAAGCAAAATAGATGTCTATGAAACAAAACAAAATACCTGAACCACCTCTGTGCCCTCAATTATCTTCCTGTAGTAGGAAACAGATGGGCAATTAGAACTTCCAGCAACAACATATGATCTCTCAGGGTAGGCTAGATCCCAAAACCTAAACATGAAGAAACAAAATCAAGGTGAGATGTTCAATTTTATCACCTTAAACTAGCTGCTTAGAAGTGGTCATGCTCTTACGATGAAAGAGTGGGCACAAGTGCTATCTGTTTTCTACACTTTGTGGAAGGGAGTGCTGCAGAGAAATCAACACTCATATCAAGCTCACACGAGTTATTTTTTAGTTTTTGTCATGCAGCCCGTTAAGAATTTTACAGAAGGATACACACTGTGTTTCAGAGTACACACTGTGTTTCAGAGTACACACTGTGTTTCAGAGAAGCACCAAGTTCTGCAGCACTTTTGCTGAGAACAATTTCCTCAGCTCACTGTTTACTAATGAACACATGTTCAGTATTATTGTTTTGGCTTCTTAGAGATTACTTAGGCAATGCTTGACAAAATTTAGTACAAAATTCAGCAGGAGTAGAGGGGAAGGTGACAAACAACAAAGTTGTTTAGTTTCATTACCTTATTTTCATGTCTGAGCCTGCTGTCAGTAATATGGGATTGCCAGAAGCTGGACTACAGTATATTCCATGGATGCTGTGAGGAGAAGGCTAGGAGGGAAAAGGGATATATAAAAATAACTTATCACCAATAGCTGTCACCATGCTTCAGAAAGGGAATGGGTTCTTGCCACATACATCCACCCAATTTCCCAATCTTTCTGGCAAATGCCAAGTCACTTTAATGGGCTACATCTTAATCTATCAATGTAAGTTGCTCCCTTACACTTTACAGAGCAATGTAAGAGAGTTAACCCTCTGTAATGCTTTTTTTTTTTTTTTTTTTTTGAGTCTTGGAAATTACATTCTCAATGATGAGAGAAAATTTTTAAAATAATCAGGTAGGCAAATCCTACTGAAAAGCACCTGGATGCTTCAATTTTAAGGCTATTTGAAGGCATTAAAGGACAGATCCAGAACAGAAAATTATCTTAGATCACAGAGCTCCCTCTGTGAAAAGGGAAGGACTGAAATGAACTCAACTTGCAATCTTTGTAGCATGTACAAACTTAAGTTTAAGTAGATTCCAGATATGCATTTACAAAATTTATGGAAGCAGCCATGGCTATTTTTGTCTATGTATCTGTGAACAATATTAGAGATTGCTCCTTCCCCACTTATATCCTTGAAGAAGAGCCACTTCATGCTTTCAACTAGCAGTTAAGTGTAGTAGTGGCACTATATTACAGAAAGAATGTGTAAAAGAGCATATGTTTACAGAAGTATGCATAGTCCCAGGAACACCAAGTAAAAATAAGCACAGATGCCACACCATGAATTTGGCTTTCTCATAATCTTTCCAGGCTTATGAGAAAAAAACCCCAAACAAACAGTTCACTGGTTTTCTAAGAACATGAGTGGGTATAACAAGTGAGGGTTACAGGCACATCCCATAGACAGTGGAAGGTCTGTCCATGAATGAAGATTCAGATTACACTGCTGTTTTACAAAGGGGGTTTAATTCTGACAAGTAAAACAACTGTGGTGCCAAAATGAATCCCAGGGCAAGTTCTGTACTGAGGCACAGCATGGAGTCTAAGGTTGTTCTAACTCTGGCTACACAACAGCAACTGGAAAAGAAAGAGACCAGACCTGCAGTTCTGAAAGAGGTGGTGCACTGCTGGCCCAGAGAGTGAAGCGTCGATCACCAGTTTCCATATCCCACATGGAGACTTCATTATTGCCTTGAACAGCTACAGGAAAGATAAAACCAATGCAAAAAGTTCAAAACAGGTTGTTTGGCTCTTGCTATTTGCTCCACTGACATCACATAGAAGGTATGACATTGAGACACTCTGTTTGCTCCCTGCAGCATTTGTGTCAGTCTTGCTTTAGTACTTTGGTTTTACTGCTTGAAAGAAGCTTCACTATAATGAAAAGTACCTGATTTCAAAGAGTTTAAAGAAAACCTGATTTAACCCCCAACCCTTTAAAAACATGTATAAAACCCTCACTTTCCTCCCTAGATAACCTCTCAGACTTCTTTGAAAAGGATAAATGGTCTGTTCAGCATAGTCATCAGGGACTTTGGAGAATACTTATATGCAGGTAAGAAAACAATCCAAAGTTACAGAGTTCAGTAGCTAAAATGAAGTTCCACACTCATGTGGACAGGTAAAGAATTCAGTTCAAGGGGTTGTTTACAAGCCTGGCAGCAACCTAAGAGGCGAGGACTTTTTAATAATAATCCAAAATTATGAACTTTGTCACTCATTTAGCCTTTAGCAGGGAGGAAACAAACTAGAAAGCACAATAACGCTTGCTTTATTTGCATGCTTTTTCAAGAAACTTGTTTTATCTCCTAGGGTGGTTAATAAAATAGGAAGTGAAGCCTAAGAAGCAAGTAAAATATAAAACTCAAATTACTCTCATTTTACAGCAACTTAATACATTTTGTTATTGTAGGATTAGTTGAAGCTACTTGTCCATTTCAGAATGTGTTCCTGACACAAACATACAAAAGTCTATGATGGCGCCACATGCAGTGAGGATGAAGCAGCTGTGAGCACACCAGATGAGGAATCTTGGAGATTTCCAAAAGTTCTAACCCACGACACAGCTGACTTAGATTGAAAGGGGGAATTGGAATGGGAAATCTTCATTCTTTACTCTACAGAAGGTGGTGGCAGATTTCCCATTAACTTCAATACATGTCATGAGTTTGAGTTTTATAACATTTTGTCCTTAAAAAGGGATGGGGTAGACAGCACATAGGGAGGGCTTCTCATGAGAGTTGCAGTGCTCAGAGATGAGAATTGTAAAGGCTGTCTGTCATTCTGACAATGGCTAAACCCCACTTTCTTTCTTTCCAGCTCCCCACCAGGGCTTGAAGCAGAAGCTGAAAGAAAAGCTGCTTTAATCATAACCTCTGGCAATTGTAAGGTAAATTTAAGACATCTTTTACCTGCAATTACCCAGGACTGATAGACAGGATGCATGAGCAGGCGTCTGATTCGGGCCTTGGAAGGATGAGAGTGGCTGGAGATAGGTAACTGAAACCTCATGTCCCAGCATGCCATGGTGCCATTGCTTGTTCCTGGCAAGAAAAAGCTCTCCTTAGTCAGAGGGATAAATACATGAGTTTTTGTCCTTATCTCTGAGCGCTGTTCCTAGGGAGATGGCCTTCAGCCTCAAGTACTTAGCAGGCAGAATGCTTCCCAAAATAGATGAGAAGGTATTTCTCTCCTCTTGTTTGAGAAAAGCATATGCTACTAAAATGAGATCAAGCAAAAGCTTGAGCTATAGTTACTGTAAGAGAAAACCATAAGGAAGAGGGGGCAGGGAAGAGAAACTAGCAAGAAATACAGGCTTACCAATACACAGCCAGCACTGGTGTATGTCCACAGCAAATGAAGTTATGAGGCCTAACTTCAAATCGTGTTTCAGTGTCCAAGCATTGGTGCTAGATCGCAAATCCCATCCAACCAGAGATCCATTAACTGTCCCATAAGCCAGTACTGACTGGGCTCCTGAATTGAAGTGATGCATATCTACCACACAGCCATCATCCTTCAGATCTAATGACCTGGGTTACAAGAATAAATTAATGAAGACACAGGTATGACTCCCTCCAAGTTTAAGACTCCTTCCCATAGCTTATGCTGAGCAGTTTTTTTCTTTTTGTGTCAGTTCTGAAGGCATCTGCCAGAAAAAAAAATCTCTCTGCTGATAGGACCTGCAAGGCTGTCAGCAGCTCTTTGCAAACATAAACACAGCTCTGTGCCCTGGGTCAGGGCAATCCCAAGCACAAATACAGGCTGGGTGGAGAATACACTGAGAGCAGCCCTGAGCAAAAAGGTTTGGGGGTGTTGGCTGATGAGAAGCTCAGCATGATCCAGCAATGTGTGATCACAGCCAAAAAAGCCACCCACAACAGAAGAATCAAAAGTGTGGGCAGCAGGTTGTGGGAGGTGATTCTCCCTCTCTGTTCCACACTTGTGAGACCTCACCCGCAGTACTGTGAGTACTTTCTGAGACCTGGACATATCTCTCACTCAAACTGGAAGATTAAGATGTAGCATCAGTGCCAAATATTCCAACACTGCTCATGTGGAGGTAAGAAAGAGCTAAACCAAGCCCAAGGACTCCCCTAAATAATATCTCATTACCCATATCTCTACCACCTTATCACATTAAGAGCCTGAGGGGAAAAATTGCAGGTCTGAGGCCAAATCACATGCTGTACATTTGTAAACATTTATCTAATGACCTGCAAAAGATGTAAGTGTTAAGATTGTAACAAAGGAACTAGCCAATCCCAGTACATAAATAAAACAACTGAGAACTATCCAGAATGGCTGTTTCAAGCTCATAATGTGTTCAGTGACATAGGAGGTACAAATATCCTATAGCTAAGCATGTTCAGTTCTGCACAGTTGCCTTTCAACCCTTCTTTATGAAGCAGGATAAGAACATGGATTACAGCCTTCCAGTACAGTCTGGGCTCAGCCAGCAAGAAGCCTAGAGCAAATTAAAGGATCTATCTGAGCAATATACTAACAGCTTGAGCTCCGTGTGTGATAAGATTTAACTGCTTTAAAGACATACCTGCTTTGTATTGGATGAATTTTAGGAGATTTAGGGAGCTTTGAGGCTTCAATACCAAGAAGCTGGATGGCACCATTATCTGAAGCTATAGCCAAGTAATGCGAGCCTTGGCAAAAAGTGAGTGTCTTTACATGTCCTCCAATCCGAGAGTATGTCAAAATTGATCTAAACAGGACAGAGAGAAATAGGGGAAGAGACAAAAAGAGGTTTTTGGTGGCACTTAAAAAAAAATTACTTCTCTTAAACACCTACTTAAAACCAGTGTCTCTTGAGAGAGCTCTGAAAATAACACTTTCTAGCTGTTCCAAAATTTGAAAGCAAAAAAGCCAGTGTTGGCTTTAAACAACAGCACCAGAATATGTTTATATATGTATAGAAATGAAATCAAAAGGTCTGTAATTATTATGACTACAAAACAGTCCCTTTGCAGTTTTTCTTTTATTAACTAATTAAAACAGCATCTAGTATTATAGATGCAAGCCAAGAGGAACACCAATATATCTCCTTATTTATATTTCCAGCACACCCACAAGTAATTAATATTTTGCTCCCTGCTCTATCTTATTTTTCACTCTAAAATCACAGCCCCAAATACCTGGTTGTAGTGGTTTTTCCTTCCATTTTTTGGCTGTTCCAGACCTTCACTGTGCCATCATTTGAGCAAGTGGCAAAAATTGAGTGTTCATCAGAGACCCGAATGCGATTCACCGCAGACTTGTGTTCATGAAGGTGAGCTACCAACAACCCTTTGGGACGCCATCCTACAGGGAAACCAAAACCACAACCTAATTAGGAACATGCAAGTCCCCCTAGATCCATCCACAAACAGCTACATCAGGATACAGTCATTAAAAGTGCAAAGCACAGAAGGCACTGAAAACAGTGTTAAGGCATTTTAAATATTCAAGGGAAAAGCCTACTTGCTCAATTCTAAATTAGACAATAGGTCATAGGTGTTCTGCACAGTAAACATATTTCCTAAACTAAGAATTTCCTCTTTTCCTCACCCTTTGCTTATTTTCCATGAAAGAATGATATCTTGACTCTCTATATGTAATTTTTTATGTAATAACCTCAGTGGCCTGTGATCTACCTGGAGGTGGGGGCTTGCTCTCCCACTCAGCATTCTCCATCATCTGTTTGGCAAGTCTCTCTGCATTACACTGCTCTCTCTTCTGCTGGATCAGCTGCTGCAGCTCAGTTTTGCAGGTAGTGATGCGCAGCTGGTGTGCAGATGGGGACGCTGTGCTGCTCAGGGCCTGCAGGGTCGGTTTCCTGGGCTGGACAACTGCTCCATCTGATGCCTGTAAGAAATCAGCCCTTAAAAATATATGCCTTACATTTTACACACAGATAAATCCCCCTTGTAAGATTTCTGGGTCACACACAGTGAACAAAAATGGAAAAATCTTTTTTATTGAATCAATTAACAATGAATTAGCATTTAAAAAATCATGCTTGCATGAAGACAATTAAAAATAGTGAAAATTACTGTTTATATAAAAGAGTAACCATTCTCCTATTCTACCCTGATTGCCTATTCTGCTCTGTATTCTATCTAAAGAAACTGTAATGTGTTGTACACATCCTATAATGTGAATATTACAGAGGCAGTTATTGCTCTCAAGACTGACAGAATTAAAGGTTAGCTCTCAAATTCTTTTACAGTGGGCTTTAAAAACCAAAGCGTGAAGTGTTTCCTTCATAGTTCAAAGTAGACACACTCATTTAAAGCTAGCAGAAGTGAATCTCCAACTAGAACCCAAACAGAAAACAGTGTGCCTATAGATGCCCCCAGCCCATTCTTCTCTAGCCAGTACTAATTATTACAGGTACAGGATGTCTAAATGCAGCTGTGATTTCCACGTTAAAATCATATCTCTTCCTCACAACATGTATCAGGGCATGCAACTTGAGGAAAAGTCTTCCCTGCCAGAAAAGTTTACATAATAATTGTCTAATCCACAAAACCCCATCTCTTTGTGCAAAGCATCTATTTGTTAAAGAAGCTCTTCTGTTCAAGAGACTAAACTTACTTCAGTCCTCTCTCAGTTCCTATTTTAAAAATAAGAACTTGAAAGTCAGCATATCTGCTGAAGAAGACACCAGGCAATAGCATGACCAGTGTCAAATAACCTCCAAACAAAACAAGAGCATCACATCCCTATAGCCCCACATTACTTTAAAACAATTGAATCATTTCAGTTTAAGATGAGAACATAGCATTTTTCAGATGTACCTGAGGAGAGGATGACAAAGTGGCACAAATGCCAGCTGAGGACTCTGAACGAAGTGGTTTCCCAGCTTGGATGGCTTCAGAATCTGTAGTTTGCCCATGTCCTTTGGATATCGGCTGGGAGATATTTGTTGGTTCCAGGGACCCAAACATGCTTTTCCATTCTTCATTGACATTTGAATCTTGCTTTACATGCTTTCTAGCTATAAGTAGTTGGAGGGAGGGAGGGAGAAGGTGGGAGGAGAAGAAATAAAAAAACCACACAAAAGTATCATGACAACATTCACTCAGGATTGTCATTACTTTGAGACTACATGGAAGTCTAATGTTTACATGCCAGATTGTTATTTATGTACAGAGAAAACCCTACTGCTATGTTGTGTGGGTCAGCTGACAAGCACTTATGAGGAAAACCTAACAAAGCACCTGCCACTTGTGTTCACATCTTCTTAATCCTACAGCTGATTCATGCAGTAAATCATTTCACTAGAGGGGAAGCTTACATCTAGAGGGCTGCAGGATTAGACTCCACCATATGACAAATTTTTCTTATAAAATCATAGAAGGGCTTGGGTTGGAAGGGACCTTCAAAGGTCATTTAGTCCAACCATGCTGCAATAAGCAGGGACATCAAGAATAAATTTGTAACAGCACAGTATGCAAATCATTGCTAGTGTCAAATACAATCAGTATTCCATCACAACTGCGACATCACCTGCAGATTTAAGTATGTTATCTCTTTAAATAGGAAATTTATTTATTTTCAGCATTCCTTTAGTCACTTGGAACTGTAAAATACAAACAGAAAAATAAAAACATGGGGCAAATTAAATTTGGGCAAAGTCAGTGAAGAAATGTTAAAGGCATGAAGACTTTGAGGGTAACAGTTTTGGGTGAAACAAATTATTTCAAATATAGACTTCATATACACCACGTTTTAAATCATGTTGACTCCTGATTCAAGGATGCAAAAAAATGTAAAATCCTATAGTTCTGTATTTCCTTTTAAAATTATATGCAAATCAGCCTAATTCTGGAAATAAGATGGTAATAACTGTAGGCTTCACAGATATTTTTAGTTTTTTACGCGTAAAAACACAGAACCTACCAGCGATAAAATAGAGGAGGAAAGCTTAAAAGAGTAAAGAGGAAGCTCAAACTGTCTGGAAAAGAAGAATTTTGAGGATGCAGAGAACTGTAATAGTTAGCAGCAAGTGGATTTCAAGTCTGAACAAGGAAATGAAAGAGGTTTTTTGAGCTGAAAGACGAGCAAGCAAAAAGGTAAAAATGGGAATGGATGAAACAATGAAGAACCCTAGGGCCAAAAAGCATGTACTTGGGTGGGCAACAGCTGGCAACTCCTCACTGCCAGTCTGAGGAGTTTTCAGTTTTCTTCTCAGGCTACCTAAAGAAAACACCCAGGATTTTCACAGTTAAAGAGCTTAGCACTTGTTGAAAGGAAAAAGAGAGAGAAGAATTGTAGCCTTCAACATTTACACTGTTGCCATGAGTCACTAGAGTCCTATTTGTCACAACCAGCTGAACAACTGCACATGCAGTCAAAATAATTTAAAATATTCTCAGGGGGAAAAATAATCCCCATCTTTCAATGATCAGAGAACATTCCACCACCTCACATTTCAAACAGAAGCAATAATTTTCCTATTGCAAACTTAGTGAGGATGCTGATAAGTCATGTAGGCTGATTTAGTGAAAACACCCTGAAAGAAAGGCTATACTTCATCTATATAGATCACAAAATATACTAACCACGTTTGTCATCAGACTCCTGCTTTGTTTTAACAAGATCCACCTGTCTCCCAGTTATTCCCAGAGCTGCCAAGTCAATCACCCCTTTCTGACTGCTGTCGTGCAGGTGGCTCTGATCCACAATATTGGCTTTAGCTTTATTAGATTTTAACATAAAGTCCTTCAGTGCTAACAGTTTGTCTTCTTCCTCCTCAGTCATCCCCTACAGAATAAAAGAAAAGGTAATATTACTCACTTTTAACAATAACATGCATCAAGGCATGAAGATTTAAGAAGCCATAAAATTAATGACTGGCTCAGAAGTGGAAGGAGAGAGCACATACCCAGAATTCAAAGCATCAGCCCATTGCTCATGGAAAACACAAGGTAAGCTGCTACAGTGTAAGAATATCTTTCCTCCTAAGGAATGGGGCTAGGAATAGTGAAGGGGCAGAACAGAATTTATAGCTGGATCACTATCTGGTACAATCTGCTTAGCTGCCACCTAGACCACGCTTACAGCCCACAAGGAATAGGGGGATAAATCCTACACAGGCACAGTCCTTCCCAGTTCTCACCTTGGGTGGGCAATTCTTTACGTTCCCCTCCTCTCACATAAGCCTCAAGACTTTCCAGCTCCATTTGCTTTTGGCACCACATGTCTAGCACTTTGACAAATACATACTCCTTTATCCAGCACAATGCTCAGCAATGCTCTGTAATGCTGCTGCATCACAGATGCATCAGAAGTTTGAGACTTACAGACATTTTTTAAAGACTTAGGTTGTGTTTGTATTTCTCTAGATCTGGCATATTTCTAAAATCTTTAAGTTCTGAACAACTTGTCCCAAAAACATACACTGAAATCAGTGAAGTTAATGGTTTACAGGATCAGAATGTCAGACTGGAGAACTGTCAGTCCCTCACAGCAGCAACTGCAAGATCAGGGTTTGTGGAGGTGTACAGAGCTCAGTTGTCTCAAGCCTGACTTTTAAAGTACATATAAAACACAATTACTTGTGAAAGAAGCTTCTTCAACAGCTGTGCAATAGCAGGGTCCTCTGGGGGCGGGCACTCAGAGAGAGCTCCACTTCTCTTCTTTTGACGCAAATGAAGGTGTCGGAAGAGGCTCGTGATATCCTTTGATCTTAAGACATAATCAAATATGGAACGACTGACAGGCTCCTTGAGTACACTTAACAGGACTATTTCTTTGTCTACCTGCAATTCAAAACAACAGAGCAGTCAACATGATGACATCCACATAAATTGTACAAACCATCTAGATTTAACTTGTCTCCTTTCTCGAAAATAAGATCTGTGTTGGTCATACCAGACTTTCTCCATTCTCTTTCCCTCTTTCCTATAAAGTGCTTCCATCCACATGAAAAAACTTCAAAAATGAGAGTAAGGACTTCACTACAATCCAACTTAATGTTACCCAGTACTTGGTTGCTAAATACAGTGTTGCATACAAAGAAAAGACTTGTATACTAAAGTGAAGCAGGAAGTGAGCAAGACAGCTTTATCAACCAATGCCTAAAACACAGCACAAAGAACATGTAAACAAGGAAAAATGTTATTACAGTGAAGTTCCCATCTGCAAGGTTTACATCAAAATGTTAAACACAGGATGCATTTCTCAATGTAAGTACTGCAACTATTTCTTATCTATTTAAACACCTGAGAGGTGCAGTCTACAGGTCCTGAAGTTGTATGCAAAGATGCCTAGATGTTCACATTACCAGCATGATGCAGGTCATTCCTGGACATGCACTGATATGAAATGGCTTCATTCATTCATGCTGAACATTGTGCCCTGACCCTTGGCAAAGCACTGAAACACAGGAGTGGTGCTGGTGATACCACAAGCACAGCAATCACTACCTAACAGACTGGTCTTGTAGATGAAAGCACAGAACATAAACCCACTTGTTTCATAGCCAGTTTTTCATGCCTTTCAGACTCCTATAAACTAGCAAAATATTGCTAGAGTTTGACTATAAACAAAGCAGAAAAGGCCTGAACCAAAAACATACCTGCTGATTTTAGGCTTTGTAAAATGTTTTGCATTTTGCAACAATTTTGAGACAACAGTCTTTAAACATGGAAGACAGTGGCCATTCTATCAATCTGTCAGCAGAGATCAAAAATCTACAATTTCCTGTAATCTTAACTGAAGAAAAAGTAATCTAATATTCTTATAGCCAGGACCATGGCCAAGACAAACTTAAGAACCATGGGTAGTCAAGATATGTTCCCATTAATATTATTTGAAGTATTACCTGTATTATTGGTTGTGTGATAAAAGGATGGAGGTATGGCATTAGCTTGCAGTAGACATCAGCAATATTCAAATACTGTGCTACCACAGTGATAAATCCAACTGCACCGTAACATATCCAAAGATTAGGGTGACACAGGAATGGTGCTGAAAGAAAAACAGGCTGTTAAAATACATCATTCATGTAGCAGAGAGGAGATCATCCTGCATATGGCAGCCTGTGATGTAATTTCCTTCTGACAGAATTATTCCCAAACTAAGCCCTCCCTCCTCCAGAGCACCAAGATTGAAACATTCATATGAAGGAAATTATTTCATGGATTTCACTGTGCTCATGCTGCTCAGTTTCCTTGCTCTGGGCAAAAAGCATATTTTCCCTATTTGTTCATTTCAATCCCTAATTGTCAACTACAGATTTGCAATGGAGACTAATCCAAAAACAAATCTCAACCACATTCTGACAATTACAGTGAATCCTAATATCGGTGATTTATTTTTTTCTTTTTAAGTAAATACTTTATTCCTTCCTGCTTTCCCTCTCTTCCTTGAAGAGTCTTATTATATTCTGAAGAATATGGTGTGGTGTGGTGTGGTGTGTACAGTATACAGACTCTGAAGAGTCCACTTATATTCTAAGATTATGAGACTCAGAAGTCCCTCTAGCTATGTGGGCTTTAAGAAGTTGTTGTCAAGCCACTGTATCTAGTCATGAGACATAGTCACAGATCATCTGCCCCGAATTCTGAGTGCATTTAAAAAACTGTAACATTAAGAAGAAGCAGACTACATCTCAAAAGATCATTTGTGGGGTTGTTTTTCCATAAAGAGCTGGTAAATCTTGGGCACATCTAAATTAAATGAATAAGCCTGTTAAGGAAGGAGAGACCAACTCTGCAACCAAGAGTGTATTGAGTTAATGGGTTTTTATGGTGTTAGAAAAAGAAAGGATCATGATTATCTGAATTCTCTCATCTTCAAATGCTAATCTGTAAGTGTTTGCAAGTTATGTGCCTGATGGAATACCAGAAGCAACCAGGATTTTTTTCTTTATAGGAGGTTGCCATGTAGAACAAGGAAAACTCTTAAAGCAGAAAGTTTTTGGACTAATCCAAGAAGATGCTTCCAATTTGTTCCACCAAAACAATTATTTTAGATTCTTGAGCACTAACATGGTTCAACTAGCAGTAGTTCCTTACCACAATTTTGTTTAGATTCTAAAACAGCACTGCAAATTTGCATTCTGGACAGCTATGCTGACAGTGGAGCTTTATGTAATATTGAGATTTCTTTACTAGGAAAACAAGGTATTCTCCAGTATTCCAACTTACCAATATCACAAGCAAACTCATAAATATGGGGCTTTTGCAAGAGCCCCAGCTGGCACATACAAGTAAGAGCATTGAGGGCTTTATAAATGACAAATTCTTCAGCATCACTGAGACCTTGCTGAAGCAGAGGTTTGAGTATTGATGAGCTTTGCCAGCCAACGTAAGCAGCAACACCTGAAACATAGAAAGAACATATAAGAATCCAAATTTAATTGATAAACATCAGAAAACTCTAAGTCTTTCCATCAGAATTGAGAGTAAACATAAAATACTTTATCACTTATAATCTAATAAGGTTATAATCAATATACTTGTTCATGTCTTAATGCTGGACTTTGCAACTGGTCGCTAAAAGGAAGGGAGGAAGAAGAGAGAAATTGCACAGGTGAGAGTGCCACTGTTAGAGAAGGGCATCTGCTCATGGCCACAGGCAGCAGTGCCTGCTCTTACTTAAACACCAGTTAGAGAGATCAGTTTTGAAGATGTGCAAAAGCTTGAAGTAAAATAAAAATACAATTTTAGAACTTTATCTGAATCCATCTGTGGATGTTTTGAACAGATACTTAGAGAGGAGTTAAAAACATAGGTTACATGTCTTCATTTTTAATTGCTTCACATCTCTCTCTATGTCCTTTGCAAGAAGCCAGGACACTCTGATCTGTGCTTTGGCTAGTCCATTGCTACTTCTAAGCAATTTCTGAAAGTTATCAACATCACTTCTTGGCAGTTGGGAAAGTTTTCTTGACCCACAAATCCTGAGCACTGACTCTCAGCAACAGTCATGTGAAATAATTTCCAACATACATGCATCATTAAATATACTTAACAGCTGATGTCATTACTGGTAAGATTTTTTAAATTGTTATGATATTTTCTGAAGTGACAGGAATCTTTAGGTGAGGTTTTAAGGCACTAAAAAAACTTTTCCAGTTCTAACTTTAGCATATACCAATGCAGTTTTCATCACATGAACAGATTTCCTGAAGTTAATGGGACCATGTACACATGTGATGTACCTACGACAGAGCCTGCAGAAATCCTAGTATTCACTTGCCATAATTTAGCTTTTCAAGCTAGTGGCTGTAGCAGAGATTCAAAGAAAAAAAAAAGCATTTAAACTCCAATTTTTTAATGTTAACCTACCCTAGACTTAAATGCCTCAGCCTCATTTGTATTAAATATTACTATCTACATTGTTTCATCTTCACTCCCTAAAAAAACATTTCCACCCAATAACTCAAAAAAAGTATTTTCTTACAAATTCTAGAAATCTTTACTAAAAAGGACTTTTATATGACTTATTTTTTCAAATCCTGGAAACTGTTAATTTATTTACATTATTTTCTTTCTTCTTTGTTTAGCTGAAAGCAAACACTTACCAACAATGCTGTCAAAGAAAGCTCCTCGAAGATGCCAGTCATTCTTGTCATTTAAGAAAGTGATCATATGAGACAGAAGAACATCATTGGCTTTTTGACGTCCAAAGAAGACACACAGACGTGTTATTCCATTTTCCATCAGTGTTTGTTTCACTATATTCTCTGGGTCACTTAGCAAAGTCACAACTTTCTGCTGGACCATTTCATGCAAGGCTTGCAACTCTGCAAGGGGCAACAGGATGAACATTTTGGCTGATGAGAAACAGCATGTGCATGTGTACCACCTGCTGCTAAAGGAGTTAGCAGGAGTGACAGGCCATCCTGAAGAACACCAGACTCAGTAAGATGGGCAATGCAACAGAACCTCAACATTTCCACCAAGAGCTTACCAAAGACTTCAGGCTAAGCATGAGGTGGTGACAAAGCCAAAGAGTAGTGAACTATGAGACATTTTTACCCAGATCAATTTATTCTAAACTTGTTTCAACTTCCACTAAGACGATTCTGCTCATTTTATACATACAGGTGATATGCAAATGTGAAGAAACATCAGAATGAGTCAGCAGCAATGTTACCACAGAAAGCAAAATGCTCTCAGGCAATTTTGGTTTGATATGCTTATCTGACTGTGAGTTTCAAAATTTGTGAACTGACAACAGATCAAGAGTATGTTTTTAGTCAGGCAGAGAGATTCATTTCATTAAGCATACAGAGAGGAATACAAGAACACTTGAAAAAGTGAGTGCTTCCCATTTCATTAAATTTCTGCAGTTACCCTAACAATACTGATGAAAGATTTGAAGATGACCTTGCCTATGGCTTCTACTCCATGACACAATTAAAAAAATATTTCTGTAAAATGGAAATAACAGATTGTTAATGCACTGGCTATTATTGAAAACTGTACAAGGCAGGATCTCAAACAAGTAACACAAAAATTTAAGCTACTGCTGCACCAGTTTTGAGGGGTGATTGTCATTTGTCAGAAGTCCAGCTAATTTACTTTGTATCGTGACCCTATCAGGCACATGGAAAATCTGTCTCCTGGGTTCAAACTTCTCATGCTTGGTTTCTGAAAGGGTGAAAAGAACCGAACTACTCAAGCTTCTTTCTTCCTTGTGTAACTTCCTTCATTTCCAAGCTATCTCAAGGGATAGAGGACAGCATTTCCCACAAATACAGCCCATATGACGGAGCTTCCTCTCTCACTCCTCAGCAATTCTGAGCACCCCACGGCTTATGTCAAGGAACTTGAAGAGGATCTTTTATATTTGGTTTTAGTAGGTTCATTGCTGTTTTATTTTGAAGTATCATCCTGCAACTAGTTAAGAGATCATTGCCTTCTCCCCACATGGAATAAGTGCAGGATGTTTACCAGCTCTGATTAGTCACAGATGGATCTACTTAGCCCAGAAGAGAAATGACAGTTTTTAACCACAAACTCTTCCCAGCTTAGAAGACTTGCCCAGCATTCTTCTGGGAATTTATGCAACACTAAAGGCACAGGTCACTTATTACCATATGTCTTTCTGAAGGAAAAGGCAGACCCATCCTTAGGATTTTAACTCATTCTCTATGCTAGTTATAATACAGTAATGTTACTGCCAAATGGCATCCACACATTTAGTTCGGCCAGGCAAAAAGACAAGAATTGTGAGGCATAGGGACAGAAAAGGAAGAATGACTAAATAATACAGCACTATGACTATGCTAGAATTTGTCAGGTTTTCCAAAGCTAACAGTGCTTCCCACACCAACAGAAGCAGTATTTGGAACACACGAGTGTTTCTGCAGCTGACTTGTTTATGAGACAAGCTGGAAGTGAAGCTGGACAGGCAACCAGGCAGCCAGCATCACAGTCAGATACCTTGAGGACCACTGGAGGAGAAAAATATGTTCACTGATAAACTTTTTTGTCTCTCACAACATTCAGAGCAGAGGTGTCTGTCTCTGCATGAAGCTGTAACATACACCCTTCGATACTGGTCAAGGCAGAACATTCTTCCCATTTAATAGGAAGGCTAAGATTTGAGAGATGAGACAGACCAATGCTAGCTGGGAGTTTTGGCCCACGATTTGCTATTATAAGCAGGCAAAAAGTGACATTACCTGTGTCATAGTTATCACTAGGGTGAGATGTTTCATCCATTTCTTCACCATTTGGTTCATTTTCCATATTCAGATTTTTCAGCTGTACTAACTCCAGAAATCTCAGAGCTGTTTCTGCCAACAATGCAATGTTTTCTGCAATGGAAGACACTTCAGTTAAGAATTGTTCTACTTTGCCAATTTACATCAGTCTGATTATCCCCCTGAAGAAAGATTATAGCCACTGACAACACCAGTCATGATGGGCAAACAGGACTGAAATTACACGGCATGCTCTGGTCAACCCACTTCAGTTGACTCTCAGCAAAGCTACCAAGTACATAAAATTACACAGTACTTCTGTCATGTAAACAAGTGGAAAATCCTAATGATATTGGGTGTAACAAAGACTAATTTAATACTTCTAGAACTAGCCCTAAATGCCACTTAATCTCAGTTTAACAACTAAATACCTTGACAGAATGTAAAGGCCAAATAGCCTGAATTACCAAACACTGCCACACAGCAGACTGCAACAAAGTAACAACAAACCACCACACCAGGACATGTATCCTAGGGAATAACAACTTGTTACGCTGGAATCCATTTTTAGAACACTTGTCAGGGTATCCATCCAGACGATTTGGCACCGTTCTGCACCATTTGGAAGCTGATGAAGCAACTCAGGCTGCGTTATATGGGTCAGGCCACTGCTGGCACAGGAACAATGACATCAAGGCAGAAGTCCCACTTAAGCAGCCATTCTGAGTGTCATCCAAAACAACAGAAACACGCCAATGGAGCCTGTCCACAGCCGAGATCAAATCCTCTTAAGTCACAAGTCCAACCACTTCCAAAAGCATACCATAGTAACAGAAGTTACCTCAGACTACCTTAAATACTTCAATGTATTTGAAACTTATATTGATCACAGTGACCATAAGCAATTGGTTCTATTCATTAAGTATACAGTCTTCAATAACTATTTTTATCAGTTTACTTAAGCAAAAGAAAAGCATCACCTGACATTTCCAACTGAAAACTGAATTTATAACTAAAATAATCCCAAAATGCAAAACTAAAACAACACATCTGAAAATGTGTACACAGAAAGTAGCATAGCTTCTTCCTGAACTGTGCAGAACTCATATATCTGAATAACATCTGAAGAAAACATCTGTTACAGTGTAAGCCAGTCTATTACACAGCAAATAATCTAACTTCAGCTGCTGCATATCAAATTTCTTTTTGTGGGAAAACAACTCTGCAGCCCAGCAACACATTGATGTTTTAAGTTAGTTTTGTATTTATTCAGTTCCACCAGGCCATTTTAGGCGAACAATCAGAGATAATGAAATGTGAGTACAGGTGTCATTACCTGCACTCATTTCTGAAACTTCTGGCGAGTTTTACTGACAGAAACAGTTAAGAGAATACAGAAAAGCTCAAGATTTGGAGTTTTGACTGGATGTCCTCTTACCAGCATATGCAAGTCTGACGATGGTGGCTTCATCCTGGGCCAAGTGTGCAATGCCTGGCAGAATGTATTCTGGGTAAATGTTAATGTCATTGCGTGGCACCTCTTTGACGAGAGCAAGAACTTTAGTTAGTGTCCTCACAGATTCTGCCCTCACCCTGGGCACAGAGTCATTGCTGAAATGTAACAGATAAGGAGTAATACGATCCAGAAGAATCTCTACACTTAACCTTGGTGCTAAATGAAGAATCAGCTCCAAAGCAGCCAGTTTTGAATCACAGTATTTGAGAGTCTGTAAACAGGACGTTATCACAGACACGAGAATAACCAGCCCATTCTCTTTTGTCTCTCCCTCGGCCTTCTCTGTGCGATCGTGCCCACAGAGGTTGTGAATGATGTTGTCCAGGTCTTTACGTATGACCAAGATGCGCTCATCTGCTGACACAAACGTTTCCTTGGCAAACTGGGCCATGTAAGGCTGAAGAAAAGTGTAAAATATTTCGGGAAATGCGTTGTTCCGTTGCTGTTTCAAATAATCTTCAGCTGCTAAACGTTTATCTGGCTCTCGATGGATCATCTGAGTGACCTTGAGAAAGGCAGAAGTAGGAGGGAGCGAGAGAGAAAGATTAAAGGTTTAGACATTTGTAATACAAAAACATCAAACCCCAAACCCAACCAAGGGGTTACCCAATAAGCAAATTGTCACAGAAGCAGGTGAAATAAACTACAGACCGAACACACAGATGGTTCTAATTCTGTAGTCCATCCTTACCAGTTCTCTGATACTGTGGTCTTCAATTTTGTTTAGGACTTGATCAGGGGAAAAGAGGCCATTTCTGTAAGCCAAAAGCTGGGATAAATCAAACAAAGGTACACCTTCTGTGAAAAGCTCTGCTATTACACAACCTGTAAATAAAGAAAAAGAAGAAAAAAAGAAGTCAAAGATGTCAGAGGATTATAAACAGATGCTTTATCTTCATTTTCTATATGCAGACAAGAACAAACCCTAAACAGCTCATTGCATGATTAAAAACAAGGCAAACAAGTTGCCAAATTAATTTGCAGAAAGAAGATAACATCTCAAGCTCCAAAACACGACTTTTATACTTGATGCCTGAAATACATCCCAAGTAATATATTTCAAGCATGTCAACAGCAGAGGAGTTTGCAATTAGGAAACATGAGGCAGTGACTTCAGCCACCTGCCAGCTGGAAAATCCATCACTAGAAAAGGAACCCACATCACTGTCATGTGGAAGAACAGTGTGGTAAGTCAGCATGGATCGGGCAGTAGGTCAAAATTAAGCAGCCCTTTTACAGAAGGTAAAGAAATAACTTCTGCTCCCACAGCTGATGCTAGGAGACAGTATATATTCACTCAGACATGACTGCCAAACACAGACCCCTGTGGTGTGTACATGACACAAAGTCCCTCTTCGAAGAACCCGCTCCTGCAGTTTGCTCCCACTAGTCTGCTTTATTAGTGGAGTGTCCTGAAAGTTTGGCCATAAGAACAACTTGAAAAATGAAGTACTCATTTCCTTTAAATTCATATTTTCAATCTCTTTAAAGGAGAAAAAAACCAAAAAACCAAGGGCTAAATTCGTTGCTTTCAAACTGCTCAAGATAAGGCCAAGACTCAAGTCAGTCTCCCACAGTCTCTCTCAAACTCTAACGAGTATTTGCGAGTGGGACTATGACAGGAGTTTGCTCCCACCTCCTGCCTGTGGGGAAAAGGAAATGAGAATGGACTTCTAGAGCCAATATTCCCAAACGACACTGAAAGCTGTCTCAGTTCCCCCAGAACTGGACCACTGACTGCTTCCTCGTCTCAGGCCCCATGAGGCACATGCTTCTGTCATAAAAAGATGATGGTCTGTGCCTTCCAGAACCACCTCTTTCCTAGAGAGAAGGTGAACCGTAACAGAATAGTTTGTGGTTTCCCTCCTCAGACAATAATGATATACCTAAATTATGTAGACTACTGTGTTGTGTCAGTATTTTCCTGTGAATGAAAAAGGTTTGGATCTTTGCTTAAAATAAGCAAGTTTTTTAACAAGCTGATCTCCAAGCCTACTGTAAAAAGAAAAAAACAAGAACCCAAAAAACCCAAACTCTTCTGCACTGCATTACAGTCAGAAACAACACACGGGTCTCTCCCGATAGCTCCAAGTACCTGCAGAAAAGATGTCCATTGCACGTTTTAACTCCCCTCTTGTTCGCTGATTGCTATTTGCCAGGTCTACCAAAGGAGTTGAAGGGTCCCGCATGTTTTCCAGCTCCGTGGCAAACATGCTGCCGTCGACAAAGCGCTCGGGAGCGATGTAACACGTTCTCCTCCGTGATGTGTCAAAGAAATAATTGAAGTCAGCGGGATTGTCTTCAGGAAGGTAAGTTGGTTTAAAACTGGCAAAGTCAGTTAGAAGAACCCAGTTCCAGCTGGTCACCATGATGTTCTCTGTTTTAATATCCCCGTGGCGGACTCCAGATTTGTGCGCTTGGTCCACTGCAGTGAGGATCTGGAAAGCAATCCACCTTTTCTCAATGTTGTTCAGGAATGGCCTGGTACTAATTCGATCATACAGGTTGTCCCGTACGTACTGTCTGAAAAGCATGGCAGCCTTCTCGGACAGGGTGGCTTTCTGGAAGGGGAGGCAGTTCTGTGCCGAGTGCAACCTTATCTTCAGCTNGTCCCCCCGCAGCACTCACCGGCCCAGGCGGAGCCGGGACCCCCGGCCCCGGAGGCGGCGAGAGGGAGCGAGGCGGGACTCGGGGCGGCGGAACCGGCACCGCGGGCTGGGCGGGGAAGGGGCGGCGCCGTGAGCTCACATCCTGCGGCCGGCCCGCGGCACCGGGCTGTCCCCGAGAGTCCGCGGCGGTGCCTGCGCCGTGACACCAGCCCGGCTCTTCCCGCGACTTGCTCTCGTGGCCTCCTGATGAACTTTTCTTTTCTTTCCCTTTGGCTCTGTTCCCTGGAAGGGTTTCTTCTTGTTTTGTGCTCTGCAATGGGAAGAAGATAGGGCGGTAGCGTTTAAGTGGTGTGTTCAGGCCGGCTTTAAATTGTATTTTTTTTTAATTTGTTTAGCCATGTTAAGGAAGAGCTGTGGGGGTGCAGCGTCTCCTGTGAGCCTGGTGCTGAGCCGGCTCAAGCAGTGCGGGTCGGAAGGTGCCTGCAGGAGATGGAGAGGGGGCTGGTGGAACACGCCTCAGGAGCATCAGTCAGCACCTTCTCTCAGCAAACAGGGGAATAGCTGCCATGCTTCCTCCTCCTGGTGCTTAGCACTGGGTGCCCGTAGGAGGAAGGCTTTTTCAGGGGGCTTCACTACTAGGTCTGTTCTGANAAGGGCTAAATTCGTTGCTTTCAAACTGCTCAAGATAAGGCCAAGACTCAAGTCAGTCTCCCACAGTCTCTCTCAAACTCTAACGAGTATTTGCGAGTGGGACTATGACAGGAGTTTGCTCCCACCTCCTGCCTGTGGGGAAAAGGAAATGAGAATGGACTTCTAGAGCCAATATTCCCAAACGACACTGAAAGCTGTCTCAGTTCCCCCAGAACTGGACCACTGACTGCTTCCTCGTCTCAGGCCCCATGAGGCACATGCTTCTGTCATAAAAAGATGATGGTCTGTGCCTTCCAGAACCACCTCTTTCCTAGAGAGAAGGTGAACCGTAACAGAATAGTTTGTGGTTTCCCTCCTCAGACAATAATGATATACCTAAATTATGTAGACTACTGTGTTGTGTCAGTATTTTCCTGTGAATGAAAAAGGTTTGGATCTTTGCTTAAAATAAGCAAGTTTTTTAACAAGCTGATCTCCAAGCCTACTGTAAAAAGAAAAAAACAAGAACCCAAAAAACCCAAACTCTTCTGCACTGCATTACAGTCAGAAACAACACACGGGTCTCTCCCGATAGCTCCAAGTACCTGCAGAAAAGATGTCCATTGCACGTTTTAACTCCCCTCTTGTTCGCTGATTGCTATTTGCCAGGTCTACCAAAGGAGTTGAAGGGTCCCGCATGTTTTCCAGCTCCGTGGCAAACATGCTGCCGTCGACAAAGCGCTCGGGAGCGATGTAACACGTTCTCCTCCGTGATGTGTCAAAGAAATAATTGAAGTCAGCGGGATTGTCTTCAGGAAGGTAAGTTGGTTTAAAACTGGCAAAGTCAGTTAGAAGAACCCAGTTCCAGCTGGTCACCATGATGTTCTCTGTTTTAATATCCCCGTGGCGGACTCCAGATTTGTGCGCTTGGTCCACTGCAGTGAGGATCTGGAAAGCAATCCACCTTTTCTCAATGTTGTTCAGGAATGGCCTGGTACTAATTCGATCATACAGGTTGTCCCGTACGTACTGTCTGAAAAGCATGGCAGCCTTCTCGGACAGGGTGGCTTTCTGGAAGGGGAGGCAGTTCTGTGCCGAGTGCAACCTTATCTTCAGCTCCTCCAGCTCCTGCTTGTAGCTCGTCAGGGGTAAGGTCGGATCCTGAATGGCAAACACCTTCACGACCACCAGCCCCTCTCGGTGCTTGGCTCGGGCCACTTTGAAGAAGCGGGTGCTGCCCAGGCTCTTGTCGTACTCGAAGTCGTGGATGTCCGAGAAGTAGCTGTCCACCGAGAGGATCTGCGAGGGGGCGATGCCAGCCAGCTGGTTCCCCATGGCGGCACCTCCTCCGGCCGCAGGCACCGCGCCGGGGCTCTCCCGCGTCTGCCTGCGGACAAACAGAGCGCGGATCTCAGGCAGCCCCGGGTCCGCCCCGCTGCCCGGGCCCGCGGGCCGCGCTCCC